>JAJOZX010003408.1:112500-506122 GCA_023014485.1 Bathynomus jamesi | reverse complement strand
TATTAAGTGATCCCCCTTGACGATTGGTTAGGTTAAGTCGTGATATTTTCGTTAAAACTAACGAAAATATCACGATTTAATCTAACCAATCGTCAAAGGCATACAATTAACCTAACGGGGCATTCAATTAACATAACAGGGCATTCAATTAATCTAATCCAGCATTCAGTTGAGCTAACCGGGCATATATATATATATATATACACACACAATATATGGCCTAGGTCTTTGCGCGAACTAAGAATAAGATGGCCTATACCTACATCCAATTTTCAACGCAAATGATCGTCAAATTTTTGAAGAATAGACAAATATTTTTTGTTTTTATTTATGTTCATAGCTGTTAAATTAAATAAATTAAATTTCTTCTATTCAAAATGTAATGATTATTAATAAAAAGTTAAAATAAGTTTAAAAAATATTAATTTCTCTCATTTCGATTGTGCCCATATGAGGGAAAAGGTCCGAGCCTCGAATGTAAAGTTAGGTAATTAGTTTAATATTAGTTACTCTTGTGTAATCCAGACTCCTTTTATCATTGTGTGCTTAAATTTAAACTTAATCAGTGTTCCAGTTTTGATTCTTGTAAATTTTGCACGCTTTAATTTGTTTTATAATTTTGGTAATTATAAACATTTCCTCTGAATTTTAACCAATATATTTGCTGATTATATTGAATTATATTACAAATCAATTCGTTTTAATTATTAATTGTTGGATTATTACGTTCGTGTTCTAAATTTAAACTGAAATCTGTGATCTTTGGCGAAGGGGTCGGACAACGCAAATGGTAGGACCAATGGTTTAAAATCTTTACGTGATACTAATGAGAGGTTAAAAAGACTACATTAAATGTTGCAGAAGGGGGTTATTATGCTGAACAAACTGATACGGGTTGTAGTGACCCTCCACCAACTAGCGATGAAGATAAATGGAATTTGGTTCAGTAGTACGTGCAACAAAAGGTAGACAGAAATGGATCGATTTGAGAATTTTCCCCTTGAGATCCTCCCGTCCGTTTATGAATTGCATTTACAAAAAAACTTTGAGAAGTATATGAGGTTAAAAAAATAAAACGTTGGCGAGGTGTATTTAAGGGGGGTAGGGGAGAGGAACCTAGAATAGGTAGGGGATAGAGACCTAGGAACTAGAATCAGCCCATCCCACGTGCACCCGCAGCAAGTCCACACCGCCGCCAGCGTGCGTTCCGAAACGCCCTGTCCGTTCACAAGCACCGGTCTGTTTGTTTCTTTTAAGAAACCTCAAAAATAAATAATAATAAGAGCGGCTGTAAACAAACGCACATCCCTTCCCTATATATATATATATATATATATATATATATATATATATATATACACACACACATATATATATATATATACATATATATATATATATATATATATACATATATTATATATATATATACATATACACATTGCAGTTGAATGCATATACACATATATATATATATATATATATATATATATATATGTCTTTATATATATACATATACCTAATTATCTACTCAAAGTTTTAAGTAGCCTGACAAAAAATATGCAAGACCCAAAAAAGAACAACAGGTAACAGATCCGTCGCCGCCCTCTCGCAAAGCTAAATAGGAATTCTCTCCGCTACTACTGTACATTGTTATGCTGTCATCTTTGTCCCTGTTTAATAACACTGGGTAACAAAATTTGAAAAATTTTCTGTTTATTGTGATTTTTCTGTCGTTTCTTAATGATTTCGGGGCGCTGATTCCAAAAATGATATTGGTTTTGCTCTATCATCAACCGTTTCAAAAATATAGGTTACCACACTTTTCATATGGCAAAGTATATAAAGAAGGCTAACATAAATATTTTCTGAAAATAAAAACACGATTGGAAATTAATGTTTATTGAGCCAAAATTGTTTGACAAACCCAAAATGGTGCAAAGGATATAATATATATCATGAGGAGAACCGATAAGAGACTAACAAGCCTCGTTATGCAGTGTGCGTTCCTTAAAAATGCACTGAAGAACGCGACTTCCGTGTATCAACATTCTTATCCTTTCTGATCAGCGACCATACGTAGTCTCCCATCATGGAAGCATCCCAATGGCCCTGGTACCTTTTCTCCATCGTTTGAATATCTTGATGGAATCTTTCGCCATGTTCTTCACTCACATCGCCCAGGTTATCACGAAAAAAGTCTAGATGTGAATGCAGATTGTATAATTTTAAAGACGTACGGCACCCCATTTTGCCATAACACTTAATCAAGTTTGACACTAACTCCTTATAGTTTGGTGCTTTATGGTTGCTTAAAAACCCACGAATCACATCACGGAAAGCACACCAAGCCTCTTTTTCGATCGGAGTCATCTTGGCTTCAAGGTTCTTTGAATTCAACAGCGCCTTCACTTGTGGTTCTACAAAGATGCCAGCCTTGACTTTGGCCTCAGAGAGTTTAGGGAACATGACCCGAATCTGTTGGAAATCTTCTCCTCCAAAATCTAATGCAGTTACAAACTGCTTAATTAGACCCCACTTAATATGGAGAGGTGGTAGCAGAAATATGTCAGGCTTCACAAGAGTTTCTCTGAGTACATTTTACTTTCCTGGTTGCAGTCCTTCACGTGGAGGCCACTGAACTGTTTTATAGTGCTTAGTTGAAGCCCTGCTATCCCACAGGCAAAGAAAACATGAATATTTAGTAAAACCTCCTTGTAAACCTAACAGGAAACCAATCATTTTGAAATCACCACACACGTCCCAGTTATATTGTTCATACCTGATTTGATTGAGCAGTTGTTTGACATTTTCATAGTCCTCTTTCATTTGAACAGAATGTGCAACTGGTACAGATGGATATTTGTTCCCATTGTGGAGTAGAACAGCCTTTAAACTCCGAGTTGAACTGTCAATAAACAGGCGCCACTCTGAGGGTATATGTGAATAGACCAGTAACCTCGCTGCAATAACAGAGAGAGCCATTGACATCGTAGAACCTTGCAAACTCTTCATGCCGCTTTCGGTATACAGTGCTCTTGCAGTCTTCTCCAAGCAAATTCCACTCTTTGAGTTTTGAGATCAGAAGCTCAGACCTTGATTTCGTCAGACCCAAATCTCTAATTAAGTCGTCCAATTCCCTCTGATTTAGAAAGTGAGGGTTTGTACTGAAAGTTACTGTATATTCTTCATCATGACTGTCCTCACCAGCCGACATCTCAGATGAGCTAGCTGCATCCTCATTTTCAACCTGCAAAGCCAAGAATCAAAATATAGGCATAGCTATATATGTAGAAGAGCATTAGCACTAAGAAAAATCGACACATAATGACCCACAGTCTGTAAATACAGAAGGTAAAGTAATGGATAGATACCTGTTCTGGTGGACGTGGTATTGGAAGACCTTCGCCATGTGGTACAGGAGCTATGGACGACGCTATGCTTGGATACTGAAGAGTCTGCCTTCCTTTAACTTTCCTGTACTTAAAAACATCTACCATGCAGTAGTAGCAATCGTCGTGGTAGCTCTTTAGTTCTCTCCATATTCTGGGTACCGCAAAGGGTATTGCCTTGCGTACTCCCCGCAGCCACCCTTCAAGTGTGGAGCGGCAGCTTCCACAGATCACATGGGGTGCCCACGGCTTATCTTGGTCACCCATAGGCATACCAAAATGGAGCTGATACGCGATCCAGAACTTGGTGCCTTTCACAATCTTGTACGATACTTGCTTGGGGCCTGTGTAATACCCACAAACGTAGCAGAATATATCCGGCGAGTGTTTACAAGCTCTAGTTGCCATTCTTTCTACCAAACTGTACTACATTAATCATAACCTGCAGATATAGAGAGAAGAGTTATTAAATCTGCAACAGATTACAGATTCCAGAAAAAAGATATATTCACAACACTGAAATAATGTTCGCAATAAAAAAGGATCGATAACACTCAAATCGTCGGCACAGAGAAGCACAGAAACACAGTACCTCACTGCTGGTAACCATCAGACAAACAACCTGATTTCTTTGTGTGCTCACACTTACTGACTTCTCAGACTCTGCGCTCTTCTTTATATAGCACAGTGGAAGTTTCGGGCAATTTTTAGAGCAAGAAACTGTCAACGAACATCCGGATTGTTCTCAACAATTCCTGGTTATTCTGATATTGCTGCGCCCATAATAACATTATACTGGTAAAACATGAAAAATGGATTATCTCTGAAACCATTGATGATGCACACAAACCAAGGCCAGATTTGGACTCAGCGCCCACAAATGCAAATAAAAACAAAAAATTCTATATAAACAGAATCAGTGTTACACAGTGCTAATCAGATAAGACAGAAGAAAAAAGTCATTAGAAGGAAATAATGAAGATTGATAGGCAGTGGCGTACTGAGGGGAGTGCGAGGGGGCGGTCCGCCCCGGGTGACAGCCAGGATGGGGGTGCCATCGGAAGAGTTGAAATACCAGTACAAGTTTTCAAACGAAATGAAAAATTCGCGAAAGTAAGAAAAAAATTTAAAAATGTTCAAACTATTACAACAGCTTAATGTTAATTTCCACTATAAAATAAATTTTTATTTTTATTGGCAATACAAAATTTACAAACGAAAAATTAAATATTTGATAAGAGTTACATCGAAAGGCGAACGTTTGTTTGTTGACGTTTTAGTCATCAGTTTATTGAGCATAGCCAGCTGGCTGTAACTGACATTCCAAGTCTTGTTCACTTGACACTGACTCCACATACATGAGGTATGTTTCATTAAATAATTATGATAAAGCATAAAATGCTGGTGTTTATAACAATATCATGGTACTTATACCAGTGTCCAGTAATTTTTTACAATGTGGTATCATAGTGATGTTTAAGTGTTTATAAATGCATCGTCGTGATGTTATAATACATCAACAACTACAGTACTATTCTATATTGAATTAGTACTAATGCTTATTGGCTTAGTGAAGTTCAACAATTTTACAATGTTCAATGTAGTATCATTGTATATTTAATATGTTGTTAATGCTTACTGCTTATTAAATAATGATATCAATTATACTATATTGAATTAGTGTTCATGCATTGGCATTGATAATTAATTGTCTCTGCTTGTCTGAGTTGATAATCTGATAACTCAATGGGTATCTGGTTGGAAAAAGTTTGAGAACCACTTGTTTGAAGCTTTTCTGGTGTAATAAATTTTTTTTACTTCTTTATTTACTGGATATACTGTTAATTTTCATTTTGTCAGTGGTCTAGTTATTTGTGAGTAATGCTCATAGTTTTCTGCTTTTTTATGGGGGGGGGGGACAAAGGAAGGATCCTCCCCAGGTGCCAAATACTTTAGGTACGCCCCTGTTGATAGGTCCTGGGTGTACCAGAGTTCTCCGTTTTAGAGGAAGCTCTTTTTGTAGGTTTGGGGATTCGAAACCCGAAGCCAGCTCACCCATTAGGGAACAGCAGGCCCTCTAAAAGTGACAACAGATGCAATGACTGAACCATCGACGCCTTCTTGAAAGATGAAAGACAAAAAAGTCTTCATAACGAGTCATTGCTATCTTTTCGTTTTTTTTAATCACGTTACTACAATGAAAACGTAAAACACAATAATAATAATAATTTAACGCAAGAAGAAATTTTTGTTTTAGTAAACATTTTATGAAAAATATGGAAGAATATTAAGTTTCTTTTCAGATAAATTATATTTTACGTTAGCACGTGGGTATCTATTCTATTTCAGATAGAACGGGTTAAAATTCAATTTGCCTAATTATTAACGAGTTAATCATATGATTAACAGCTAAATTGTCAGTATTATTATTGTTGTTATTTCATACCCATTAACAAAATTGTTATTAATAAATTGTAAAGCTAAAATATTATTTGAGGAATATAAAACGCTGAATTGTAAGTATGCTTTACGTCGATAACACCAGCATACATATGAAAAAAACTATAGAGGGTTATGTTTGATTGCCGTCACCCTCATCCTTTGAAAATTTCTAACATATTTTTGGAGAGTTGACGACAAAAACCCAACGTCTTTTCGTTAAAAAGTTGTTTGTGGAGGTTTTAAAAAGACCTCGTTAAATAGTGTTTTTGGTTAATGTTTGATTTATATGCCGTCGGTATTTAGCGCTGCCTAATAGTAAAGAAGAAAATTACCATACCTTATTATTTCGTTGGGCTTCGCTTTTGGGTGTAGGGCGCGCGGCTCTCTTTCGATGTAGGTGATGGGGTTACGCAACGAGTTTATTAGGTTTAATTAATATAAGCAACACTATACTTAAATACCTGAAGGAATAGGCCTATCATTTTGTGTTATTAGTTTTAGATTATTACGTATTCACTCAGAACTTATAGGAAGATTAAGCACTTCTCCCTTGCCTAAAGAATCGCTCAAAACTAGACAGCTCTGAGATGAAGTCTTTGTCTTAAAAATTCGCTGACTTTACAAAGTCCTCAGACGTCTAATTTTTGTGTCTTCACTATTTCTTTTCTCGAAGTAATTTTCATGACTCAGCGATGGAAAATTTTGATACGAAATAATACGGTTTTTTTTTGTTATGTGGACCCAATGCCTACATATTGAGTTCTATTGTATGGCAATTATTTCCATTCCCAATAGGGTATGTCGCCAATTCCGAGGTAATTTTGTAGTTATTTAATTTAATAAATTAATAATTTGTATTTAATTAAGAAATAAAGGTATCACATACGATACCATGTTGTAAGCGTGTGTAGTTTTTCCATAATACAAATGAAAAAAAATTCTGTTGCTTCTTTGGAAATAGGTGGAATAATACAATTTGGGGGTGCTGATTCGAAATCTGGTATCAGATTTTGCTATCATATCAGACTTTCCTACAAAATCAATAATAAAACTTCCAGATTTTATGCGAATGATATAAACATAATATTAAATGAAACATTTGGAAACAAATTAAAAACTTTCAACTTCACACCAAAGGAATTTTATTAATTTAAATTCACAGAAAGAATCATTTTAGATTACTTTTCTTTGGCTATATACATCATAAAATTTGGGAGAATTTCCTCTTTATAGATGTTTTTTTAAAATTTGGTTCGGAAACATCTCTCTTCAAACACTAACAGTAGACAGCCATCATACTGACATTTCATTTTCTTTGATATCGTTTTTCTTTGTTTTTTTTTATGTCTTCATGGAACCTTTCACTTTGCTCTTCATTAACTGCTCCAAGGTTCTCAGGGAAGTACTCCAAATGGCTGTAAAGGAAATGCACTTTTGCAGTCATGTTGCAACCAAGTTTTTCATAGCATTTCAACATGTAGCTAACACTTGTTCTATAGTTTTTGGCTTTATGATATCCTAGAAAATTTTTAACAACATTTTTAAATGATATCTAAGCCGCTTTCTCCACATTTGACATTGAATCAAGAAAGTTGTCATCTTTCAGTAGTTTCCGTATTTGAGGGCCATCGAACATCCCGGCTTTTATTTTCTCTTCACTTAGTAAAGAAATGGTCAGAAATGTATTTGAAACAGTTGTTATCTCTATCCAAAGCCTTTATAAATTGCTTCATTAGCCCCAGTTTAATGTGCAATGGTGGTAGGAACACTTTTGCAAGTGTCACAAGAGTTTCGTTGATAACATTTTTGCTGCCTGGTGTTAAATTAGTTCTTTGAGGCTAATCCTTCTTTTTCCAATGATCAACCTTTGTTCTGCTGTCCCACTCACATGTGAAGGAAGGTATTTTAGCATACATATCCAGTGTTGGCCAAGAAGCATGGATATCACCTTCAAATCTCTACAAATGATCCAGTTATGATCACAATTTTTTATTTTATCATAACTTTCTTTTGTCATAATTTTCTCTTATGTGGACAGAGTGGCCAATGGGGATGGACACCAGTTGATTGCCATTATGCAACAAAATAGCTTTTAGACTTTTTTTTTAATGTTAATGAACACTCTCCACTCTTTCGGATCATAGTCTCTGCCCATAGTATTCATAAGACCAGGTATGTCATACACAATACTGGAGAACTATCCATAGAGGAGAATTGAACAAACTCTTATTCTCTGCTCCTGTACCAGGAATATGAAGTTCCAGCAGCCAGTAAATTTCTTTCACTCAGCCTGGATCCCAAGAGTTGAGCAGCATCTTTCGGTAGGTCAAGATCTCGTACAAGATCATTCAGTTCTGCCTGAGTGAATAACTGTGGGTCTTTAGCATTCTTATCATCAATTTCAAAGTCACTCTCATCGCTAAGTTTTGAATCAGATTCAGAAACTTCATCAAGTTCTTTGGAGCATGCAGGAATGGAAACATCATCATTGTGTAGAACAGGACGCATGGCAGATAGAAATGATGGATACACAATGGATGATTTATTCTTGGAGCTGAATCCCTTGATATTACACAAACAGAAATAACAGTCTTCGGTATGATCTTTGAGCTCACGCCAAACCATAGGTACACCAAAAGGTAAGGACTTCCTTTTGCCTTGAGCCCATTGCCTCAAATTCTCAACACATGATCGGCATACACTATGCGGAGCCCATGACTTATATTGATCACCAAGCTTTACACCGAAATGAGCGAGATATGATTTTATTACAAATTTTGTGATATTCTGCCTTTGCTTTACTGACTGGAAATTACCACATATATAACAAAACAAATCTGGGTGGTTCTTGCAAGAACGGGACCTAGACATCGTTGGTGAAGTGAATCCGTGAATCTTTGATGTGAATTTGAGAGTGCGTGAAGTAAATCTGTGAATCCGTGACTTTGCACAATTATAGAATCTGAGTAGTATTATGGTAATAGGGCCGAGGGATTTGAGGCGCTTTGAAACTTGCAAACTTGCCGCTGTAGGGGGGCCCCATGAAGGCCTTCGCCTCCGTTATAAGGGGGCCCCCTTTCTTAAGTCCTCACCCCATTTATGTGGCCTGCGGCCTCACCAGCCTTAATGAGGGCCATTTGGGGGTTTGCCCCTTGAGAGGGCCAATTGCGGGCCCCCTTTTGGGAAAAAAGAAGCAAGGGGGTAATCCCCCAAGCTGCCACCTAAACCTAACCTAATAGCGAGAGATGCATAATAAGGTTCTTGGCCTCAGCAATCGGCTTAGAAGGTGTAAATCAGCCAGTTGGCTTAGAAGGCATAGTGTGGCTTAGAAGGCATAAATGGCTTGTTTAGAAAGGAATGTGTATGTATATATATAAATATATTAACTTTTGTAGTGCCAGATTTAGCTATTCATTTAATTAGTGTATATATTAATGGAGATGTTGTTTAGGTGTTGCTACTTACTTAACCCCTTATTCTCTTCTCTTAACCCCCTACTCTTTCCTTTCTCTCGGGCTAACCTTAGAGTGGATGTTAAGGTCTTTGTTAGCCTTAGCTTCTGTAGATCTGTAAATTCTGTAGCCGTGGCGAACGGCTAGGGACAGCTCATGGCTTGTATATACACCTATGATCTTCCGCTGGCTGATTGTGTGATTACAGGCCCCATTGTTCTGCTCTGCGCACTTCGCGCACAAGGGAAGTATGAGCTTGTGGTCTATAATGACGGGTAAGATTGGCATCCATAAGTCGCGAGGGGAGAGCACGTCTACGAAAGAAAGACCGAAGTAGTTCTCGTTCATATTTACTGAGAACTCTTCGATGGTGGGAAGGACTAGACCCACCAGTTTTCTGGTGCTCCTACGGGGTACGAATTGTTCTCCATCACGTAGGGGTATAAAGAACAGAAGTCTTAGTAATGGAGTTTCACGCCCTCCGCAGGCGGAAAGTATGACATGAGGGGATTTGTACGCCCACCGAACAAGCTATCGCCGCATCTGAGAGGATCCAACACCATTGAACGTTTGATGGTGTTTATTTCTTCACGATACTCCACATCTGCTTCCATCCGTGCATCATATTCGTGTTCCCACAAAAATGATCGGGGTGCGGGTCCATGCACGACTTTCGGCAGGAGATCTACCGTAAATATCTCCCACGATTCCACACTCAGGGCGTAGGCATCCATGCCACCAGCAACCGTTGAAGGAGTACGCAATCTTCTCACCAGTGACGCGGTCTTCGCTTAAACCATCCACCCAAAAAACACGACCATTAACCTTAATGGGTACTTCTCCCGTGTTGCGGGCATTCTTTATGTATACACCTGTCTGCTGCTCTATGTGTATGAGCCAGTAAATAGCCTTATGCCCATAACTGCGGGGATTGTTTCTGTGAAAAACTGCACTGTTGGAGATTGACCTCAATTAAACCTATCTCAATTTCCCAACCCCTAACGCAGGTTAAAATTAATCCAACCTATTAAATTAGGACTCGAGAATCCAGAAATGGTCCGGAGCAAATAGGATGATTAAAGTCACAGATACAATTCCCACAAATAAAACCATAGAAAATTTACTACGGTTCATGTAATAAATTGGGGATATTTCTTAACTGTTAACCGAAAGGTAAAGTGAAAGAATTGACTCACCTCAGTTGGTCCATGGGATGATGTAGCGTCTTGTAGAGTTAATCTTAAAATCGTAGTCTTCAGTTAAGCTAATTCAAGTAGGCTTATTCTGGGTACACTAGCCTGTATTGGTTTTTAACGTCAACTTTTGTTTCAGTCACTATTTCTGTAGAGTAGTTCGCAAGCCAACTGCGTAATTGTTCCTCTCTTCATGCGATCAAAAGGAAGAACGAACTGAAGCCAAGGTTCTGGTGTTTGACTTCAGTTTTGTTGGCTGGTTGTTGTCGGTGGGAGATAATCTCACCGAGCACACCCTTCACCACATAGTAATAAATTACTAATGTGGATATGACCCAGTATGATGAACAATTATTCACATATCTTTGTTAACCATAAATTATTGTACATTAAAGAGACTACCAAATCTATTTCCTCTGAGGACCACTTCTGCTCTCTCTCAACCACCCTCCCAATATCCTAAATTTCATAGTTTCTGTGAATGACGACCAATGTGTCTTTAGGCATGAAATTGTTCTTAAACACCGTAAAGCACAATGTGGCGATCGTGGTTGCGACTTGCAGCGGATCGCAGTTGTAACAGTCTATGTACATCCTTCTAAAGGCCTGCAAACATACTCTAAGCACGCGCACATCATTCGCGCTATAACGCTCACATTCAGCCGCTATATTGTAAGGATTATCTTCATTAAAACTATTGTAGTAGTGGTCAAAATCTTCACGCTCACTATCACTCATGTTGGCGTAGTTAAAGTAATGTTTGGGGGGAGGTAGTCCTACGTAATTACCTTGGGTAGCTTGGCTAATTTACAGGGTGTGAGTAATAAAGTGTCTTTAAACTGAACATTACCACTTATTTACATCTGTATAAGTTTGTTTCCTCTTTTCAAGGGATCGCCTGTAAATATCTCCGATGACTCGTGTTCAAACAACTCCTTATAAAGGAATTGTGTGTCAAATTTTGCGCCGTTATGAGCAAGAATATACACAGTCATTTTTCAGAACTTGTCCGCTAACATAACAATATAGGACACAAAGAGCTTCTCGGGTTGTCGTGTGCGATTGTTTTAAAAAGTTTGTCCGTTTACCACATTTTTGACACCCATCACATTCGACTTCCATGCACTTATCGCAGGTAGTCTGGCTTGTAAGTAGATGTGGGATAACCTCTTTGGTTTCAGCAGTCGTATATGTTTGTATATCGTCGTACACAGTTATACAAGGTCAATTTTTAGGCTTAGCATCTTTCATATAACATACATGTTTTATACCATCTGCCTTATATTTCTCATGACATATAGAACAGTGAATTTCATTACATTTATGAGTGAATCTCCCCCAATTATCCATCACATGAAACATATCACATTCACAGATTCTCATTTTCCTGCAAGTGCCAATTGACGTCGGAGCCCAAAGCATTTATTATTGAAAAACGTGCGTCTACACACATTACAGTCCCTCTGCTCAGCTTCAACTACACGACTTTCACATTTGGGGCTTTTACACTGCTCACATACCATGCGGCAATCCTTACAATGTTTCACTATGCTGTCTGCAAACTCGAGACATCCCTTATACAAATCATGATGCCTTCCATATTTTCGGCTTTTATCATAACTCGCGTAAAGGTCTCTTATATTACGGATGGGGATATACGTTGAAATGACAACCCTAAAATAAGTAGGGGTCTTGTACGGTCTCTCACACTGCTTTTAAAAACATACACAGTCCTAAGACGACCATCCAATTCGAATACAACTATACGAACATTCAGTACCTGTTCTACCCTTCCCAGCTCTTCAGGACCCATATTACAGTCAAACTCGATCTTGCAATCTGCGGCCAGCTTACAGGCACGCTGCACAACCGTAGGCAACCAAATTTTTTTTACCCAGCTATTTAGTACAGTTAACATATGAGCTAAGACTACTGTTATAAAGCCGTAAAACCACGATGGGTGTTTATATGCCGCCTGTAAATAGCCTGAGATGTGAAGTTAAGAGTATAAAGTGTGGCAGTATGACCCGCAACACGGAATACCCGGTCTATATCTATCGCGAAGTTGTCCATATTGAAGGCTGTACTACATTGAGAGGCCTGCATTATACGGCCCATAATATATTCTATATCTACAGCGGCCAAGCGCCTGTATGGTATTACTACCCAAAAATCATCTATACCCACGTCATCTGACACGAACCCAAAGGATAACCTCGTTTTGACTTCACGACCCTCGCTGTTCTGAAGGGCAAACTCCACAATACGTTTAACTACGCGCCATAGTCCGTGTTGAACATCATTGCTATACATGGTTCACTGGTCAGCCCTGACTACGTACCGGCTTCTAGTCAGAGATGGGGTGGGGGTGGCGGTGCCCACCAGTTCGAATGTTATACCAGCTTCTACAGAACGATAAGCTGGTGCTGCTGCGGAGGATGCGACTGGAATTGAACAGTAGTGAGGGGGCACATTTTTATTAGTGGTAGGAACTACTGTGGGGTTTGTGCCGTAAGACGTAGAGGGCTGGGGCTCTATTAGTGGGGTTCTAACAACCGGGGCAATCCTGGCACGCTTTATACCTGACGTGGAAGGCGATTCATCATCATGCCTCTGCTTTGAATTGCAGCGTAGGGGCGCTACAGGTGTCTCTGGTGTGGGTTCGCTAGCGGGGGTGGAACCTGTAGCCACAATTACACTGTCATCGGAATCGTCTGTAATATCGATGATGGGGACATGTTGCTGTACCTCATCGTCAATCACGGTTCTGTGGAAAAAGAGGAAAAACAAGACTGTAGAATATAATGAACATCAAAAATTTTTATTATATTTTGTAAATGTTCCACTTAGGAGTGTGACGTGTTAGAGATGGATTCTGTAGAAAAATTCAGGTTCACGAGCCCGTCCACATGTATTATATCTGGCCCTATTGGATGTGGTAAAAATGTGTTTATGCTTAAAATCATTAAAGATAAGGGGGAGATGTTCTCAAAATTTGTGCATAAAGTCATATGGTGCTATTCGACATATCAGTCGGTATCCAACGAGTACCAAGATGATATTTTGTTCCACAAAGGTGTATATGACGTTAATTCGTTAAAGGGAAATGAACGTACAGCCAATGTAATTGACGATCTCATGTTAGAAATGGATAAAACGTTTGCCGAGACATTTACAGTGTTCTCCCACTATCTTAACATAAGCGTATTCTTCATCAATCAGAATCTACTTTTTAAAAAAGATACATGCGCGATGTGTCTTTAAATACACAATATCTAGTCTTATTTGCACAGCGTGCGTAGAGATGTGTCACAAATTGGGGTATTAGAATCAAATGTTCCCGAATCAGTGTAAGGAGTTTTTAGAAGTTTATAAAGAAGCTACAAGTCAACGTTACAGATAATTGCTTTGTGACCTTCATCAGCGAAACACGTTTAGGGTGCTTCTAAGAACGAATATATTCCCAAACGAACCTGAAACGGTTTATATTCCAGAATGACAAAGAAGTTAAAGAAATACCATGAATTAATAAAAATCTATCATCGGCTGCCCCGGGCATTGCAACAGATGTTTGTTAAAAATATTGACTCCGACTTTTTAAAATGCATCTGTGAAATCTGTCTTAACGTTATAAAACGTAATGTACCAATGAAACCCCCTCAGAAGGCTCACCTAAGCCGTACACTAGCTCGTACACTAGCTCGTAAAATCAAACTGTGGGGAAGAAAAAAACGAATTCTTGTAAAAAAAAGGGAGGGTTTCATTCCTCTCCATCTTATTTTCAGTTTTGGGGCCTTTACTGATTAGATTAATATAATGAAGAAAGTAGTCGTGATTCCACACGAGGTGTATGCTTCACTGCAAAGTTCAAAGAGTCCAGATACGGTTTTAGAACCCCGTTAAAGCAGACTTAAATGAATGGAAAGCGAATTGTTAGACCTATTAAACAGTGAAAAGTCACCTGATGAGAAAAGAATCTTATACCAAGAAGCTCTGCAGAAATTTCTTCATGAGTAAGAAGGTTATAAGAATCCGACAGAGGTCCCCGTAGGTAGTTATTAGGCACAGCGCAGACAACGTTGATCATGGAAGCATAGGACCTAGGGTCAATGCTAGAGATGACCAGTCAAAGAATAATGGATCGACCCCACAATATATCGAGCATTTATTTAAAAAGCAGTCTCCCACATACATTGAGAAATAAAGGCTAAAGTCTTTATAATCTACGGAGTGAGGACCCCATCATACAGTGGACCGATACAGGAGAGGTCATTGTTGAAAGAACAAAGGTACAGGGCTCGAATATCATTGACGTCGTCCATGACCTGGTGAGAAAGTGAGATAGGCCTTCACCATCGGGATGGAAGCATATTAAAGCAAAACTACAGCAAGAAAATGCCCCCAAAACAATGATAGGAAATCTGAGCAGGTTAAAAGACTTAGAGCATGCCTCGCATGTGCCACAACTTAGCACGCCATCACCCCCAGCAATAGCATCTCTGAAAAGGAGAAGGAAGAGACCAAACAATAACGGTCAACCTTCCCAGCGTGTCTCTAAAATACGCAAATGGCTAACATATTAAGAAAACGCTATTATGACATTTCTAGCCCAGCCTCCTACAGCGGCGTTGATAGACTGTACAGAGACGTTTATAATGAGGGAGTAGGGAAGTAAGATGTTGGGACGTTTTTGCGGGAGCTGGATGCTTATATACTTTATAAACCGGTGAGAAAAAGGTTTAAAACAGCCAAGACAACAGCGGCCCCGATTGACTCTATTTGGCAGGCGGATTTAACAGACATGCAAAGATATTCAGTATACAGGGTGTTTCAGGAGGAAAGGTCAATACTTCGGGAGGTGATAGTATCGGTCATTGTGAGAAAAAGTTCATATGAACATGTGTCTAATTTTGAATGGTTACGGAGATAGAGCTGTTTGAATCTGATGCGCGCGTAGCTCTTCCTTCCCCCTCGGTGGTCCAATTTAATGGCCACCAAGTCTCCAGACCTCTCTCCGTTAGATTTTTGTTTGTGGGGGTCGATGAAAAGTCAAGTTTACAAAAGAAAGGTGGATACACGAGACGAATTGCTCGTGCGCATTTTGGATGTTGCTGCCCGCATAAAGGAACGTCAAGATCAACTCAGACGAACAACACGCGATCTTCGCACACGAGTTGTAAAGTGCATTGAGGTTGACGGTGGGATTTTCGAAAACGTATTGTAAACTCTAACAAATTTGTCATTTCTGTATCTGATACCATTCAAAATGCCAATGTTTAAACATTAAATGTTAGAAACAGTAATTGGTTTCTCTTTCTTGATTACCATTAACAATGGTTTTGTATTTGTAGATTCAAACAGCTCTATCTCCGTAACCATTCAGAATTAGACACATGTTCATATGAACTTTTTTTCTCATAATGACCGATACTATCACCTCCCGAAGTATTGCCGTTTCCTCCTGTAACACCCTGTATAATGGTGACTACCGATACATTCTATTCATAATAGATATATTCTCTAGATATCTGTGGTTAATTCCCCTGAAAAATAAATCGCCTGAAACAGTTGCTAAAGCAACTAAAACGCTGATATTGAAAGAAAACAGGAATCCAGGCTATTTTTGTACGGATATGGGGAAAGATTTTATTGGCCGATCTTTTCAGAACATGCTGACAGAGTTTAAAATCAGCTACTACACTAACAATTTTATACTAAGGCCTCTTTAGTTGAATGAGTTCAACGTACCAGAAAGGAACGCATGCTTTGCTATTATACACATAAAAACACAACAGATATATAGACATTCTGGAGTAGCTAGCCTCATCCTACAACCGTTCATACCACCGTGCGATTGGGCAACACCTAACGAGTTTTTTGAATGAGGTACGCACACAGAGCGTGAAGTGAGAAGAGATATTTGTAGAGCGCCACCACACTGTGCGTTTCTAAATCAATGATTATGTAAAGCTGTCGCGTTCGAGTAATAAATTTGCGAAGGGATTTCAGCAAGGTTGGACACGTGAGATTTTTAAAGTTAGAGCTATGAGACCTAAAGACGAGATAATGCTGTATTACGTTGAAGATTTGAATGGGGAAGAAATTGCAGGAGGCTTTTACCGCAAGGAGCTGCAGAAAGTAATATTTAATTTAGGAAAAGTGTTTAAAATTGAAAAAATTTCGGGATGAAAAGGTTCAGGAAAGAGAAAAATGTACCTGGTGAAATGGCTAAGGTACTCAGAAAGCTTCAACACCTATATAAAAGCTGATGCAATAATGAAGCTTAAATAGTATTCAACAAGGCGCCTAACCACTTCTACGTCACACTCCCGTCCTCTTCTTCTCTCTCTGTACATCCTGGCAACACTCTGACCAACTTTGTAACAGAACTCCACGGCCCCAAAGGATTGGGTCGTGAGTCATATGAGGTTGGAATTTGTGAATTTCAGTTAGCCACCAAATTTTTAAGTGTTGAAAAGGAACAGGACATTTTTCTGGTTCTTAGAAGAATCGACGAGTGTGAAAAATTAGGCATAACCTTAGCTGATACCATGCGATCAGTCTTGTTCGGTGAGACACAGTACTATAGCACAAAAATAACACTAGGGCTCAGTCATTATGACACAGCTTCGGATATTGTGTGGGGTTTAAATAAGAATCTTGAAAAGTCGTACCTAACCGCCGATTTACTTTTTGAAGTCGTAAACATAGGCACGCCTCTCCATACGTTGATGTTAAAATCAACGACTAGTACAAATATTAAACAACATGACATGTCCAACCTAATGCATCAGCTGAAATTGGAGAAATTGGGCGATGGCTATCCACCCCCAGACATGTGCTATATTTACGTACAGCAATTTCCTGGAACATCAGTTTATTGGGGATACGCAGGCCCATCTGCTGCGCATCGCTCACATCCCCAATCATAGAGGGAAGAGCTTGAGCATTTCATATGACAAACCCTATTATGTGAATGTTGCAACTAATCTCTTAACCAATATCTCAATATATATAAGAACGATTGAGGTGAAAAGTTTTCCATTCGGTGACAGGAGCTTAACAGTAAAGCTGCACTTTCGTCGCACTGTGCTATAATGACCCGAAGGCATTTCACACACTATCGAGTGGTGAGATACCAGCGTGGGAGTGGACTTCGATCCATTTTTTCAACCATACTGCGTACAGCTGTTCCCTTGCTGAAGAGGGGTGCCAGATATCTCGGGAAAAAAGCGTTACAATGAGGTCTTATCACGCTAGAAGATATAATGACGGGGGCTAAACCTAAAGAAGCTTTAAAAAAGTACTTAATGCGTACACGGGATGAAATCATCAAAGATGCAAAGAGAAAAATGCGCGGTGGTGGGAAGAAGAAGAGGTCTGTCCGGAAGAAGAAGGGATTACCAAAACGTGGCGTTAAACGTAAAATGACAAAAAAAAGAAGTGTTCTAAGCGATTGAAACCTATGGTTGATTATTTTTTTAACTGATATAGGCTAAGGACATTGCTTTCATGAATCATAGGCTGTTCACTACTTGTCGAGAGAGATGCCCCTATTTCTGACTCGTCATGGCCCGTTTCATCCATCCGTGTAGTTCACAATGTTATAAATCGGCGCTGTCCCTCTTTGACATGCCCCCAACTCAAGTTTCTATTGAGCACAGTGACTTTATTACGATTAACCCGATAAACACAATTAGCTCCCCGAGTGCCCCTATAGAGTTCGTGATCCCCAGCTCAGGTCCTTACTTTTTCGATAGAAGGTGTGTGCACATGTACGCTAAACTGCGTATTGCACATTCAGATGGAAAGGATTGTGACAACAAATACGCTGTATTTCCAGAAACAAACTTTCTACACTCCATATTCGGTCAGTGTGACGTGCATTTAAACAAGGTCAACATCTCGGCAGGAACGTGTTACTATCACCTACGAGCCTATCTGGAAAATGTCCTCAACTTTTCAAAAGAAGCGAAGGACATATTTTTAACTGCCGAGGGATATTATCAAGCTAAAGACGAAAGCAGTATAAAGGACAAATTTAAAAATTCTAAAAATAAGATATCAATGCTTCGGACGCCTGCATACAGACTTCACATTCGAGGAGTAGCTGTTTGTGAATGGGGTCAATATGAAAATAAAGCTCACTCGTACGAATCCTGAGATCTGTTTAAATCTGGGGGCTGACCAAGAAGAGAGCGCAAACCCTGTGGTGATTCACGTTATGGAAACATATCTTCTCGTGCGCTGAGTGAAATTAAGCTCTGCTAAATAACTAGAAATTGAAAAAAATTTACGACACGCCACAGTAAAATACGCAATTAACAGGTTACAGATCAAATTATACACGGTGCGAGCAGGGCTGGCATCGAAACAGATAGAAAACGTTGCCCTTGGATCTCTATTTAAATGGTTATCACTTGGAATGCAGGAACACTTTTCTATGAATGGAAACTATAAAAAGAGCGCGTTTAATTTCAAAAATTTCGGCCTTAAAAATACAACCCTATACGTCAATCGAGTCGACTTATGGGGGACATTAAACGCGGATATTCATCAGAAGCCGTGTTCCCGCTTTGGTCGAGAGCTTATAGTAATCTTGCACATATCACAGGTATTTGCGATGAATTAGGAATTGGCGTAACGCAGAAGGAATTCATCGAGCGATCGAACCTCTTCCCGTTTGATAAGCACACCGGACAAAAAATTAGTCACCCCTAATAGCACCGATAGTAGGAAGTTCAAGGTCACACAGAGGGCGCTGATGTAGCATTGGTAAGTGACAAGTAGCGGTGACGTAGCACACAGGATCAGATCTGTTTCGTGAGGTGGTGAAGAACAAAGTGTGTGTTGGATATAGTCTGCAAAATGGGTCGTGAGGCAGACGTTACTCAGTGGCAAAAAGGAGCCATCGTGTTTTGCAGAGCCCACGGACACAAAATGTCTGAAGTAGCCCAATTTGTTGGTGTGTCAACGCGTACTGTCCAGCGAGTTTACAAAGAGTGGTGTAGTTCGCAATCAACTGACAATCGACGGCGTAACTGTGGCCGGAAAACAATTCTCGACAATAGGGGCCGCCGCCATGTTTCTCGTCTAGTAACTGCAAATCGTTTTCAAACCAGAGAACAATTGCTCCAAGAAACCAATGAGGTTCTCCAGCGACCAATTTCCGAACGGACATTGCGACGAGAACTGCATGCGATGGACATCTGGAGCAGTGTACCACGGAAGAGGCCGCTGTTAACAGCAAGTCACAAATTGGCACGTTATAAATGGGCTCAGAGGCACAAAAACTGGACTGCGGCAGATTGGAAACGTGTAATTTGGTCCGATGAGTCCCGTTTTTGTTTGTTCTCCAATGATGGGAGGCGACGAGTACATCGCAGGTCCAATGAAGCCTTTAATCCTGAATGCGTCGAAGGTGTTGTTCAGGCTGGAAACAGAAAGTGAAGCGCAGAAATAGACACCCACGGACTCTGGCGGAACTTTGGGACCGGCTGATAAACGAGTGGCAGCAAATCGATGTTCAGTACATGCACAACCTCGTAGAGTCTCTGCCTCGCCGGATTCGTGCGGTTATCAAGGCCAGAGGCGCCGTCACACGTTATTAGGTACATTCTGAGAGGGGTGACTAATTTTTTGTCCGGTGTGCTTATCACCCTTGACTTATCTGCTAGTGTAAACACACACTTAAGTCCACAGCAGAGTGGAAACATCTCAGTCAGATTGGAATTCGCCAAGCTGCTAGACTCTCCTATTAGTGTACTCGTATACCTTGAATCACAAGCCCTAATAGAGATCGATAGATTTAGAGGTATAGTCACAGACTTTTAAAATGGATGTGAATACACTCCAGAGTAATTAAGAGTGACCGAATCACACGCTCCAAATTTATCGGTGTGTTTGCGAAGAACGAAATGCTGAAGCTTCCAGCCACGAGCGAATGCGGCGTACTTATTGTAAATACGGATGTTAGTGTCGGTGAAGGGCTTCACTGAATTGGCGTCTATTTTAAAAATCGAGAATTAATGTACTGTGTTAACTCACTGGGGTTCATCCACGGAATGACGCTATTATTATAAAATTTCTAGAGCAATTGCACAAATTGTTTAAAATACACTGCTTCTTCTTCATATCCCGAAACACACACACACACAAGAAAAAAAAAAACTCTCATCATTTCGTCGATGATACGACAGTCACTGGACTGCTTGTGCTGCAAAACTTCTACCTCCCTATTCAGGTCACTGTCTACGACTTGAGTTTCTTCAAAACTATTACGAAAAGTTTCTATAACACGAACAAGTTCCTCATCGTTCCTTTAAGGAGAAAGGACACGGTTTTAGGCAGAAATTGTTTAGTTATTTTGGGTAGTTTATACATTTCTCGGAAGAAAGTCTGCAGGTTTATGGATTATGATATAACTAATACGTAAAAGTAGAAATTTGAATCCCCTTCAAGAGAAAATGCCGAATAGGGAGCTCGGGAAAATAATAAATAGTAAGCAATTAGCTTAATCGGGTCATTCACATATATTCTGATGCATTCTTTATTGTGCGGAAGATTGATTAGCTGGGCATGCTACGTACCGCCGGACGACACCGGGTCTCGATCCCGGTCGAATATCTTTGCATTTCAAAATGCCTTTATTTTGGATTTTAATAAAAATAATTAACACTTTGTAATCGTAAAATTGGCATGCCGAAATCTTTTGTAAAATAAAAACAAAAATTTTAGTTTCAAGGTTTCGTTGTTTGGATCTCGAAAGCAAGGTGGTTTGGCTTATGAATATTCATAAATGAATAAATTTAAAAATGTTTCAGAGGGGGTAACGGTCGTTCTGTTTTAATTCGGAGTTCTCATGAGGATAGTAAGGCCGAACCGGATTGTAATCGAGATTTATAACCGTAACCCGACGTTCCAAAGGGAAGGGCAAACCAGCGGATTTGGGTTCAAATGTAAAATGGTTTGTTTCGCTTCGCTTCGAGGTGCGACTTTTGTGAGATAGACTTCGAATCCACTTGTTAAATTGGACCATGACGTGGGTCATAAATTTGGGAAACCAAGTGGTTTCGAAGTTAAGAACTGTATTTTAAATTAATTTCCGGAAAAGGAGGAGTTTGGTCTTTGGATGGGAGGGTCAATACCCAATCGAGAGACAGTGATTCTGGGAACACCCAGTAAGGGAGGAGAAAAAGCTCTTTCTTTCCTTATGTATGGATAAGATCGTTCGTAGGGACGACCTTATGTATTGAAATTGTTTTGATAGGTCACTTAGAATAGAGTAAGGCGGAGCCCTTGAAATGTTAAGGTGTATTTTAGAATTTTAAGTCAGTTGTATGTTCAAGTCCTCGACCGTTAACAGTGGCTTAAATAACTCTTTAAAACTTGTGGTGTAATAGAAAATTTCTAAGTTGAATTAGAACTGTCTCACGATTGTACTTAAAATTTGAATTGCCTTCGTTTACGCGAATTTGTGTATAAGAACTTATTTTTAGCGACCGGAAAAGAGAACTTATTTAGAAGATCTTAATTAATGTTAGCCAACAGACCAAGAATTTTGTGAATTTTCAATTAATTTAATTTGGTTCAAATTAAATGTTAAACTGTAAGTTTGTGACCTATTGTGCATAACCTGTCAATTATTTTGTGAAGGAATGAAATTTATTTGGCGGACTTTTTTTTTTGGTTTTGTTCTGGAAATAAATCTGCGGGGGACTCGCGCAGCATTGTTGAGAGTAACTTTCCAAAAAAGTTTATAAGTAAACCAATTTTCCAACCTTTTCTTAGATTACGAAATTTGGATTTAATGCTGTTGTTTTTTGTTACACACAAATAAAAAAAACCTCTGCATAAAGGAGTTTTTTTGAGACTTAAATATTTGTAAACATTTTCTGTAAATGAACAATTTGATTTTTTTCTTTTTAACAAAATTGGTAATCATACATCAGCTTATTTCTTTGAATGTATATACTAATTGAAGTGAAACTGAATAAACTTTATAAGAGGGAGTGTATCGTTTCTATGCTACCTTGCAATAGGCCTCTCATGTAAGCTGAGGGTAAATTAACGTTGAAAGTTTAAAATCCAAAGTAGGCTTGAAGTAAACCGAGGGAAGTTACGCGTATAAAATAAAAGGCCATCCGAGTGGATAGGCAGTCATCCTGAACTAATCGAACTCGCGCGTAAGAAATAATTACAATTGAAAACGGTGCGCACCACATAAATTAAAGGGTTGCGCACGACATAAGTGGTGTTACAGAAGTGGGATCCTATTGCTAGGTATTAGTAGGACGAGTGTGATTTTTTTGTTAAAATAAATTTGCGTGACAGAGTAAAGCACTAAAGTAGAAAATATTGGGAACAGTGATTCGTTAAAATAAACTTTGGTACAAAGTAAAGCACTAACGTAAAAATATTGTGAACAGTGAAAAGTGTCGCTAACAGTGATAACGGTTTTAAAATAAAAAATAAATAAACAAATAAGCTTCGCGCTGTTGGTAAAGAGCGTGAGTACAGAAAGTTTGGAAAATTTAAGAAGGATAAATTGGTCCAACATTATTCGGTTACTCAAGGAATGCACGGAATTGGAGGAAGAAATAAACCGAAGAGGGTCGAAACTGGAAGACCTTGCAATGACTACTCCGCGGTTGGAGTATTGGGAGAACCGCAGGTCGGGGGTTCGTCCCAGAAGAATCTCTCTAGTTCCTCCCGTTACAGTAGAACTTTCGACGCAGGAAAGGGTTGGGTGGAGACCAGGTTCATCAGGAGAACAACACCCTTCATCTTATATCCCGAATTTCCCACAGGCAGTAAGGGGTCCTAAGCAAACGACTTTTGAACACACATTGGAAAGAAGTTCGCTGACGTTTATGGACGAACAGGCACAAGAGAGCACCAGGAACCAGCCCAAATGCTGCAGGAGGGAAAGAGGTGAGACACTCAACATATTTGCCACAAGATTATTAAGTTCAGGTAATGCCTTGGTTTAGGCTAATCCTATAAGGAGACATATTAAAGAGGACATACTTAAGGACGCGTTGAAGTCCGTTATGCAGGAGTATACTTGTAATTTCATTACAGGAACATCCTTTCGGGAATATTGGATGAAATCAAACAAGTTTTCGGTAAACAACCCAAGCTTAGGACTAAGAGATGAAGATGTCCTAAGAGAAGAAACGCCCCAAGACAGAACACGAAGACTGCAGAAACTGCAAAATCCTCCCACATCCTGGGACTACAACTCACAACATCCAGAAGAAAGAACAGCCACTTCCACGAAGGAGGACAACATCAAGGATGTGGAGGTGAACGTCGGAGACAAGTCCATCAAGAGAGGAGAGCCCAGAAGGAAGAAATGTGACACGGGTCACAGGAGGAGTAATACAACTCAAGAATGTTAATACAACCCCATGAGAAACCAGAAGCGAAAACAAACCAAGTCAAACGAAGACCGTGACTCTAAAGAGGAAACAATGGAAGAAAGTGGCCGGAGCCAGTGCAAGATTTACCAGCAAATGGGACATTGGGAAGAGGCATGCCCTTGAGCAAACCTTCAGCAGGACTGGAAGGGGAAGCCTCCCGAAGAGCTTCAGAGGGAGTAGCGGCGAGTCGTAGGCTAGGACTGATCACCCTACCAGTATTCGTCGCTCAACAAGCTTCCACCGCGCTGGACGATGGTGGAGCCCGTCACATTGAAATAAGCTATGCACACGAACATCTGGAGCCTTCTTTGGACAGTTGCCAACGTCTCAGTACACGGTTGCACAGGAACCGCCCATTCATGTAATGGAGTAGAATTAAGTTTGACTATGGGAAAGGGCGTTGAAGAATTCTTTTGTTTCTGTATAATTCCACAGGCTCCGCAAGACTTGACCATAGGAGTGTTGTTTCAGAGGATAGGAAGACGAAACAAAGGTAACTGTGAAAAGAAAGGAGTCATCACTCTGGACGAAGAAGTAACCAGACCAGGAATGGGAGCGGACAGAAGAAAGAAACCAGCATGATTCTGACAAGGAGGGTCAGAATGAAACCCGGGGACACGGTTCCCGTGGACGTCTATTCTCCGCTGCATGGGATATGCAGTGAGGCTCGAGGATACTTGGGAAAGTTGTCGAGCAGAATCCCAAAAGGAAGTTAAATGATATGGAATAGACAGCGAAGAAAAATTAGGGGATAGGGTTTCCCCTGGACGTCTACTCTCCCTGCAAGGGATGTGCAGTGAGGCTCAACGTGATTTGCAAGTATCACAGAGCGGAAATCTCAACGGGAAGCTAACACTTTCCAAGGAGGCGGTAAAGTTACTCTTGAGAAATAAAAGTGACGACTGAGACTGACAAGTACTACCTTGAAGAAAAGATGACATCGGCAGGGTGGTTGAGGCAACGAGAACGGGGAGGTTAGTCGGAACAGTGACTAAGAAGAGATGGACACACCTCAAGACGCCTGGTCGCCGATGTCCGTCGCTCTCAAAATGAAGAAGACCGACGAGGGAAAGACAAGATTAATTACTACCGTCACAGGTAGAGTATCAGGACCACGTGATCACTAGGAACGAAGAGTGATCACAAGAGTCCAGAGTGGTGGCCTGAGGCTCTGTGTAGACTATAGACCTTTGAACGCCATCTGCATCAAGGACAAAACCATTACCCATCATTGATGAAACCTTGGCCAAGCTTCACGGGACTCAATACTTCTCGAGCATGGATTTACGTTCGGGATATTGGCAGTTGGCAATTCACGACGACAGCATCTCGAAAACTGCCTTCTCAACGGGAAGCGGTCATTTCGAGTTCAGGATGGTCCCGTTTGGGTTGTCCAATAGTCCACCAGTGTTCCAAAGAGTAATGAATTTTTTTTTTGGGAGCAACTGGACAAGGAAGTGCTGATTTACTTGGATGACCTCCTTGTCCTTGGAAGGTCTTTAGAAGAACATGACGAGAGGGTATGACGAGCCTTGGATAGCCTACGCACCGCCAACTTAAAGGTCAAGTTAGAAAAATTCAGTTATTACAGTCCCAGGTGGAGTATCTAGGCCATGTGGTCACCAGGAACGGGGTGAAGTCACAGGAATCCAAAGTAGAGGCCATCAAAAACTCCCAGAGGCCAACTAACAAAACGGAACTGAAGTAATTTTAGGCCTCGCCTCCTACTGCCGAAAGTTTATAAAGGGATTCAGTCAGATTGCGCGACCTCTTATGAAGTGTCCACCAAGGAGTCTTGGAGATGGGACACTCCGCAAGAGACCGCCTGGCAATCACTCAAAGACACTCTGACAACTGACATCATACTGGCGTACCCAAATTTTGATCAAGAGTTCATCTTGAACACGGAAGCGAGTCAAGTGGCCATCTGGGAAGTACTCGCGCAGGAACAGGAAGGAATCGGAAAACCAATCCTCTTTCTCTCCAGAACACTAACGGGCGCGGAACTAAATTATTCCACCTACGAGAAGGAGCTCCTGGCAATCGTCTTTTCATTGAAGAAGGCTCGCCCCCTTATATTTGGTCAGTCATCGTCCGTTCTGACCATAAGCCGTTCAAGTGGCTTCTGAAGGAAGGACACCGAGAGCCCAATGGAAGACTAGAGCGTTGGGTTATGACACTGCAAGACTACGATGTTCTCATCGAGTACGTGAAGGGCAAACTCAACAGAGTGGCCGATTGGTTGTCCCGACCGTCTGGAGTGACTAAGGAGTTTGTGAACACAATATATGAAAAAGCGATCATTGATCGCAAGGAAATCAGCAAACACCAGCAGAAGGACTTTGAAATAGCGGAAATTCGAACAGCCATCGAAGAAGGGAAGGCTTTCAGCTGGCCCGTATCCAAGCCCATCCTGCCGTCGAGATTCAAATTCGTGAGGAACGTGCTGGTTTACATCAATGCGAACGGAAGAGAGGTCATCATAATTCCTAAAAAGTTGAGAGAGCAGCTCATTTGGAACGCACACACGGACGTTGGGAACATTCATCCTGGAGCTGCGGGGACTACAGAAATCATACGGGACCTCTATTTTGGCCAGGTATGGTTCAACAAGTACGACAGGTAGTCCAGACGTGCGACACGTGCGCGCGAAACAAACAAACGTGGAAAGTGACTGTGGAAACAATGCCTTGTGTGCGAGGCCACAGTCCTTGGGAACTTCTGCATGTGGACTTAGTTGGTTCCCTTCCTCCGACTGGGAAAGGCAGCAATTATGTCCTCACGTGTGTGGACAGTTTCAGCAAGTTTACCATCCTGGCAGCAATAAAGGATAAGACGGCCCGGGAGGTGGCGGACAAGTTCCATCGTGTAATACTGTGCAAACTGGGCGCCCCTTCCGCAGTAGTATCCGACCAAGGTAAGGAGTTTTGGAACTCTACCTTGCAGGAGCTCTTCCGGGTTTGGGAAGTACAACACCAACGGACCGCCGCATACCATCCCCAAGGCAACGGGAAGATCGAACGTCTGAATAAAGAGCTATGCATCAAACTCCGAATACTTTGTGAAGAAACTGGACGAGACTGGGATAAAATCCTCGACACCGTGGAATTGTCCCTGAACATCCGAGTGCACCGAGCCACGGGGTATTCTCCATTCTTCTTGATGTACGGGCGAACCCCAGTGTACCTTCAAAGCTATTTCGCATGCCACAGGAGGCGTTCCTGAGCCCTTACAATCCAGAGGAGTACGCCGAAGACCGAAAGAGGAGTCTGAGCGAAATCTACCGCCGAGTGGAGTAGTTTATGCGTAGCTACGAGAAGACTAACGGAATCAAGGAATTGAAGCCGTTCGAAGAAAAGGCGCCCTATGGCTTGGTGTACATTGATTACCCACGACCGGGCAGGGGCAAGTTGGAGCCCCGGTACGAGGGTCCATACATCATCATCGAACAGAAGACTCCAGTCACTTATCTCCTGCGGCACATGATCACTGGACATCAGATAGTGATCCATCGAGACCGCATCCGCCGCAGCATCGATGCCCCAGAGGGCGTCGAGCGACAAGGCGGGGCGGAGCGGACGGCGCAGGGGATGAGATGGGGGAAGGGCCACCGCCCCTCCTCTCTGGAGATTCGCTCACGACAACGGAGAAACATCAACACAGAGAAGTGAACCGGAGTGCGCTTCCTGCCCACTGGCAGGACCGAGTGGCGGAACGGGAACCGCCGGGCGCTTCCGAACTACTTCCTCCCAGAGAGCTTC
The DNA here is from genome assembly GCA_023014485.1 of Bathynomus jamesi. NCBI lineage: Eukaryota > Metazoa > Arthropoda > Malacostraca > Isopoda > Cirolanidae > Bathynomus > Bathynomus jamesi. Next base: position 478,458 of record JAJOZX010003408.1, on the reverse strand, counting down.
GCCCAGGAAACGGGAGAAACATCGACTAGTGGAGGTGAACCGGATTGCACCTCCTGCCCACTGGCAGGACCGAGTGGCGAACGGGAACCCCCTGGTGCTTCCGAACTACCTCCTCGCGGGGACCTTTTGGGAATAGGGTCCCCCGGACAAAGCAGACAGGCTGCTTTCACAGGGCCATCGTTTTAGCGTCCGTACACTATTAGGCCCAGACCTCGAGTACACTACGACGAAATCGAGATTGATTAAAACTAAATGTGCCAGTGTTAGTGTCCCAATAAAGGGGAAAAATAAATGTAAAATTTTTGTGAAAATTGTGAGTAAAGGGAGGATAACCCCTAGTTAAGAAAGTTTGCATCGGAGTGCAAAATTAAAGGAAGGGAGGGATGTAGTAACCGTAAAATTGGCATGCCGAAATCTTTTGTAAAATAAAAACAAAAATTTTAGTTTCAAGGTTTCGTTGTTTGGATCTCGAAAGCAAGGTGGTTTGGCTTATGAATATTCATAAATGAATAAATTTAAAAATGTTTCAGAGGGGGTAACGGTCGTTCTGTTTTAATTCGGAGTTCTCATGAGGATAGTAAGGCCGAACCGGATTGTAATCGAGATTTATAACCGTAACCCGACGTTCCAAAGGGAAGGGCAAACCAGCGGATTTGGGTTCAAATGTAAAATGGTTTGTTTCGCTTCGCTTCGAGGTGCGACTTTTGTGAGATAGACTTCGAATCCACTTGTTAAATTGGACCATGACGTGGGTCATAAATTTGGGAAACCAAGTGGTTTCGAAGTTAAGAACTGTATTTTAAATTAATTTCCGGAAAAGGAGGAGTTTGGTCTTTGGATGGGAGGGTCAATACCCAATCGAGAGACAGTGATTCTGGGAACACCCAGTAAGGGAGGAGAAAAAGCTCTTTCTTTCCTTATGTATGGATAAGATCGTTCGTAGGGACGACCTTATGTATTGAAATTGTTTTGATAGGTCACTTAGAATAGAGTAAGGCGGAGCCCTTGAAATGTTAAGGTGTATTTTAGAATTTTAAGTCAGTTGTATGTTCAAGTCCTCGACCGTTAACAGTGGCTTAAATAACTCTTTAAAACTTGTGGTGTAATAGAAAATTTCTAAGTTGAATTAGAACTGTCTCACGATTGTACTTAAAATTTGAATTGCCTTCGTTTACGCGAATTTGTGTATAAGAACTTATTTTTAGCGACCGGAAAAGAGAACTTATTTAGAAGATCTTAATTAATGTTAGCCAACAGACCAAGAATTTTGTGAATTTTCAATTAATTTAATTTGGTTCAAATTAAATGTTAAACTGTAAGTTTGTGACCTATTGTGCATAACCTGTCAATTATTTTGTGAAGGAATGAAATTTATTTGGCGGACTTTTTTTTTTGGTTTTGTTCTGGAAATAAATCTGCGGGGGACTCGCGCAGCATTGTTGAGAGTAACTTTCCAAAAAAGTTTATAAGTAAACCAATTTTCCAACCTTTTCTTAGATTACGAAATTTGGATTTAATGCTGTTGTTTTTTGTTACACACAAATAAAAAAAACCTCTGCATAAAGGAGTTTTTTTGAGACTTAAATATTTGTAAACATTTTCTGTAAATGAACAATTTGATTTTTTTCTTTTTAACAAAATTGGTAATCATACATCAGCTTATTTCTTTGAATGTATATACTAATTGAAGTGAAACTGAATAAACTTTATAAGAGGGAGTGTATCGTTTCTATGCTACCTTGCAATAGGCCTCTCATGTAAGCTGAGGGTAAATTAACGTTGAAAGTTTAAAATCCAAAGTAGGCTTGAAGTAAACCGAGGGAAGTTACGCGTATAAAATAAAAGGCCATCCGAGTGGATAGGCAGTCATCCTGAACTAATCGAACTCGCGCGTAAGAAATAATTACAATTGAAAACGGTGCGCACCACATAAATTAAAGGGTTGCGCACGACATAAGTGGTGTTACAGAAGTGGGATCCTATTGCTAGGTATTAGTAGGACGAGTGTGATTTTTTTGTTAAAATAAATTTGCGTGACAGAGTAAAGCACTAAAGTAGAAAATATTGGGAACAGTGATTCGTTAAAATAAACTTTGGTACAAAGTAAAGCACTAACGTAAAAATATTGTGAACAGTGAAAAGTGTCGCTAACAGTGATAACGGTTTTAAAATAAAAAATAAATAAACAAATAAGCTTCGCGCTGTTGGTAAAGAGCGTGAGTACAGAAAGTTTGGAAAATTTAAGAAGGATAAATTGGTCCAACATTATTCGGTTACTCAAGGAATGCACGGAATTGGAGGAAGAAATAAACCGAAGAGGGTCGAAACTGGAAGACCTTGCAATGACTACTCCGCGGTTGGAGTATTGGGAGAACCGCAGGTCGGGGGTTCGTCCCAGGAATCTCTCTAGTTCCTCCCGTTACAGTAGAACTTTCGACGCAGGAAAGGGTTGGGTGGAGACCAGGTTCATCAGGAGAACAACACCCTTCATCTTATATCCCGAATTTCCCACAGGCAGTAAGGGGTCCTGAGCAAACGACTTTTGAACACACATTGGAAAGAAGTTCGCTGACGTTTATGGGCGAACAGGCACAAGAGAGCCCCAGGAACCAGCCCAAATGCTGCAGGAGGGAAAGAGGTGAGACACTCAACATATTTGCCACAAGATTATTAAGTTCAGGTAATGCCTTGGTTTAGGCTAATCCTATAAGGAGACATATTAAAGAGGGCATACTTAAGGACGCGTTGAAGTCCGTTATGCAGGAGTATACTTGTAATTTCATTACAGGAACATCCTTTCGGGAATATTGGATGAAATCAAACAAGTTTTCGGTAAACAACCCAAGCTTAGGACTAAGAGATGAAGATGTCCTAAGAGAAGAAACGCCCCAAGACAGAACACGAAGACTGCAGAAACTGCAAAATCCTCCCACATCCTGGGACTACAACTCACAACATCCAGAAGAAAGAACAGCCACTTCCACGAAGGAGGACAACATCAAGGATGTGGAGGTGAACGTCGGAGACAAGTCCATCAAGAGAGGAGAGCCCAGAAGGAAGAAATGTGACACGGGTCACAGGAGGAGTAATACAACTCAAGAATGTTAATACAACCCCATGAGAAACCAGAAGCGAAAACAAACCAAGTCAAACGAAGACCGTGACTCTAAAGAGGAAACAATGGAAGAAAGTGGCCGGAGCCAGTGCAAGATTTACCAGCAAATGGGACATTGGGAAGAGGCATGCCCTTGAGCAAACCTTCAGCAGGACTGGAAGGGGAAGCCTCCCGAAGAGCTTCAGAGGGAGTAGCGGCGAGTCGTAGGCTAGGACTGATCACCCTACCAGTATTCGTCGCTCAACAAGCTTCCACCGCGCTGGACGATGGTGGAGCTCCGTCACATTGACATAAGCTATGCACACGAACATCTGGAGCCTTCTTTGGACAGTTGCCAACGTCTCAGTACACGGTTGCACAGGAACCGCCCATTCATGTAATGGAGTAGAATTAAGTTTGACTATGGGAAAGGGCGTTGAAGAATTCTTTTGTTTCTGTATAATTCCACAGGCTCCGCAAGACTTGACCATAGGAGTGTTGTTTCAGAGGATAGGAAGACGAAACAAAGGTAACTGTGAAAAGAAAGGAGTCATCACTCTGGACGAAGAAGTAACCAGACCAGGAATGGGAGCGGACAGAAGAAAGAAACCAGCATGATTCTGACAAGGAGGGTCAGAATGAAACCCGGGGACACGGTTCCCGTGGACGTCTATTCTCCGCTGCATGGGATATGCAGTGAGGCTCGAGGATACTTGGGAAAGTTGTCGAGCAGAATCCCAAAAGGAAGTTAAATGATATGGGAATAGACAGCGAAGAAAAATTAGGGGATAGGGTTTCCCCTGGACGTCTACTCTCCCCTGCAAGGGATGTGCAGTGAGGCTCAACGTGATTTGCAAGTATCACAGAGCGGAAATCTCAACGGGAAGCTAACACTTTCCAAGGAGGCGGTAAAGTTACTCTTGAGAAATAAAAGTGACGACTGAGACTGACAAGTACTACCTTGAAGAAAAGATGACATCGGCAGGGTGGTTGAGGCAACGAGAACGGGGAGGTTAGAGGAAGAGTGACTAAGAAGAGATGGACACACCTCAAGACGCCTTGTCGCCGATGTCCGTCGCTCTCAAAATGAAGAAGACCGACGAGGGAAAGACAAGATTAATTACTACCGTCACAGGTAGAGTATCAGGACCACGTGATCACTAGGAACGAAGAGTGATCACAAGAGTCCAGAGTGGTGCCTGAGGCTCTGTGTAGACTATAGACCTTTGAACGCCATCTGCATCAAGGACAAATACCCATTACCCATCATTGATGAAACCTTGGCCAAGCTTCACGGGACTCAATACTTCTCGAGCATGGATTTACGTTCGGGATATTGGCAGTTGGCAATTCACGACGACAGCATCTCGAAAACTGCCTTCTCAACGGGAAGCGGTCATTTCGAGTTCAGGTGGTCCCGTTTGGGTTGTCCAATAGTCCACCAGTGTTCCAAAGAGTAATGAATTTTTTTTTTTGGGAGCAACTGGACAAGGAAGTGCTGATTTACTTGGATGACCTCATTGTCCTTGGAAGGTCTTTAGAAGAACATGACGAGAGGGTATGACGAGCCTTGGATAGCCTACGCACCGCCAACTTAAAGGTCAAGTTAGAAAAATTTCAGTTATTACAGTCCCAGGTGGAGTATCTAGGCCATGTGGTCACCAGGAACGGGGTGAAGTCACAGGAATCCAAAGTAGAGGCCATCAAAAACTCCCAGAGGCCAACTAACAAAACGGAACTGAAGTAATTTTTAGGCCTCGCCTCCTACTGCCGAAAGTTTATAAAGGGATTCAGTCAGATTGCGCGACCTCTTATGAAGTGTCCACCAAGGAGTCTTGGAGATGGGACACTCCGCAAGAGACCGCCTGGCAATCACTCAAAGACACTCTGACAACTGACATCATACTGGCGTACCCAAATTTTGATCAAGAGTTCATCTTGAACACGGAAGCGAGTCAAGTGGCCATCGGGGAAGTACTCGCGCAGGAACAGGAAGGAATCGGAAAACCAATCCTCTTTCTCTCCAGAACACTAACGGGCGCGGAACTAAATTATTCCACCTACGAGAAGGAGCTCCTGGCAATCGTCTTTTCATTGAAGAAGGCTCGCCCCCTTATATTTGGTCAGTCATCGTCCGTTCTGACCATAAGCCGTTCAAGTGGCTTCTGAAGGAAGGACACCGAGAGCCCAATGGAAGACTAGAGCGTTGGGGACACTGCAAGACTACGACGTTCTCATCGAGTACGTGAAAGGCAAATTCAACAGAGTGGCCGATTGGTTGTCCCGCCCGTCTGGAGTGACTAAGGAGTTTGTGAACGCAATATATGAAAAAGCGATCATTGATCGCAAGGAAATCAGCAAACACCAGCAGAAGGACGTTGAAATAGCGGAAATTCGAACAGCCATCGAAGAAGGGAAGGCTTTCAGCTGGCCCGTATCCAAGCCCATCCTGCCGTCGAGATTCAAATTCGTGAGGAACGTGCTGGTTTACATCAATGCGAACGGAAGAGAGGTCATCATAATTCCTAAAAAGTTGAGAGAGCAGCTCATTTGGAACGCACACACGGACGTTGGGAACATTCATCCTGGAGCTGCGGGGACTACAGAAATCATACGGGACCTCTATTTTGGCCAGGTATGGTTCAACAAGTACGACAGGTAGTCCAGACGTGCGACACGTGCGCGCGAAACAAACAAACGTGGAAAGTGACTGTGGAAACAATGCCTTGTGTGCGAGGCCACAGTCCTTGGGAACTTCTGCATGTGGACTTAGTTGGTTCCCTTCCTCCGACTGGGAAAGGCAGCAATTATGTCCTCACGTGTGTGGACAGTTTCAGCAAGTTTACCATCCTGGCAGCAATAAAGGATAAGACGGCCCGGGAGGTGGCGGACAAGTTCCATCGTGTAATACTGTGCAAACTGGGCGCCCCTTCCGCAGTAGTATCCGACCAAGGTAAGGAGTTTTGGAACTCTACCTTGCAGGAGCTCTTCCGGGTTTGGGAAGTACAACACCAACGGACCGCCGCATACCATCCCCAAGGCAACGGGAAGATCGAACGTCTGAATAAAGAGCTATGCATCAAACTCCGAATACTTTGTGAAGAAACTGGACGAGACTGGGATAAAATCCTCGACACCGTGGAATTGTCCCTGAACATCCGAGTGCACCGAGCCACGGGGTATTCTCCATTCTTCTTGATGTACGGGCGAACCCCCAGTGTACCTTCAAAGCTATTTCGCATGCCACAGGAGGCGTTCCTGAGCCCTTACAATCCAGAGGAGTACGCCGAAGACCGAAAGAGGAGTCTGAGCGAAATCTACCGCCGAGTGGAGTAGTTTATGCGTAGCTACGAGAAGACTAACGGAATCAAGGAATTGAAGCCGTTCGAAGAAAAGGCGCCCTATGGCTTGGTGTACATTGATTACCCACGACCGGGCAGGGGCAAGTTGGAGCCCCGGTACGAGGGTCCATACATCATCATCGAACAGAAGACTCCAGTCACTTATCTCCTGCGGCACATGATCACTGGACATCAGATAGTGATCCATCGAGACCGCATCCGCCGCAGCATCGATGCCCCAGGGGGCGTCGAGCGACAAGGCGGGGAGGACGGCGCAGGGGATGAGATGGGGGAAGGGCCACCGCCCCTCCTCTCTGGAGATTCGCTCACGACACCGGAGAAACATCAACACAGAGAAGTGAACCGGAGTGCGCTTCCTGCCCACTGGCAGGACCGAGTGGCGGAACGGGAACCGCCGGGCGCTTCCGAACTACTTCCTCCCAGAGAGCTTCGCCCAGGAAACGGAGAAACATCGACTAGTGGAGGTGAACCGGATTGCACCTCCTGCCCACTGGCAGGACCGAGTGGCGAACGGGAACCCCCTGGTGCTTCCGAACTACCTCCTCGCGGGGACCTTTTGGGAATAGGGTCCCCCGGACAAAGCAGACAGGCTGCTTTCACAGGGCCATCGTTTGAGCGTCCGTACGCTATTAGGCCCAGACCTCGAGTACACTACGACGAAATCGAGATTGATTAAAACTAAATGTGCCAGTGTTAGTGTCCCAATAAAGGGGAAAAATAAATGTAAAATTTTTGTGAAAATTGTGAGTAAAGGGAGGATAACCGCCCCTAGTTAAGAAAGTTTGCATCGGAGTGCAAAATTAAAGGAAGGGAGGGATGTAGTAACCGTAAAATTGGCATGCCGAAATCTTTTGTAAAATAAAAACAAAAGTTTTAGTTTCAAGGTTTCGTTGTTTGGATCTCGAAAGCAAGGTGGTTTGGCTTATGAATATTCATAAATGAATAAATTTAAAAATGTTTCAGAGGGGGTAACGGTCGTTCTGTTTTAATTCGGAGTTCTCATGAGGATAGTAAGGCCGAACCGCATTGTAATCGAGATTTATAACCGTGACTCGACCTTCCAAAGGGAAAGGCAAACCAGCGGATTTGGGTTCAAATGTAAAATGGTTTGTTTCGCTTCGCTTCGAGGTGCGACTTTTGTGAGATAGACTTCGAATCCACTTGTTAAATTGGACCATGACGTGGGTCATAAATTTGGGAAACCAAGCGGCGTCGAAGTCAAGAACTGTATTTTAAATTAATTTCCGGAAAAGGAGGAGTTTGGTCTATGGATGGGAGGGTCAATACCCAATCGAGAGACAGTGATTCTGGGAACACCCAGTAAGGGAGGAGAAAAAGCTCTTTCTTTCCTTATGTATGGATGAGATCGTTCGTAGGGACGACCTTATGTACTGAAATTGTTTTGATAGGTCATTTAGAATAGAGTAAGGCGGAGCCCTTGAAATGTTAAGGTGTATTTTAGAATTTTAAGTCAGTCATATGTTCAAGTCCTCTTTAAATCGTGTGGTGTAATAGAAAATTACTAAGTTGAATTAGAACTGTCTCACGATTGTACTTAAAATTTGAATTGCCTTCGTTTACGCGAACTTGTGTATAAGAATTTATTTTTAGCGACCGGAAAAGAGAACTTAGTTAGAAGATCTTAATGAATGTTAGCCAACAGACCAAGAGTTTTGTGAATTTTCAATTAATTTAATTTGGTTCAAATTAAATGTTAAACTGTAAGTTTGTGACCAATTGTGCATAACCCGTCAATTATTTTGTGAAGGAATCAAATTTATTTGGCAGACCTTTTTTTTGTTTTGTTCTGGAAATAAATCTGCGGGACTCGCGCAGCATTGTTGAGAGTAACTTTCCAAAATTTTTTATAAGTAAACCAATTTTCAACGTTTTCTTAGATTACGAAATTTGATTTATTGCTGTTGTTTTTTGTTACACGCAAATAAAAAAAGCCTCTGTATAAAGGATTTTTTTTGAGACAAATATTTGTAAACATTTTCTGTAAATGAACAATTTGGTTTTTTCTTTTTAACAAAATTGGTAATCATACATCAGCTTATTTCTTTGAATGTATATACCAATTGAAGTGAAATTGAATAAGCTTTATAAGAGGGAGTGTGTCGTTTCTTTGCTACCTTGCAATAGGCCTCTCATGTAAGCTGAGGGTAAATTAACGTTGAAAGTTTAAAATCCAAAGTGGGCTTCAAGTAATCCGAGGGAAATTACGCGTATAAAATTAAAGGCCCATCCGAGTGGATAGGCAGAGTCATCCTGAACTAATCGAGCACGCGCGTAAGAGATAAGTGCAATTGAAAAAGGTGCGCACCACATAAATTAAAGGGTTGCGCACGACAACTTGCAAAGGATTCTTCACTAATATAATGTAAGATTGCATTAATTACTGAGCAGAATGACACACGACGTGTGTATATATATATATATATATATATATATATATATATATATATATATATATAATGTATATATATATATAATATATATATATATATATATATATATATATATATATATATATATATATATATATATACATATATATATATATACAGGGAACGGTAATCAGATTAAATCACATTTCATAATTTTAGTAAAGATTAGACTTTCACTTATAATGTAACTACTATAAAATGTCTAATTTATACTCCAAACGTAAAGGTGGAAATTTGTTTGTATAAAAAATTCACACATAGACCATATATATATATATATATATATATATATATATATATATATGAAAAGAAGGACCAACATAACAGCAAATATTTTCGTTATTTTTTATACTCCAGACGTTTCGACAAATCCTTTGTCATCATCAGTGAATTATAAGTCTTAAAACCTTAAAACAAAAATGAGAATAATGAAAATTACATCAGTACAAAATTGAAATCATTAAAATTGCATTACTACAAAAAATTAAAATCATTAAAATTAAATTAAAATTCCCTCAACTGGTAAATACACAATGTTTACGTCAACCTCCATACTTGGCAGAAACTGAGAGAAAACTGTATGGTCAGTAAATTAGAAGGTATGATATGTCTATGAAAATCGGTTGGTTAGTTAAAAGAGCTGTAATTTGTAAGATGAACTATTATTATAATGGAGGGTTTGTTTCTATAGATGTACAAAGATTCTAAAATTCGGAGTTCTGTAAGGTTATTCGATCTAGTTAGAATTGCGAACTGAGTTTTGTGAAGGGGATGGTTGTTTTCATTACTATGGTTTCTAATTGCGGATTGTGGTGGGCTACTGAAAGGGCAGTTGGTACGGACTGATAAGCCCAAATGTTGAAAAAGGCGTACCCCCAGTTGGAGTTGAGTACTGCCAATATACGCAGCCTTACAGCTATCGCAAGTGTATTTATAAACAACATTAGGGCCTACAGTTTTGGGGAATTTGTCTTTGAACTTTAACAAATTTGATAATTTAAGTGGGTTGACGAGGGGCGAATCTAAAATTTATTTGGGGATAACTAGACTTGAGCAGTTTGGACACTTCACCTCGAATACACAATGATAACTAACCATAAAAAGGTAATTTAATATATCTGGTTTCTTTTTGTACTGTAGTTATGGGGAGTTTAGTATTAAAAGTGTTATTTAAAAATTTCTTTAATTGGTTGTCAAAAAGATTAGAAGGGTAGTAATTATTAATAAAGTACTGTCTTCAAAATTTAAATTCTTCGTTTAATGAAAAGTAATCTGAACAAATTCGGTAACTTCTTGTTAATAATGTTACTATAGCACTAATTTTATATTTTGTAAAACATATTTTCCCCCCTTTTTAATAAGTAAGATTTTAAAATTCTTAATAATTTGAAAAAGGCTATCTCTGTCATGATTATAAAACCGGAGAAGGGTAAAGGAGTAGTGTTGCTTGATTCAACAGTTTACATAAATAGAATGGGGACAATTTTGTCGGATACGTCTAAATTTAAAAGGGTAAAAGAGAATGTTCTGTCTAAATTGCTAAAACGGGAAGATAAACTTAATAGGTTTTAGCGTAAATTAAAAAATAGTAATATTATTGATGACAATACATACAATTTTTTATTTGCTTCTGGTTCTAATCCTGGAATTCTATACGGTTTACCCAAAGTCCATATGCCAAATTTCCCACTAAGACCTATTCTTTCGGCCTGTGGTACATTCAATTATAACTTAGCCAAATTCTTCGTTCCCTTGCTTTCAAAACTTACCTATAATGATTATTCCATCAACAACTCGTTTGATTTTGCTAAAGATATAAAAGAGATCAATCGTGCCGATTCTCTTACTGTGGCCACTTTTGATGTCTCGTCATTATTTACTAATGTCCCGTTAAAAGAAACATTAGATATCATACTAAACAAGTTATTCACTGCTGGTAATACTCTTATTAATGGCCTCACTCAGACTCAATTTAAAAAACTCCTCGAAATAGCGTGTTTTGATAATCTTTTCTTATTTAATAGCAACTTTCACAGCCAAACTGATGGGGTAACTAAGGGTTCCCTGTTGAGCCCAACACTAGCAAATGCATTTCTTTGCTATTGAGAAGAAATTTGGTTGAAAAGTTGTCTTAATAGTTTAAACCCGTATATTACAGAAGATACGTGGATGACACTTTCTTAATATTTAAACATCCTTCACACATAAAACTTTTTCTTTATTATCTTAATAAACAACATAGTAATATTAAGTACACATGTGAAAACGAAACAAATAATAGTTTACCTTTCCTGGATGTTCTAGTTAAACGGGCTAATAACAAGTTCCAGACCTCACTATTTAGAAAACAAACTTTTACTGGTTTGGAAACCAATTATTTAAGTTGTGTTTTATAAATATAAGATTAGTGCTATAGTAACATTATTAACAAGAAGTTACCGAATTTGTTCAGATTACTTTTCATTAAACGAAGAATTTAAATTTTTAAAACAGTACTTTATTAATAATTACTACCCTTCTAATCTTTTTGACAACCAATTAAAGAAATTTCTAAATAACATTTTTAATACTAAACTCCCCATAACTACAGTACAAAAAGAAACCAGATGTATTAAATTACTTTTTATGGTTATTTATCATTGCGTATTCGAGGTGAAGTGTCCAAACTGCTCAAGTCTAGTTATCCCCAAATAAATTTTAGATTCGCCCTCGTCAACCCACTTAAATTATCAAATTTGTTAAAGTTCAAAGACAAATTCCCCAAAACTGTAGGCCCTAATGTTGTTTATAAATACACGTGCGACAGCTGTAAGGCTGCGTATATTGGCAGTACTTAACTGCAACTGGAAGTACGCCTTTCTCAACATTTGGGCTTATCAGTCCGTACCAACCGCCCCCTCAGTAGCCCACCACAATCCGGAATTAGAAACCATAGTAATGAAAACAACCATCCCCTTCACAAAACTCAGTTCGAAATTCTAACTAAATCCAATAACCTTACAGAACTCCGAATTTTAGAATCTTTGTACATCTATAGAAACAAACCTTCCATTAACAATAATAGTTCATCTTACAAATTACAGCTCTTTTACCTAACCAACCGATTTTCATAGACATATCATACCTTCCAATTTACTGACCATACAGTTTTCTCTCAGTTTCTGCCAAGTATGGAGGTTGACGTAAACATTGTGTATTTACCAGTTGAGGTAATTTTAATTTAATTTTAATGATTTTAACTTTTTGTAGTGATGTAATTTTAATTTAATTTTAATGATTTTAACTTTTTGTAGTGATGTAATTTTAATGATTTTAATTTTGTATTGATGTAATTTTCATTATTCTCATTTTTGTTTTAAGGTTTTAAGACTTATAATTCACTGATGATGACAGGATTTGTTGAAACGTTTGAAGTATAAAAAATAAACGAAAATATTTGCTGTTGTGTTGGTCCTTCTTTTCATCTGTAAGCTCCGTTTACCTAAGGAGAAGTCAATAGCTTTGATATATATATATATATATATATATATATATATATATATACTCATAATAGTAACTTCCAAAGAGCGATGCAATTAGTAATTCTAAAAGCCTTCCGGTCAGATAATAAACAATTAACCTAACGGTTTCATTCACATATACTTTGATCAGATGTGTATTTTCAAGTCCTGAGCTGGACATAGCTGTTCACCATGGTTGCAGAATATTGAAGATACGTGAGGTGTAGAGGTTCCAGAAGCTACCCAACTCTTTCACGCCATATATAAACGGTTTTTTAAAGGATAAGGTAGAAGCATCGGGGTATCCGCGAAGAGTTGATACCGAAGATGAAAAACGGCTTATATTCAGCGTTACCATGCCAATGAAGGTATACAGCTTGACCATTCCCAAATTGTTAAGAATCCTGGCAAGCGCTTTAGTGCAACGTTGTCTAAACAGTCTTTGGGGAAAATTTGCATAGAATACTGGTAAAGGGAACGTTTATTTGGCACAAAGTTATAGTGAAGTTTTGAATTATGCCAACGCTCCCGATAAAGAGGTTATGGAGATCGTGAATGTAGGTAATACTTACATAATAAAGTACAACATCACCGAACTGGCCATAGATACCTCACGGGTTACAAACATACCTGCAGCCAGCTTCACAACGGCCTACGCCCGCATCAAGCTTTGGGGACTACTGCACTCTCTTGGGCGGAGGGTGCTGTACGCTGACACAGATAGCGTAATATTCACAGAGAGGGAGGGTGAATTCATGCCTGCTATTGCGGAATTCCTCGGAAAGTTAACTGACGAGATCAAGGATGAGTATGGTGATGGTGCATACGCTGACTTATTTTTATCAACAGGGCCAAAACTTATGGGGTGCGGGTGAGGGTGGGGAGGATATGAAATATATTGTGAAGGCTAAGGATATCACGCTTATACTCATGAGAACCGTCGAGTCGTTAACTTTGAGTCGTTGAAGGATCTAGTGTGTTTGGAAGATGAGGGCGACCAGTCACCCCAACTGCCTATGGGGACCCACAATTTTCGGGCGCAGAAACTGGGGTGTGTGAAGGAACTTAGGGGTATGAAGGTATGCCGTAACACCTATAGGAAACGTTACCAGGTGCCTGGTACCTATGCTACCGTACCCTTTCGATACTTTAATCGTTGATTGTTTATATATATATATATATGTGTGTGTGTGTGTGTGTGTGTGTATATATATATGTGTGTGTGCGTGTATATATATATATATGTGTGTGTGTGTGTTTGTATTGTTAACGATATATTTGTTTATTACGTATATTTGTTTCAATTAGGGTTTCATTTTCTCTATTGTGTGAGTGCGTGTGTACAATCCTAAGCTCCGCCCACTGTGTGCTCGGTCATGTGATTCCTGCTACTGCCTGAGCATATCTTTACCAAGGCGTGCTCAGTTGAACTCTGCAAATCTTGTACCTCAGACGTGTATTTTCTCACGTAGACGAAAAAATAGGGATGGCTACTTTTGATATTGCGTGTTCGACGTTTATGAAGTGGTATTCGGTAAAGTCGGAAGATGTGGTGAATACTGAAAGACGACCTACCCTACCATCCTTCGAGATTTTAAGGCTACATTGAATCTCTTGAAGGAACAAGATGCTTAAATACTCTATGGATATTCCGGCGAGAGTTTTGCTGGATTTCGCGGCACAAACGACGTAATAGACTACGTTGTAGGGCTAAATTGTATAAAAGCGTACATATACCGTGAGGTTAAAGAAACAACGCGTGCAGAAGAGAAGCAACTGATATGGATAATGAGTCTTGATGATGAGTGTTGTGAGTGCAGTATTATGTCATGCTGCATCATACCCAGTACGCGTACCCTGCGGTTGAGAATGTAAACCTTGTCACCATGGACAAGCTAAAGTACTTTTCCCCTACATTCATATATTTCATGACGAGGTTCGCAGTGAGGTTGTGGCTAAAGGCCTGTGTGAGTTTTTGATAGAGTTTGGAGACGAGTATCGATTGTTAAACAAAAAGGATAAATACGGTCACATGTTTCCCTCAAATAGTGTACCGGATTGTTAATGTGTGGAGAACGTCTAGTACGCAAAAAACATTAAAACTGAAATTATCCCACGTGTCGGAAAATTGCCCGGTATAATGGTTATAAGTACTAGTGTGATTCATGCTAAAACAAATCCGTACACGATTCAACAGCTTATGGTGTGACTCGCTCCCCCTTCGAGCCGATCCGCCCACCCGTGGCTCAAAGTTATCGCAGAGCTTCAACCGACTGGACTTGCACTCCTCGAATACGATGGAACTTCCTTTGAGAAGCATTCTCAATGCCGCGTACGATGTGTACGTGACGAAGTCATTGCGCGTGTTCAGGCGTGAAACTGGCACCATTAACTATGTACTTGAGACGACTTGAATACAAGCCAAATCTGGTAAGCGTAATGTTATTTATTTAAGTGTTGAGGAGATGAATAGAGTCTTCATGATAGTTGAGAAGTGGGATGAGGACCGTTATAAAATACCTGCAGGTGTAGGTACAAAAAGAGAACAGATTATTGACGCCCCCTCTTATGCCATTGTTTGTACGTTGTGTATAAATACCGATCAGCCATGCATTGATATACGACTGATGTGGAAGAATGCATCTGATAATAACGTTCTTGTCCCCACGCGAAACCGATTCATCCTCGACAGAATGTTTGAAATCGTCGGATTCCGCAAGCTGAAGCCTATATTACATACACCGCTCTGCTCGACGGGTTTATCGAATGTAGTAATGAACAAGGCGAGAATGGTCTAGAGCTGAATGCTTATTTAAAAGGTTTAGACTCTTCGAAATATCATAAACTTTGGTACAAAGGACAAAGGACTAGAGCGGTACAGGGCAGAGCTCGCCTACACTGTTCACCCTCAAGAATTGTACCTCTATATAATGATCAGCTGTCGTTACGACTTGAAAGATTATTTCAATTATCGCTTTGCGTTGTGAAGAAGAGTTCACGATTGAAAATCTCGGGTCGGTAAGAAAAAAACCATCGATTGGAAAGGAGTGTTTATAACTTGTATTTAATAATGATGTGGTGGCTAACGATACCCTCTTTTTGCGTGCTTTTGAATGTATTCTATCCGTGTTTAAAGATAACGTGCCATCCGAATGTAACGTGGGCACAAAAATAGTAGTGAACGACATGAAGGCCATTTACATCGAGTATAGGTATCCGTATAACTTGAGCGGTGAAATAATGTTAAATCGCAATAATGATGTGACTGTAGGCTCGATTACGTTCGAATTTAGTGTTTTAGTTAAGCACAGTAGAACGAATGTATTTTGATGTATATATATTTTTAATATATTTAATTATTTAATGTAATTGTGTATATATATTTTTTTTCCTGTACTACTATGTTAATGAATATATTCCATCGTTTTGTGTTATTTTTTTATTTTCAATATATTTAATTATTTAATATAACTGTATGCATATATATATATATATATATATATATATATATATATATATATATATAGAGGGTGGGCCGAAAGTCTGGATCCATAGGAAAATATTTATTTTAATACATAAATTACAACAAATGGTAAATACTTAAAATGAATATCAACTTTAACTCGTAAATGCGTATCCGTGATACTGTACAGTAGTTCGTACTCCAGTATAAATACTCAAATACTTTTTTATTTCAGCTCAGAAATGGCTTCGAATCTAACAACAGAAGACCGGGTGAAACTTGTGCTCATGTACGCAAGACAGGGCACTACACACAGAGAAGTTGCTACCGAATTCAATAGAAATCATCCTGATAAGCATCCAGTAACACATGCGACTGTTGGCAAGTTGTTTAAACGTTTCAAAGAAACAGGAAGTGTACATGATCGACGGCGTTCTGGTCGTCCCAAAACTGCAACTGATGAAAATATAGTCCAGTAAAGTCAACAAGAAGACTATCAAATGAAACACGCATCTCGAGAACGTCAATTCGAAGAATTATTAAAAATCATAAATTCCATCCCTAAGTGTCTCGATGTCAGAGGCCGCCAATTTGAGCATTTGTTATAATTTGTTGTTTATACTGGAGTACGAACCACTGTACAGTATCACGGATACGCATTTACGAGTTAAAGTTGATATTCATTTTAAGTATTTACCATTTGTTGTAATTTATGTATTAAAATAAATATTTTCCTATGGATCCAGACTTTCGGCCCACCCTGTATATATATACAGGGTGGGCCGTAAGTTTCCATACATAGGAAAATTTAAACGTTTGTTTTTATGTTTCAGATACCCTAAGAATATGCGTTTGACGTAAGATCTTGTTTACTGATGAAGCAAATTTTTACGTCAATGGAGAGGTTAATCGGCAAAACATACGTTATTGGAGTAATGCTAACCCTAACTGGCTGAGTCCGACGAAGATGCAAGGTGCCGGTAAAGTGATGGTGTGGGCGGGATATGGGGTGACAGAATTATTGGACCAATTTTTGTCAGTGGAAATCTTAATGCCGAAAGGTATCTTAACATGTTGCAAGAAGAGATTTTCCCATCCCTGCTAAACGAGGAAGGTAACTTCCCAGTTTACTTCCAGCAAGATGGAGCTCCACCTCATTATGGTCTTCACGTGCGTCGGTATTTGGATCAGCAGTTTCCGGATGCTTGGATTGGTCGGCGTGGTCCTGTGGAGTGGCCTCCCAGATCCCCAGATCTCACCCCCCTTGATTTCTATCTTTGGGGGCACTTGAAGGCCATGGTGTATCAGGAAAAGATACGAGACATAAATCATCTAAAGGAACGTATCACCAACGCCATTACAAGCATAACGTCAACTGTGCTAATGCGTGTTCATCAACAGTGGGGAACACATATTGAAATGTGTTTTCAAAACAATGGCAACCATGTAGAGCATATTATATAAATAAAAATGGTTGTCCATAAAAAAATGTTTATTTTTCCTATGTATGGAAACTTACGGCCCACCCTGTATATATTTCTCCTGTATTGTTATATTGACGGTTATACTCCATCGTTTTGTATTATATTATTTTTTATTTTTGGATGATATATATATATATATATATATATATACATTCCTTCGTTCGTATTTCTTACACTATTATTATTTGGTATTTTATTTTTTTGATCATATATATTCCATCGTTTGTATAGGATTGTATATTTATTTTCTATATATTTCGTGAAACTGATTCCAATAATTCTTCTAAATAAACAGAATGATGTAATGGTGTTTTATTTAATTGTTTTGTTTGTATATATAACGGATATTATTATTCAATTATATGTGTACCAAATGGCTGGTTAGGCCTCCTAAACCGACTGACCGATTTCTAAGCCAACTGTCAAGAATATCTGAATAGCGCAATCTGGCAGCTGAAAAGTTAATTAATATATACACCTGCCTTCTAGGTCTTCTGCTTCAACTGGCGGGTTAAGCCAACGGACGGATTAAGCCAACTGTCGGATAATGCCAACTGGCGGAATGCCAACTGTCAAGATAATATGCTTTAATTAATTTTATTCCTACTACTAATGGATAAACCCTTCATTTAACTTTACTTGTTTTACTGCCAGACGCAACAGAGAGGAGGCTTCCAGAAGGTACTGTCGCCATCCAACTTTTGACTCTCACTCAGCTTATTTTTCTGCCCGGAATCATGCAGAATCTGTTCTTCGACTGGCCAAAAATTCTTTCATCAGACAAAAATGTGAAAATCTATCCAATTGTAATTCTTCTCGCTCTTTCTGACATCTAGCTAAGAACCTCTTCAACAACTTTACTTCCTCTTTTTTCCTCTCCTCTTTTCCATTCCGACGGACACAGTTGCCGTCTCTTCTCCTGACAAAGCTAAACTCTTCGCTCAAACTTTCGCTTAAAATTCAACGCTGGACGATTCCGGTGCTGTTCCTCCATCTCCTCCACCTCTCTGACTTTATTATGTCTGAAATTAGAATCTCTTCTAACGATGTATTTAGTGCCCTATCTGGGCTCAACTCTAGGAAGGCGTACGGTCCTTGTGGTGTTCCTCCTGTTGTTCTTAAGAACTGTGCTTCTGTGGTGACACCCTGCCTAGGCAAACTCTTTCGTCTTTCTCTTATCTGGTACATTTCCTTCTTGCTGGAAGTTCGCTTTCATTCAGCCTGTCCCAAGAAGGGTGACCACTCTCAACCCTCAAACTATCGTCCAATTGCTTTGATTTCTTGCCTTTCCAAAGTTTTTGAATCTATCCTTAATTGGAAGATTCTTAAGCACCTTTTTCTCACAATCTTCTTCCAGATTGTCAGTATGGACTCCGCAAAGGACGCTCTACTGGCAATATTCTTGCATATCTCCAGTTGGAGAGGGATGTGAATGAGGAGGAAACGATTTTAATTGGGGACTCCTTAGTGCGTCATATAGATAAGGAGTTTGGTCAACGAAATCCAGCCAAGAGGAGGAGGGTCTGTCTACCAGGGATCAGGGTTAACAGTATTAGAGACGAAGTAGATAGGATTGATGTTGCCTCCCGTCACTCGATGTTGGTGACGAAGGTAGGGGCCAACGACACCTTTTCGCCCGATACGAGAGTACCTGACCTTTTGGAGAGATACAAGGGGTTAATTAGGACCCTGAAGACAAAGTCAGATAGGTTTTTAGTTCTAGATATTACCAGTAGGCACTGTTTAGGTCTTAGGATTTAGGATTACGTCAAAAACAATATTTTTGAACACTAAGCTAGAAGAGATTTGTGCTCAGGAAAATGTACATGCTAGGCTAAGTAGGTTAATCGATGAGAACGTTCGAAAGCTGTATAGGTCAAAGCCCTCTTTAGACGTTGTGGGACCGGAAAACGCCGGCCCGACGTCAAAAATAGTTTAAAACGCCGATCCGTGATAAAAATTAATTTAAACATCTTTTTTTGTAACGCGCATAGTATTATAATAA
Organism: Bathynomus jamesi; assembly: GCA_023014485.1. NCBI lineage: Eukaryota > Metazoa > Arthropoda > Malacostraca > Isopoda > Cirolanidae > Bathynomus > Bathynomus jamesi. Next base: position 459,100 of record JAJOZX010003408.1, on the reverse strand, counting down.
ACTGAACGAATTTAAGGCGATAATTTATTCCGGGAACTACGAAATAGTTGCTATCACCGAAACGTGGTTAAATACAGTGACTCGGGACTTTTTTGGAAAACTTGATATTGGGGGTTTTAAACTTTTTACTAATGATAGGTTACATAGAATTGGTGGCGGCGTTTTGCTGTACATTTGTCATTCCCTTAGGGCTATCGAAGTTAAGATAGATTTTCCGGCAGCAATTAATGTGATATGCTTTGAAGTTAAGGCGCGTAGTAAGGTAGTATTAGCTTTAATTTCGTTGTTGTTTATAGACCTCCAGTTCAACCGCTCGATACCGATACTAGATTTTACACACTTCTTGGTAACTTTATTAATAATCGGGATTGGATAATTGTCGGAGACTTTAACGTTAATTACAAGACTTTTACTGGTAATGATGAGGGTTTGAGACTGATTGAGTTCATGGAAGATAATTTTTTACGACAGATAGTTACCGAACCAAAGCGCGGTGATAATATTTTAGACGTGGTGATGAGTGATGACGAACGACGAAAATACAGTCGAAGGTTTGGAAGTAGGTGAGAGTTTGGGATGTAGTGAACACCAAATTATTAGGTTTAAGCTGTTCATAGAAAACATTAAGGATAGTAACGTAATAGAAGTCCCTGAATTTCGTAGAGCTAATTTTGATAGTTTTGCGGACAGGATGAGAGTAGTGAACTGGGATAATTTATTTATGGGTAATGACACAAATTTTCAATGGGAAGCGTTTAAAGAAAGTTTTTAGAATATCGAAAGGGAGTTTATTCCGCGTAGGTCCAAGCGCGCTAGAAATCATGGTAGGCCCAAGTGGTGGATTAGGGAAATAGTTGAGTTCATAAACGAGCGTAAAAGAGCGTACAGACTTAATAAGCGCAATGGCAATATAGCTAACTTTAATAGATATATCGAGCTTAGACGTCAGGTTAAAAGATCTGTAGGAATGCTAAGCGTAATTTTGAGATACTTGTAGCTGCGGATAGTAAATATAATCTGAAAAAGTTTTTTAACTATGTCAATAACCGTAAGCCGATAAAAGATAACATAGAGTCTCTAGTGGACGCTAACGGCGCTTTGGCTTCCGACGCTCAGGCGATGGCGGCTTTTTTAACAACTTTTTTGCGACAGTTTTTACCGTAGAAGACGTAAATAATGTCCCCGACGTGGACGATATCGTTCCATTTAGTATCGACACTGTTTTGAATGAAATTACTGTTTACGAGGGTGAGATTGCGCATTATATCGATAAGCTGAAAGATAGCAACGCTTCAGGCACTGACGTGATTTATCCTAGACATTTGAAAATTGGAAGCGGGGATTATTCCTGAAGACTTCAAATTAGCTAACGTTACGCCCATTTTTTAAAAAGGCGACCGCACAGTAGCTACCAATTAGAAGCCTATTAGCTTAACGTAAATTGTCGGTAAACTTTTGGAATCCGTTGTTAGGGATCGTATCGTCGATCACTTAGAAAGTCGCGATTTGATTAATAGTAGTCAGCATGGGTTTCGTTGCCATAAATCTTGTTTAACTAATTTGTTAGAGTTTTATAACGAAATAGTGCGCGAATACGATAGGCATAGTACCGCTGACGTTATTTATTTAGACTTTAAAAAGCGTTCGATACAGTTCTGCATAGAAGATTAATTGCGAAGGTTAAAGCGCACGGTATACCCGGGTAGCTAAATGGTTAGAGGAATGGCTTCGTGCCAGGAAACAGGGTCGTTGTTAATGGTAGAGAATTGGGGTGGCTTGATGTAGGTAGCGGTGTCCCTCAGGGTTCAGTGTTAGACCCATTGCTATTCGTAATCTACATTAACGACATAGATGTAGGCTTCACCAGTAACGCGTCAAAATTCCCAGACGACACTAAATTAGGCGTAAAGTTGTTAACGTGGACGATAGAAATAGGCTAAAAGACGATGTACATAGGATTCTGGAGTGGACGGATAAGTGGCAGATGCAATTTAACGTTGACAAATGTAAAGTCTTGCATATAGGTTCTCGTAACAATAATTACACATACACGATGGATGAGAGACATTTAGCAAGCGTTGACGAGGAAGTAGATTTAGGCGTACATGTATCTAAGGATTTAAAAATTGGGAACCAGTGCCTGGAGTCTTGCGCCAAAGCTAATAGGATGTTAGGCTTTATAGCGCGTAATTTCGAATTTATACCGAAGAATATAATATTGCCCCTTTACAAGTACCTAGTAAGGCCTCACTTAGAATATGCCGTTCAGTTTTGCTGTTTCAGTTTTACGTGAAGATATTGATAGATTGGAAAGGGTTCAGCGACGCGCGCCACGAAAGTAATTCCATCACTAAGCAACAAGTGTTACGAAGATAGGATTGAAGAGTTAGACTTGCATTCACTCGAGACGAGAAGATTAAGGGGGGAGCTTATTGAAGTTTTCAAAATCGTTAATAAAATCGAGAACGTAAATTTTGACAAATTGTTCATTTTCGATAATAGCAATACTCGTAATAACGGATTTAAATTACGTGGTAGACGCTTCATTAGTAACATCGCTAAAAACGTTTTTACGTTTAAAGTAATTGATGAATGGAACAATCTTCCCACGTCCTTTGTGAACTCTACCAGCGTTAATATGTTTAAAAATCGTTTAGATAGGCATTTTAAAAATATTAACGTCGTTCAAAATAATAAAACAATGGTACTTTCCTGTTATACCGGACCCCAGACTTTTTACCAGATTCGTACGCCACTTGCCAGATTGGCAAATTTCATTGACAAATTTTTTTTTAAATGTTAAATAAGTAACCAAACCTAACCTAACCTAACCAGGGATTGGGTTAAGTTAGGTTAGGTTAGTTACTTAGCATTTAAAAAAAATTGCTAATGAAATTTGGCAATCTGGCAAGTTTCGTCCGAATCTGGCAAAAAGGCTGGGGTCCGGTAACACGAAAGTACAAACAATTAGCAAGACGAGCTCTGGGGGGATAGGCGTGCTTCGAGTCTGTTGACGATTGATGCCAACTTGTGACATGCCAGCGTGTGATAAGCAAAGCATTAAATTTATATTATTAAAAAAAAAATTACACTAATATGAACTTAGATGTAGTTCTTTGTGTAAACTAACCCACTTTTTTTTGTTATACGCTTCATACTTTTTTTCCTTTTCTCATCCTCTCTTTACTTGCATGTTTGTAGTTTGCATGGTATGACAGTTTTTCTTTGAGTTAAGACTGTGTTTGCATGGTTTGTACGCGTTCTTATTTCACTTCTTTTCATCTTTCACCCTTTTCCTGTTCTCTCGACTGTTTTCCGACTTGTCGGCAACGGCCTGCGGATGATGATGGTGAGTCTTTCTCTCTCCTTTTCTGAATGAATGTTAACCCACGAATGATAGATTTTGCTACTTACTTAACCCCTTATTCTCTTCTTTTAACCCCCTACTCTCTTCTTTCTCTAGTGCTAACCTTAGAGTGGATCTTTGTTAGCCTTAGCATCTGTAGATCTGTAGATCCTCCTTTCCGGATTTCGGTGAAACTTTTGCTATTGCGCTAGACATATCAAAATTTTTTGATAGAGTCTGACACAAATCTTTAATTTCGAAACTGCCCTCCTTCGGTTTCTATCCTTCTACCTGTGCCTTTATCTCCAATTTCCTTTCTGGCCGGTCTATAGCTGCAGTTGTAGATGACTACTGTTCTTCCTCTAAAGCTATTAATAGTGGTGTTCCTCGGTTCTGGCCTGTCACCCACTCTTTTCCTTTTATTTATTCATGAACTTATAATTCGCGCTTACTGTCCTATTCACTCCTATGCCGATGATTCCACTCTTCACTTCACCACCCGCTTCCCAAAGCATCCCTCACAGCAGTCGTTTCATGAGTGGCATAGGGCGGCTATGGGACACCTGACCTATGATCTTTCTGCTATCTCTGATTAGGGCAGAGAAAACCTTGTGACTTTCAATACCTCAAAAAACTCAGTTCCTCCATCTGTCTACTCGTCACAATCTTCCACAAGACTATCCCCTTACATTCAACAACACACAACTCAATCCTTCCTCTTCTCTTAACATTCATGGCGTTTACTTTTCTCGTGATCTTTCCTGGAAAGATCACATTTACTCTCTTTCTAAAACAACTTCTAAGAGGTTAGGTGTGCTGTACTTGTTTCGCAGTTTCTTCACCCCACTCAGTTGCTGTCTCTGTACAGGGGTCTTGTTCGCACCTGTATGGAGTGTTTCTCATGTGTGGGGTGGTTCAACCCGTACAGCCGTACTTGACCAGATGGAATCAAAGTCTTTTCGTCTCATCAATTCCCCACCTCTTACTGATTGTCTTCAATCTCTCTATCTTCGCCTCAGTGTTGCCTCACTCTCTTTTTACTATTGCTATTATAACGGACATTGCTCTTCTGAACTCTCTAACTGCATGCCTCCTCCTTTAAGGAGAGCACGCAGTACCAGACTTTCTACACTTTCTCATTCCTTTTCTGTCCAACTATCTACTGCAAGGGTTAATCGGTATTTTCAGTCTTTCATCTACTCAACCGGTCAAGTCATGAACAATCTTCCTCAATCCATCTTTCCTCCTGTCTATGACCTCCCATCTTTGAAACGCAGAGTGTCTAGGCATTTCGAAAACCGGAGACCTTGATTTTGGCTCTCTTCTTCTATGGGAGGGGCGCTTTTGTGGCCATTTGCCCTTGACTCCCTCCTTCCTGCATAAGAAAAAAAGAACGTTATTATATTTAGTATAGTTAGTATAGTCATTATAGTTAGTATTATAGTTATTATAGTTAGTATAGTTATTATTGTATAGTTATTATATTTAGTATAGAATAATTTTATTTAATGTGCCATTTATAATATTATCGTACATTTGCGTACATTCGAGTGAGTATTTGTTTATATTGTTTTATATATTTTTTTTACCTTTGTTTACATTTTATTTTAATTTTTTTTCTAGTTAGGCAATTTGTTGAGCATTTATTTGTGTATTTCTTAGATAGGTTAGTTAAGAAAGCCACTCAAATGATCATTCCGTCGTAGATTGAGATCGATTAAGCAGACCAAATTAGAATACTAAATTCACATATGAGCGATTCAGACGGTGCGATTTCTGACATTGAAAATTTCCCAACACCCATTTTTCCACTTGCCCACCGCCCATCAAACATACTTTCAAACACGCAAACACAAACTTCTTCAGATCAAGCTCAAGCCAACATGTCTCAAACAGCTCCCTTAGCATACATTAATTTAGGTACATTTGTAAACCTTCCATATACCGTCCTAATTTTAAGGGAACCATAAACAGTAACTTCGTTGAACCGTGCGTAAGACCTTGGATTGAGTCTCTGGAACAGCATTTCTTGCGGAAAGTATCACAGACAATGACATAAAAATTAGGGAACCTAAAACGTTTATTGACCCTAAAGAGGGAAACGCCCACGATACAGTTACATATAATGTTTAATGTTTCAGACTAGAAAGACCCTAGGATCCACTCATGGCTAGTCTACCTAACCGTGTTTGTAATTGTGTACTGCGCATGTCCTCCGTGGTGGCGGAGGGGACCTACAATTTTATGTGGGTTCCGAGTCATAAAAACCTTAATTTTACTACCTTAAACTATAGTTAATCTATCATCATATGCATCTAATCGAGTTTTAAGCATATTTATAGACGTGCTACTAATTACTTCTACTCCGTTCCATCAACGACCACCCTCTGTTTCCTACCTCGCAACCACTCTTCTATCCAATTTATTACTACACCTATGATTCCATGAGCCTTAGTTTTTTCGACGAGTCTTTTGTGCGATCGGGTGTCAAACGCTTTTTGAAAATCTAAATACACTACATCTACCGCCAGATGGCTATCGTAAACTTCACCCACGCTTTGGAAAATTTCTAAAACCGTGCTGCCTATTTCTAATCAAGTTGTGCACTTCTAAGTGTTCGACTATACGATCCCTAATTATCGATTCCTGTAGTTTACGTACAGCAGACGTTAAACTGATTGGCCTAAATTTCCCGCCACACCTTTATCGCCTTTATTAAAATTTGCTAACTTGAAATTATCTGGTACGCACCCCTCAGAAATAGATGCATACAAACTTTGTTAGTGGCACAACAATGCTTTCTTTTAATTCTTTTAGTTGTATAGGATATATGGAATCCGGCCCCGGTGATTTAAGCATTTTCACTTTACAAATATAGTGCATTATCTACCTTTCACTCACCACAGTATTTTCTAAAGTATTACCATTATTAAAAGGTATTATGTCTATGACCGCAGGGATATTCATTACATCTTCTATTGTCAACATTGACGTAAAAAATTCGTTTCAGCAAAGTAGCTATTTGCTTGTTTTCAGAAACTAGCTCACCGTCAGAATTTCTCAACGGTCCTAAGACGCTCTTTACCGGGTTCCTATTATTAACATATTGGAAAAATCGCTTGGAGTTTTCTTTGCCGTCACGAGCTATAGAAATTTCAAAATCGCGCTTAGCCTTTTTTATTACGCTTTTCGCTTCACGCCTTAGAGATATATAGTGTGTTTCATAACCACAAATTGTTTTTATCGCACTTATGTAGCCTATATGCCCTATCTCTACTCTAGATGTAAACCATAAGGACTTGTTATTTACCTTCGCACCCTTAATCTTCTACGGTACACATTCCTCATTTAAGTCCTAAGCACCGTTTCAAACGATTCCCACATTATTTTTTGCGTTGGATGTCGCCATTACGTTTTCCTAATTGACATGTAACAATTCATTTCTAAATTTACAAAAGTCTGCGCGCTGGATGTTAGGAATTTTAGTCGAGTTAGCTGATTTCGAGTGACATACCGAGAGGACAAACTCTGCCATTTTGTGATCGCTTTTGCTTAACGGTTCTATTAATTGAACATTAGTGATAAGCCTATCATCCGTAGTTATTACTAAATCTAAAATACTGTCCAACCTCGTAGGTTCCCCAACCTTTAGAATAAGAGAGCAATCCTCAATAAAATTAACCAAACGATTACCTTCCGCGTCTCCCTCCATTGTATCGTAATTCACGTTGGCGCAGTTAAAGTCACCCATAATTAAGGCCTACTCACTCCCTATTATTCTCTTTAGTTCACCATATAATGCTTCATTCGTCTCAGCTGTTTGATTAGGGAGTCTGTATATAACGGTAGCAACAAGTTTGAAATAGTTCAATTTAAGTTCTGCTTCGTCGAATTTATCGGTTCTGGAATTCTGTGCCTTAATTATATAGCGCTCGCAATATTATCTTTGATATACAACATAACACCTCGTCCTCGCCTACCTTTTCTGTTTTTAACAAAAACTCTATAACCTCTAATTTGATACTCTCCTGCAAAGTCATTAGTGGTGTAGTCGTAATTTCTTCAGTGAGGTAACGCAACAGCAATTTTTCTTATATAACGTTTCTATAAAATTCTACAGCGTTTTTACATTTTATGTACATTCCCAAAAACACGTTGAAATTGAAAGGGTTAGGAAAGAAATATAGTTAGAAAGAGTATGTATTCCAAAAGTGTTCAGTAGAAACAGCAAAAAATATAAAACATCCTGATACGCTACAAGTAAAATAAAACCAGTAGGGTAACGCTAAAAGTAAAATAAAACCAGTGGGGTAACGCCGTTACCCTGCGTTACCCCAGGACTACACCACTGAAAGTCATGTGTTTCAGTGCTAAGCCACGATTCACTTATCGCAATTAAATCAGGCTTTGCAAGCAATTGAGGAAAAAAATTCGTTTATTTTGTTTCGTAGGACACGAGCATTTAAAGATAGAACCTCAAATTGTTTGTTAAAACCGTGTTACCTTCGCGCGCGCAAGGTAAATTCATATTTTTTGGCCTGTAATTTAAGTAAATTAAGCCGGGACCGTTCGAGTTACGGCAATCTAAAAAGAAGAGACAGTATTATGCTCCAACTTCATTAAGAATGAAGTCCATCTCCGAGGAACAAGTCGCTCCTTCCGTAGAAACTGTTCCAAAAATTCGCAAAATGCACTCCTTCCTGTTGGCAAAGATACTTTAGGTTATTGTTAATATAGGTCGCCTTGCTGCAGAACTCGTTACGTTGGATAATTCGAGGAAGTATACCTGTTACAACAATCTTGTTAGTTTTTTCGTTTAGTCGCTCTAATAAGTCTCTATACCTAGCCAGCAGCTCTTCCGAGCTAGAATTTAAAACGTTGTTAGTACCGACATGAATAACATACGTTGTGTCCTCGGAGGTTCCGTCTGTAAACTGGTCAACACTATTCGTTATATCCTCCATCCTTGCACCAGGGTAGCAGTAATGGCGCCTACGACGGAGTTTCTTCCACAGAATTCCTCGAGCTGCCCTCGAACAACGGAATCACCAACAAGTCGTATTTCAAGTTCATCAGCATCTTCGAAGCCTAAATCAGAAAACTTTTAACCATCAAGAACTACAGGAACGGTAGAGAGATCCCCATACACTATATTGAACAACAACCCCTTAAATCTGGGTCGATGCAGGGAACACCACCTCAGAAACAAGCTCCACAAACCCAGCATTCACGCCCTCCTCCTCAGTGTTTTAATTGTGATAGATTTGGGCACATGATGAGCCAATGTAATTATCCCACTTATTGCTCCCACTGTCATCAACATGGTCATCGCTGTGGTGATCAAGGAAAATGTGCCGATAAAGCCCCTTCAGGGTACAGGCCCCACTTTCAGGAATCAAATCACCAACGCTGCCAAAATCCATCCAATTCTCAGAAACAAGTTAATCCCCAGCTTCAACAGAACTACCAAACAAATAGATCACGACGACAAGGTCAATCACACTATTACCCTATGTCCAAACCCCAATATAATCAGCAAGGTCAGATGGTCCGGTACGTAGAAGTGCACGCCGAAGAATCAGTTTCCCCAGAGTACACTTTTCAAGGAGCCCCTTCGGTGGCCCGAAGATATCACCCGCGAAAATTCCACCCCGAAAATTCCACCCCGAAAATTCCACTCCACGAAAATTCCACCCCACGAAAATTCCACCCTCGAAAATTCCACCCCACGAAAAAAGAATGCAGGTTAAGAAAAATTTAAAAATGTAATTAAAACAAATATTTAATTAAAAATCACAGATAAAAGTAAAAATTTACTTAATATTTATCAACTAAAAAGAATGCAGGTTATGGGCAACACCTGTCAAAAAATTTAAACAGTTTTCAGTTTGGTAATTAAGAACCAACTTCTTCAGTCTTTCGTCGATAACTTCGTATTTTTTTCTTTTCTTTACTGGATCACCGCGTCTCACATGGGCAATTTTTGTTTGCAGTAAAGCTTCCTCTTTTGCCAAAGCGCCACATAACTTCCATAAATTTGGGTGCATAGCAGTTATAGATGATTGAATGGCATTGTGGTATCCCTCGGCTGCATTATTCGATCTTCGAAGGTTATTTAAAATTCTTTCTCTTACATTCCACATTTCCATGGGAAAAAGAGGCTCACTTCTCCTGCGGCGAGAACCCCTTCCACGGCATATACCAATGTAAGCGGTTTCAAAATATGATATAAACTCGTCCGGAATATCGTCGTCATCAGATAGGTTTTCGAAAGCCTCGATAACGTCATCGATAGGTAAAAAAGCTAAGGCTGAAAAACGTTTAATTTTAAGGGCAAAGTTACTATCAGTGTTGTACCTAACGCGTTGACCAATGTCACATATTTTGCACCGGCACGATTTTGCGAAATGAAAAAGACACCCATAAATTTGAGAATTCGGGAACACTGACATAAAGGCGATGTGAATGGCTTTTTCATAATCCATGATGCAGCAGTTGAGTTGACAATTTGGGCGTAATTCTTTAACAATTGAAGAGTCTTCTGTAGGTAATTTCCTGTTTATCTGGTAACATTGCAAATAATCGTGGGAAAGAAGTATCTCCCATTACAGCATGTATAGTGAACAGCTGAGTCCAATGCTTTGGCGAAACTTTAAAAGTTCCGTCACACATCCATGACCTACTATTCGCAATGTCATCTAAACCATTTTCTGTTGAAAATATTAATATCCGGGAAGAGTCATTAATGCCACTGTCAAATGCCAAAAACGACGAACCATCGGGAAGAATTTTAAAAGATTCAGGGATCTCATAACCTGTGCGACCGTTGGGAAGAGCGGGGATTCCAGATGCTTTTTTTCTCCAGTTTTGAATATTGCGGGAAATCGAATTAACGGGCTGTAACATAGACTTTGCTTCTTCATCCAGCGACTGTAAAGATGCAGCAATCACTTCACGCGTGGTTGTTGATGATCCACATTTTTCCACTTTATCTCTCATAACATTCATAGCTCTTCGAGCTTCAATTTCCGCACTAGAAGACGGATGCGAATGACTACCAGAACGAAAAAGCATTGTTGGCTCACTAGAATCATAAGGTGTATGAACTTTTCACATCGCCAATAAGTTTTTGTCTCTTTCACATTGTCCTTATGTTTTTCGTAAATGTAATTTTCTTCATCACATAACACAAAACACTTATTTTAAGCTTGAAGACAAGAAGATAACTGACTGCAAACTTTAAACTATAGTGACGTGACCTCGCCTCGGGCAAACAGTTGTGATGCGTTGATGCCAGTTTCTTAGTTGGTTTGAAGAAGTTGGTTCTTAATTACCAAACTGAAAACTGTTTAATTTTTTTTTTTTTTAGATTCTTACATTTTTTGGGGTGAAATGTTCGTGGGGTGAAATTTTCATGGGGTGGAATTTTCGAGGGTGGAATTTTCGGGGTGGAATTTTCGGGGGTGGAATTTTCGGAGGTGGAATTTACATGGAACCGATCCTTCAATGTATGATGATCCGGTAGCATATGACTCAGTTCCGCCGATAGAAGTCAGTTCAAGTCCTTTCTTAGATCCAGCTCTGAAGGCACCAGTTCAGCCTCCTCCCTCCTAAATAGTAATAATAAACCCACACACATACATACACTACCCATCAGCAGTGGCGACTCGTGGGTTTTGGCCGCCCTGTGCGGTAGCCAAATTGGCCGCCCCCTTCCTTAAACGTAACATACCTTCCACTACAGCAAACACACGTATATAAAGGATTTACATTTTATTGATTGAGGAACAATGTAATAATGATGAAAATTGAAACCGTGATGATAGACAATAAAAAAAAAAAATTAATAATTCAATTTAAAACATAGAAAACAATATGGTATTTCGTACCATACCGTACCGTAATGCCAGCCTTGGCCAAAATTGGCCGCCCCCCAAAGTGGCCGCCCTGTGCGGTCCGCACACCCCGCACACCCCACGCTACGCCACTGCCCATCAGGACTATAGATGCGAACTTACTTGATTTAATAATAAATTGTAGCACAGATAATTTAAATTTAACCTCTCTCCTAGACATAGGAGCACATGTAACATTAATTGAGAAACAATGTGTAGATGAATTACAAGATTGTACAAATTATAAATATGAAATTAAACTACCTTCCTCTCAATTCAGAGGAGTTACAGGCAAATCCATACCTACATATGGAGAAATCGAATTATATTTAGAAGTTGGTAATGCGGTATATCCCGCAAAATGTTGTATTGTGGACACGGGAGCCACCATTGAGACCGATATCTTGCTAGGTATGGATTTCTTCAACCAGATTCAATGGGAAATTTACCCGGACGGAAAATTAGCTAAGTGTAATAGGACACACCAAATCTATGAAAATAATAGAGGTGCCGCGCGTTCAGCCTAACTAACAGAATCAGTTTAGTTGGGATTTCCGAAAGAAATAGGAAATTCCCGGTTGGTTACATCCAGAGGGTCAATCGCCCCAGAAATCAGCCCCCAGAGTAATCAGTTCCAGTTTTTGAATCCGGCAGGATGAACACAGTTTCCAGTCAGCTAGTTTCTAGTCAGTCCTAGCTGTCGAGATTCAGAATCCAACTGAAGCAGTTTTTCAGCCAGGTAGGCAAATTTTAATCACCGAATCAGAGTCATATTCACAATTTTTCATACGCCCTACCAAGCATATAATAATAGCACCTTATGGAAAGATTTGTTTCCAAGCTAGAGGAATCAACGATCAAGGAAAACTATTGGAATCAGATCACACTCTTATTACAGAAAAAATAATTTTAAGAGAGATGTTCTTATTGCCCAAGTTCTTAGTCATAGTCAGAATTCAGCCATTCCTGTTGCTTGTTTAAACAAGGGAAAAAGTCCAGAACAAGTGTAGTTTACATCCCCCCATGGTGCCTAGTGTAGTTTACGTTTCCCTACATTATCCTAGTGTAGTTTGCGTTCCCCAACTATTTCCGCGTATACGACTGGTTAGATTAACCCTAGAACACTGAACATGGGTATAATATACCCGAACGCCATGACGTCACACGCATTACGTGGTGTTCCCGTGGAGGCAGGCAGCTGGTATCCTTGGTAGCTTCAGTCTGTCCCGAGCCCTGACAGAGGTAGGTCATGTTGCTCCGCTCCGCGCCCTGGAATTTTCTATAATCATGTGATCGGGTACAGTATATCCGAGTTCAGTGATAATAGTAAAAGAAAAAATCGGGTATATTATACCCGAGTTCAGTGTTAGTGTACAAAGTGAGTGTGTACTAATTATTTATTTTCCATTTCCGGCTGTGAATAGTATTTTAGATAAACTATTATACCATTAGTGAGTTATCCTGACCATAATGGCTTCCCATTACCATAAAAATCCAACTGAGGAGGAAGTGGATGCTATTCTTTTTGGACTCAATAGTGACGAAGAAAGTGATGTGTTAGAACATGAAGAGCTTTATGATAGTGATAATGATGTTGACTTTGTGGCTAACCCAGAGGATATGAGTAGTGGCATAGAAACTAGTGACTCTGACACAGACCAAGCACCCCGTCGCAGGCAGAGAAAGGGAGCACGTGGTCGGACTGGTAGGACTTGGCATCCCCCTCCTACCGCCTCGCCTGCAACCCCTCCTGCTGGCCCTTCTGCTTACCCTCCTGCTGGTTGCCCTTCTTCCTACCCTGCTGCTGGCCCTTCTGCTTACTCAGATGACCCTGATGACCCTGCTGCTATCACCCCTGCTGCTGCACGTCCTCCTGCTTCTGCTCCTCCTCCTGCTTCTGCTCCTGCTTCTGCTCCTCCTCCTGCTCGCCGGGGACGACGATGACACTGTGATGAGGATGAGGACCTGCTTGTTACTTTTCCCACGACAACAGTGAAAAGTAAATCAGGCTTTGTGTAGCGCACAAGGCCGCAGGTCTCCGCAGCAACACGAACAGCAGCAAGGAACAGCAGCTGAGGTAAGTGTCAAGGAATATACCTGAAACCATTATTTTGTTGTGATGTAGTCATTTCTGTGTACTAAAAAAGCCTTTTTTCATGCCTCTCTTCCCTACAGTTTGCGCGTCGACTGTGTGGTGGTGACCCCTGGCAACTGCATGTGGGGCTGGGGTAAGTTATAATGTTCCAGGAATATACCTAAAACTATTATTTTTATTGTAATAGTCTTCATATATCACTTAGTACTCATTTACAGGGGGTATCATAGGCTAAAATCGCATTATAGTGAATAATAAGCCATTTTTCATGTACTAAAAAAGGGTGTTGTTCCACCTCTCTTCCCTACAGTTTGCGTAAGGAATGGGTACTGGAGACCCCCTGAGAGCAGAGGAAGCATACCTGGGAAGGGTTTGGGGAAGTTTGGTTGAAATTGATGGAGCCGTTTTTTTTTTTGGTGATTTTTTTTTTCCCAAAAAACTTCTCAATTTTTTTTGCTTTTTCAATATGTTTTTTTCTAAATTCAGTACGAACCTTATTTGTATGAGTTAAGAGTTAATATTAGGTTTAGTAATAGTAAGGTGCATTAACTTTAGTGTGTAATTGTTAATTTGAATAAATATGCATATTTACTATTTTTTTTCTATTTTCCAATGTCGGGTATAATATACCCATGTTCAGTGTTTGTGTGACTCAAACATATGTTCAGTGTTCTAGGGTTAAGTCGTAATATTTTCGTTAGTTTTAACGTTTTATTTGGTGGATTCATTTAAAAAATGTCTCCTAAAGATCGTTGTGTAGTTTACGTTCCCCAACTTTGACCTAGTGTAGGCTGTGTCCCCTTTTGCGTCAGGGTGACGTAAACTACACTTGTTCCAAAAGTCCTATTGAATTAACTTCAAATCAGAAAATAGGAACTGTTTTCACAGTAAAAATAGATCCAAATTTCCCCAACAGTACTATAAATCGCGTGTCCATTTCCTTAAAGTGAAACCCTTTATCATTAAGAAAAGAATATGAGAAATGCCTAGAGCACGCCCTTCAGGAGTCAACAGCCTCACAGAATCCCAAACTACTGGGATCATTTGTTCTTCCCCTAAAGCTATTAGCAGTGGTGTTCCTCAGGGTTCTATCCTGTCACCCACTCTTTTCCTTTTATTTATTAATGATTTATTAATTCGCACTTCCTGTCCTATTCACTCCTATGCCGATGATTCCACTCTTCACTTCTCCACCCGCTTCCAAAAGCGTCCCACACAGCCGTCACTTCATGATTCGCATAGGGCGGCTATCGGAAACCTGACCTCTGATCTTTCTGCTATATCTGATTGGGGCAGAAAAAACCTTGTGGCTTTCAATGCCTCAAAAACTCAGTTACTCCATCTGTTTACTCGTCACAATCTTCTACAGGACTATCCCCTTACCTTCAACAACACACAACTCAATCCTTCTTCTTCTCTTAACATTCTTGGCGTTTACTTTTCTCAGTATAACATAAAAGATGGGCGCGTACATTTTAGAAACGAAGATGGAAAAGACCTCGTGGAAATACCAAAGGATCTCGTAGATATAGCCATCGGACTTTGTCACGACTCACCTTTGTATGCTACATGTGGCCGGATTGCACCATGAAGAGTCTTTTGGAGCGATACCATTTTCACGAAATGAAAAAAAGGTATATGAATACATCGCTGAATGCCCGTCTTGTTTGAAATATAAAGGCAAGATACCATCCACAGCTCCCATGCATAAATATCCAGTATGCCAACGCCCTGGCAGAGAACCGAAGTGGACATACTGTGACCATTCCCCAAAACATCAAAGGAAAACCAATACATCATCGTTTTTACGGACTACTTCTCGCGTTACAGGGAAGTAATTGCAATTCCAAACCAGACCTCGGAAACTGTGGCAAGAGCACTAGTGGAACGCGACAGTGAAAACCATACTACTACTCCCATCCTAATTTCGGATAACGCCCTTAGTTTCACTTCCAAGCTGTTTGAATTACTGTAAAATGTGTAAAATTAAAAACACACATTGTGGCATACAATCTGCAGGCAAACGGCTTAATGGAAAGATGCAATGACACCCAGCTTTGAGAAGCATAAAGGAATTGACAGTGATGAAGATGATGAAAATTAGACGCGTGTAATTTCGAATGTCAACAGTGCTGGACTTATTTCTTTTACACAAACATTCATGTCTTCAGTTTATACTGTGCAGATGAATTTGTCTGAGAGACATCATTTTCGTGAATTAAAACTTCTGTTGTTGTTGTTTAGCCGATCAGCCCACCCTGATCGAGCAAGCCGGCGGCACGCAGGTAACCGATCGCCCTCTCCGGAGTGGACCAGAGGTTCAGCGCACTAGTGATGTTGTGTTGTGTTCGTTGTTGTGCTAGAGCGTTACAGTCTGTCATGATGTGTTCAATTGTTTGTGGTGTGTCCTGGCACAGGGGGCAGGTGTCGTCTATGGAGTTGGCTAGTCTGTGTTTATATGTCCGTAAGTTGGGGTGATGTCCACATCGGAATCGTGCTAAGTTAACTCGATCCGATCTGCTCAGGCTGATCTCTGAGCTGTTAATGGGTGGCGGCTTCGCACCTAGGACCGCATTCGGACCGAGTCGTGTCAGTGCTTTGTGGGATAGGTGTGTGTGTGTATGTGTTTTCTGTACTGTGTGATGTCTGTGGGGCGTGGTATGGAATGGAGTATTTGGTTATAATGTCTCTCTGGTGTTACCTTATTGGTGCGAGGTGTTGGTGCATGATTGTACATGTAGTGGCAAGGGTGTTGTGGGTTAGTTGTCGCTGCTGCCATGAATTGTGTTCCCCTCATGTCTAAATGTTCCCGAACTTTCAGTATTTTTGTTTCTGTGTGCAGGTGTTCTATTGGTGTTGTTTGAGTGCATCCTGTAATGATACGAAGTGCGTTGTTTTGTATTGTCTGTAAGGTGTTTATGTGTGTGTTTGAGATAATGGGTGCCCAGCATGGGCTAGCATAGTCCATAACTCAGCGAATATATTGTTTGTATATGAGTGATGTTGTTTCCTGCTGGTGTCCAAAGTTTGTGCCTGTTAGTACCCTAAGCGTGTTAAGTCTTGACGCGCATTTGTTTTTAATGTCCTGAATGTGGTTTGCAAAAGGTAATGATGTGTTGTATGTGACCCCAAGTATTTTGGTCCTGTGAGTGTGTGGAATGTTGATGTTGTTTAGTGTAAGCTGTGGAATTACCTGGTGTTCTTTTGTGTAGCTTGTAAGCAAGGTGATGGTTGGTTTTGTTGGCGCTACTTTGAGTCTATTGTGTGTGAGCCAGTCTTGTATACTGTTTATGTATGTTTGTAGGTTATTTTTAGCGGTGTCGATGTTGTTGTGGGTGGATTTTAGAGTGATATCATGTGCATATGATGATACGGTAAGCTTGTTATCTATGGGTGTTGGAATGTCATGCATGTATAAGTTGAAGAGTGTTGGTGAGAGAACAGAGCCTTGAGGGACCCCGTTCGGAAAAAGCTTGTTTTTGGATGACTCGCCATTAAATGTGACATGTGCGTATCTTCCTGAAAGATAGTTGCTCAGCCACCTTTTGGTGTTATTGTGCATGTTTGTGTTGAGTATTTTGTTTATGAGAGGGAAGCGTGGGATAGCATCAAATGCTTTACTAATGTCTATTGTTGCTAATAGTGTACGTTGAGCTGGTCGTCTGGAGTTGATGCCATCCATGATGTGCTGTGTGAGGTTAGTGAGTAATGTAATGTCGTGGTTGAGTGGTGAGGTCTGAATCCATGTTGACTAGGCGATAGTGGAATGTGTGGGTTGGTGATTTGTAAGATTAGTCTTTCTGTTACTTTGGAAGGTGTGCAATGTGCATAGTAAAGTAATGGGTCTATAGGAAGCTGGTTCTGTTGGATTTTTGTTTGGTTTGAGTAGTGTAATAATTTTACCTTGTTTCCATATGTCAGGAATAATACAGTGTTGGTATGAATATGTGCTGATTTTTGTGAGAGCTAGTATTCCTTGTGGGCCCAAGTGTTTAAGGTGTATGTTAGATATGTTGTCTGGTCCAGTATCCTTCGAATTCTTAATGTTTTTGATGATCTTGGTGGTCTGGTCTGTATTGAAGGGTGTAATGGTCGTGTCAAGTCTGTAGGTTTTCTTGGGTCTGGCTGTTTGTCTGTCTGCGTGTTTCTGGTTGTTGTCTCTGTTTAAGTGACTTATCTTTGCGTAGTGATTAACTAGAATGTTAGCTTGTTGTGTGTATGTTAGGATATTATTTTGGCTGCGACAGATAGCCGCGTGTGAGGTGTGAATGCCGCTGTTAGAGTGGGTAATGCTGTTTATAGTCTTGTATAGCCTGGATGTATCTGTGGAGTGGTTTAGTGTTGTTATGAATTCCCTGAATATTTCTGTTTTGTTTTCTTCGAGTTTGTTGTTTATTTCTGTGTTGAGCTGTTGTATCTGCTGTTTTATGGCTTCTGTGTGTAGTGTTTGTGTGTTATATTTGAGGTTGTTACGTTGCCTTATGAGGTGGGCTATTTCTCTAGTGCAGGGGTGGGCAACCCTGTCGCCAATCGCCACAAGTGGCGAATTGGCCATGAGATTGTACATGTTTTGAATAAACTTTTTAAACAGTTTTTCTTTTTATATTTCGATTTATCAACCTAGTTTCTCAATTTATGTATGGTGTGGCAAATTTTACTTTTCATTCACTGCACCTGTGGTACCTGTGGCTACATTGAACAAAAGGTTGCCCACCCCTGCTCTAGTGTAATTTGGGTTGTATTTCCTAATGTTGCCCTTGGGTATGTATTTGTTTGCATTATTGATGATCTGATTAAATGTCTTGAGTGTTGTATTGATGTTTATGATGGGTGTTCTGTTTAATGTGGTGAATTGTTCCTCAGTCTGTATTTTGAACTGTTCCCAATCAGCTTTCTTGTAATTTCTGTGTGTGCCTAAAGCTGTTGGGGCAGAGTGTAGAATATGTTGTAATGATGATGGGCAGGTGGTCTGATGACAGTTGTTTTTCTGTTCTCCATTGTGTATGTGTTGCTAGTGAGGGGGAACAGAACGTTATGTCTGGGGAGGAGTTTCAGTATCCTGCTTGATGTGGTATGTGTGTGTGTTCTTCTGTATTGTTAAGAATGAAGAGGCTGTTTAGTTGTGTGGCTATGTTGGCGCCTCTGGTGTTGTTTTGGTTGTGCAGGTACCAACTAGTGTCTTTGGCGTTGAAGTCTCCTCCTAAGATGACATTAGTGAGAGGGGCCAGATTGTGTAACTGTGGATTGTAATTGGCTGACACCTGAGGTGAACTATCTGGTGGGATGTAAATGTTGATTAGTGTGGCATTGCGTTTTGCGCGTGTTTTAATGTTAACTGCCTGTATTTCTATCGTGTTATCTGCTTGGATTGTGTTTGTAATGTTTTGGGTAGCGTCAGTGTAGCTAATACTTTTACGTATGTAAGTGATGAGTCCACCCCCGTTATCCCCAGTACGATCTTGACGGATCGCCGTGAAGTCAGGGATGGTGAGTGTTTTGTGTGTGCGTTTTAGTTTTGTTTCTTGTATAAGTGCTATGTGAATGTTTTGTTTGTGTACGAATTCCCTAAGCTGCATGATTTTGTTTGTGAGGCCATCTACGTTCTACTGTAATATGTTAATATTATACTTCTGTATGTGTCTCATGGTGCTATTGTGTCTATGTCTTTGTGTATGGTGACATGTGTAAGTTGTAGTGGGGCCTGGATTAGTCTTAATGTCGCCAGAGAGTAAGAGTAGTCCGGGGAGCACGCATTTGCTCCCTGTAATTGAAAAAATAGCACGCTGAAAATAGGTCCGGCCCCCGGAGCCGATCGGCACTCTGACCGTGCCACGCAACAGGCCGTCGACTGCCAGTCTGGCCAACCGTAGACAGCCCGCTGCACGGAGATTTGAGGAAGTTTGGCCACCAGCGCGTTGATGTTTTGGTTTGACGTCGCCTCTTCTTCGCGTTGACGTGTCCCGCGCTGGAGGATGCAGCCACTGTTAGAAGCTTCCTCCTCAGCTGCTAACACTTTTTTCACGTTGTTCTAGCTCACCGTTCAGAGTTTTTTTATAAAAACATCTCAGTTTTCTGTTCAAAACGGCTCTTTCTAATTTTAAAATTGATTAGTCAAGGAAGGAAGATGTTGACTTCTATTTTGCAGCAACAGTTGATGATATTTATGTTACTTAACTGATTAATGAAAATGATTAGGCTCTTTTTTAGATATTTCTCCTGTTGATATATTTAGGGTGACTGCCTATGAGGTATCAGAAAATATGCAAACAAGATTTTTAAAATCAGCAAACCCAAAGTTTCTAAAATGATATAGATTTACAAATCTCCAATAAATCTGAACGAACGCTTATATCTGTACATAACAACCGTACCTAAATGGTACGGTATGGTTTTGGTGTGGAAGCAACGAGTTTTTGATGGTATAATAAAGATTTTACCAAAGTTCAGTTCAAGGTCTGTTTAGAGCTGCCATAAATGCTGGAGGAGGTCTTCGTTTTCGCAGTTGAACATCATGGTGCTACCGAACATGTTCAGCTGTTAAAATCAGGAATTTTGCCTGAATGAAAAACTTTGACTTGGCAGCAGCTTTTAACATGTACACTGAGATTAGAATTTTTATGAAGATGTGGGAAATTCTTTCCTCTAACAAGTTGCCTTCAGGTGATGACAATATTTTCATCAAACTTCGAAGCTTCATGAAATGCTTTTCGGGGAACTGAGTCCTTGAAAATAATTTAATCGAAGTGAGTGGCGCCATCTATTGGAAGAAATGTTAATCAAATACAATTACAATTTATTTTCATAAACCAAGTGTAATTACAAGCATACCTGTTTCATGTTAATCAGCAACAACATACTAACAGCAACTTAAGTTTCAAGATTAAATACATAACAAATGAATTTACCTTACTTCGATGAGATTCGAACCAATGCTATTAAAAATTTTAATTTTACGAGCCACCATGTTACACACTCGGCCATAAGACATTTGGATATGCTTAAAGAGTTTCGAATAAGTACTCTTTAGCAGTGGTTTCAGTATGTATATTTGGATCTTTTCCGTTCTACCCCAGCAACAATTTCTAGTGTAGTTTTACTTGCTGAATTCAATAATTATATTTTATTTTGGAGAAAGTATTCGTGCTTTAATTAGTTATGGTTATAATTCTTAATTTTTTCTCTCTTTTGTAGATATTGTTATGGATGATAAATGGAATTTCATAAACATAGTTAAGGAAATAACGTTCTACCCCAGCCTTCTTTAGTTAACCTTATAAGGCTAACTAACGAAAATATCACGACCTAACCTAACCAATCGTCAAGGGCGTACAATTGATTTAGCTAAACAAAGGAACAAGAGACATTGGGGAACATCTAGAAATATGATAGATTCTTATTTAAGTGAATTTCTGTGGAGGACAAGTCAAAAAGGAAAGGACATTTTTATTGAAATCTTAAATGCAATCTCTACTTTTAAATAAAATGAACGGACTATAACTCTTTTGTTATTAATTTCTCCAAAATAAGATATATATTACTGAATTCAGCAAGTAAAACTACAGTAGAAAGTAATATATAATTTCATTTTTTGTTGCTGGGGTAGAACGGAAAAGAGCCGTATATTTTAATATGTACACTATTTTTGCCTTTTTGTTTTTAAACACAAATTTTGTACAAAATTAGTGTTCATCCCATCTTTTGAAGAGAAATTTTGGTTAAGTATTACTTCCACGGCTCCACGAAAATCAACTTCTTAGTTATAAAAGTCATGTATTTATATAGATATAGAATAAGTAAAAACCCTGCTATATCTAATTTTTTTTTAAATTTCTCCACAAATTTTTAATTAATATTTTTAATAAGAACTACTTTGTGCCATTCCGACGCATGATTACCTATAAAATGTAGCAATGAGGTGGAAATGCGACAGTTTGGAGTGTAACGTTGTTGATGGTGGATGTGTGCACTGGATGTTCCGTCAGTGAGCTTAACCTACGTAGTTACAGAGGATTGTGTTAAATTTTGCCAAAGTAGCAGATCTGAAAGTACCAGAAAAAAATCAGTAATTATCACAAAATAATGCAGAAAAAACAATAATTATCACCAATTAAATAACTAAGGTTAATTGAATGAATGCCCAGTTAGGTCAATTGAATGCCAGGTTAGGTCAATTGAATGGCCGGTTAGGTCAACTGTACGCCCTTGACGATTGGTTAGGTTAAGTCGTGATATTTTCGTTAGTTAACGAAAATATCACGACTTAATATAACTGGTCATCAAGAGCGTACAGTTGACCTAACCGGCCATTCAATTGACCTAACTGGGCATTCAATTAACCTTAGTTATTTAATTGGTGATAATTATTGTTTTTTTCTGCATTATTTGGTGATAATTCTTGATTTTTTCCTGCTACTTTCACAGATGGAGCCGCGAATGTAATACTTTACCGAAATTTTTAAGCCAGTGAAAACTTAACATTTACTTTACGCTCACGAACCACTTGCATTTTGAGTACAGCATCACAATTTTTTTTTATGCAGGAAGGAGGGACCAAGGGCAAATACCCGCAAAAGCGCCACTCCCATAGAAGAAGAGAGAGCCAAAATTAAGGTCCGGGGTCTTCAAGATGGCTAGACACTGCATTTCAAAGATGGGAGGTTATAGAGAGGAGGAAAGATGGATTGAGGAAGATTGTTCATGAGTTTACCATTTGAGTAGATGAAAGACTGAAAACACCGATTAACCCTTGCATTAGATAGTTGGACAGAAAAGAATGAGAAAGTGTAGAAAGTGTGGTACTGTGTGATCTCCTTAAAGGAGGAGGCATGCAATTAGAGAGTTCAGAAGAGCAATGTCCGTTATGACAGCGACAGTAAATAGAGAGAGTGAGGGAGCATTGAGGCGAAGATAGAGAGATTGAAGACAATCAGCAAGAGGTGGGGAATTGATGAGACGAAAAGCCTTTGATTCCTTCCGGTCAAGTACGGTTGTACGGGTTGAACCACCCCACACATGAGAAGCATACTCCATACATGGGGCGAACAAGACCCCTGTACAGAGACAACTGAGTGGGGTGAAGAAACTGTGAAAAAAGTACAGCACACCTAACCTCTTAGAAGCTGTTTTAGAAAGAAAGTATATGTGATCTTTCCAGGAATGATCACGAGGAAAGTAAACGCCATGAATGTTAAGAGAAGAGGAAGGATTGAGTTGTGTGTTGTTGAATGTAAGGGATAGTCGTGTGGAAGATTGTGACCAGTAGACAGATGGAGGAACTGAGTTTTTGAGGCATTGAAAGCCACAAGGTTTTCTCTGCCCCAATCAGATATAGCAGAAAGATCAGAGGTCAGGTTTCCCATAGCCGTCCTATGCGAATCATGAAGTGACTGCTGTGAGGGAAGCTTTTGGAAGCAGGTGGAGAAGTGAAGAGTGGAATCATCGGCATAGGAATGAATAGGACAGGAAGTGCGAATTAAAAGATCATTAATAAATAAAAGGAAAGGAGTGGGTGACAGGACAGAACCCTGAGGAATACCACTGCTAATAGCTTTAGGAGAACAGTGGTCATTTACAAATGTAGCTATAGATCGGCCAGAGGGGCAGGGACAATTCGACGTGGCCGACTCGATGCGACCCAACTCGATGTGGCCGACTCGATGTCAGGACAACTCGATGTCAAGCCAAGTCGATGCCAGGCCAAGTCGATTTCATTTTCTTTATATATTTAATGTAGGTTAACTGAATGCCCGGTTAGGTCAACTGTACGCCCTTGACGATTGGTTAGGTTAAGTTGTGATATTTTCGTTAAAACTAACGAAAATATCCCTTAGGGATATCACATCGAGTTGTCCTGACATCGAGTCGGCCACATCGAGTTGGGTCGCATCGAGTCGGCCACATCGAGTTGGGTCGCATCGAGTCGGCCACATCGAATCGTACCAAACCCCGGCCAGAAAGGAAATTAGATGAAGGCACAGATAGAAGGATAGAAACCGAAGGAGTGCAGTTTCGAAATTAAAGATTTGTGCCAGACTCTATCAAAAATTTTCGATATGTTTAGCGCAATAGCAAAAGTTTCACCGAAATCCCGAAAGGAGGATCTACAGATCTACAGAAGCTAAGGCTAACAAAGACTATAAGATCCACTCTAAGGTTAGCCCGAGAGAAAGAAGAGAGTAGGGGGATAAAAGAAGAGAATAAGGGGTTGAGTAAGGAGCAAAACCTATCATTCATGGGTTAACATTCATTCAGAAAAAGAGAAAGAAAGACTCACCATCATCATCCGTCGGCCACTGCCAACAAGTCAGAAAAATAGTCGAAGAGAATAGGAAACGGGTGGAAGATGAAAAGAAGTAAAATAAGAAGGCTTACAAACCATGCAAACACAGTCTCAACTCAAACGCTGTCATACCATGCAAACTACAGACATGCAAGTAAAGAGAAGATAAGAAAAGAACACTAAAACAAAAGTATGAAGCGTATAACAAAAAGTGGGTTAGTTTACGCTACGAGCTACATCTAAGTTCGTGTTAGTCTAATTTTTTTTTAATATAAATTCATTGCTGGCATATCTCACGCTGGCGTGTCACAAGCTGGCATTAATCGTCAACAGACTCAAACGTCGACCATTACCTCCAGAGCTCCTGTTACTAATTGTTTTATTATTTTAAACGACGTTAATATTTTTAAAATGCCTACCTAACGGTTTTTAAACATATTAACGCTGGTAGAGTTCACGATGTGCACGGGAAGATTATTCCATTTATCAATTACTTTAAACGCATAAAAGTTTAAAACGATGTTAGTAATGAAACTTCTGCCACGCAAATTAAATCCGTTATTACGAGTATTGCTATTATCGAAAATGAGAAATTTCTCAAAATTTACGTTATTGATTTTATTAACGATTTTGAAAACTTCAATAAACTCCCCCCTTAACCTCCTAGTTTCAGGTGAATGCAAGTCTAACTCTTTAATTCTATCTTGGTAAGACTTGTTGTGTAGTGACGCAAATAGTTTCGTGGCGCGTCGCTGAACCCTTTCCAACCTATCAATATCCTCACGCAAATACGGGCACCGAAACTGAACGCCATATTCTAAGTGAGGCCTGACTAGGGATTTGTAAAGGGGCAATATAACATCCTTCGATTTAAATTCGAAATTACGCGCTATGAAGCCTAACATCCTATTAGTTTTGGCGCAAGACTCCAGGCACTGGTTCCTAACTTATAAATCCTTAGATACATGTACGACTAAATCTACTTCCTCGTCAACGCTCGCTAACTGTCTATCATCCATCGTGTACGCATAATTGTTGTTACGAGAACCTATATGCAAACTTTACATTTGTCTACGTTGAATTGCATTTGCCACTTATCCGTCCACTCTATAATCCTATTTACATCGTCTTGCAGCCTATTTCTATCGTCCACGTTAAGAACTTTACCGCCTATTTTAGTATCGTCCGCGAATTTTGACACGTTACTGGTGAAGCCTACATCTATTGTCGTTAATGTAGGTTACGAATAGTAATGGGCCTAACACTGAACTCTGAGGGACACCGCTACCTACATCCAACTACCCCGATTCACTACCATTAACAACGACCCTCTGTTTCCTAGCAAGAAGCCATTCCTCTAACTAGTTAGCTACCTGACCGCTATACCGTGTGCCTTCACCTTCGCAATTAATCTTCTATGTGGAACTGTATCGAACCCTTTTTTAAAGTCTAAATAAATAACGTCAGCCGCTCTATGCCTATCATATTCGCGCACTATTTCGTTATAAAACTCTAACAAATTAGTTAAGCAAGATTTATGGCGTCGAAACACATGCTGACTACTATTAATCAAATCTCGACTTTCTAAGTGATCGACGATACGATCCCAAACAGGATTCCAAAAGTTTGCCGACAATTGACGTTAAGTTAATTGGCCTATAATTGGTAGCTACTGTTCGGTCGCCTTTTTAAGAAATGGGCGTAACGTTAGGGAATTTGAAGTCTTCAGGAATAATCCCCGCTTCCAATGTCTTATTAAAAATTTTGTTAAGGGGCCTACCATAACGTCTTTCAAATCTTTCAAGTGTCTAGGATAAAGCACGTCAGTGCCTGGAGCCTTGCTATCTTTTAGCTTATCGATATAATGCCCAATCACACCTTCGTAAACAGTTATTTAATTGAAAATAGTCTCGCTACTAAATAGAACGATATCGTCCACGTCAGGGACATTATTTACGTCTTCTACAGTAAAAACTGTCGCAAAAGAGTTAAAAGTAGCCGCCATCGCCTGAGCCTCGGAAGCCAAAGCGCCGTTAACGTCCACTGGAGTGCCTCTGTTATCTTTCATCGGCTTACGATTATTGACGTTGTCAAAAAACTACTGTGATTACTAGCGCGCTTGGACCTACGCGGAATAACCTCTCTTTCGATATTCCAAAAACTTTCTTTAAACGCCTCCAAATGAAAATTTGGGAGTGGTTAGGTTAAATCGTGATAGTTTCGTCAGTTAACGAAAATATCACGACTTATATCTAACCAATCATCAAGGGCGTACAGTTGACCTGACCGGCCATTCAAATGACCTAACTGGGCATTCAATTTACCTAACCTGGCATTCAATTGACCTAACTTGGCATTCAATTGACCTAACTGGGCATTCAATTAACCTTAGTTATTTAATTGGTGATAAAACAGGTCAACAAAAAAACATTTTTTTTTCGTTGCCAAGGAAATTCGTACGAATTTAGGGTATTTTGGGGTTGCTGAATTCCAAAATGAAAGTAGTTTTTCCGATTTGGCTCTAGTTCTTGAGATAATGAATACTCTCAATTAATAGGAAACGTAACCATAACGCGTGCATATGGGAAACTACCGGAACATTCTAGATGGTGAGACCGAATAAAATGCCATTATGTATTTCCTGTGTTTACTTTTGTATGATTTGAGACAATTTCAATGCGATTTGTAAGTAGGCTCCGCCTGAACATTACATTTTTTGCATTTTTACGTGTTTCAATGGGGGTACCAATTATCTCATAAATTAGAGCCAATCTAGCAAAACAGATGTCATATTCGGAATCACCACCACAAAGTTTCCCCAAAATCACTCTAATATGATTGGCAATAAAATGAGTGTTGAACAGTGTAATTATTGTTTTTTTCTGCATTATTTGGTGATAATTCTTGATTTTTTTCTGCTACTTTTACAGATCTGCAAAGTCGCAGAAGAATACAAAACACTCGTTTGCAACGTAAACAATAGTGTTTTGTATTCCTCCGCGACTGCGGGGAAAAAATTTAGATGGAGCCGTGAAACTGCATCTTTACCGTCACAAGTTTAAATTAAATTAAACCATTACGCTATGAGAACTTCTAAATCGCTAAAAACCACTAATATTCAGTTACTTAGCTAGAACAATGTGAATATAAACGCAAGTATATAAATTTCTGTACTTTCCAACAGTAAATTTAGCGGCAGTATCCAAAAGTACAAAGAATATCAGAGAGCCCATGGAATGCGTCTGCTCAGTAAGGAGTCTGGCTGTCGAAAAGGATGACCTAGAGCCAAAGAGATATGCAAGAAGATAATCAGTAGAGCGTCCTTTGCGGAGTCCATACTGACGATCTGGAAGAAGATTGTGAGAAGAAAGGTGTTTAAGAATCTTTCTTTTAAGGATAGATACAAAAACTTTGGAAAGGCAAGAAATCAAAGCAATTGGACGATAGTTGAAGGGTTGAGAGTGGTCACCCTTCTTTGGGACATGCTGAAAGAAAGCGAACTTCCAGCAGGAAGGAAAAGTACCAGATGAGAGACAAAGACGAAAGAGTTTGCCTCGGCAGGGTGTCACCACAGAAGCACAGTTCTTAAGAACAACAGGAGGAACACCATCAGGACCGTACGCCTTCCTAGAGTTGAGCCCAGATAGGGCACTAAAAACATTTTTAGAAGAGATTCTAATTTCAGACATAATAAAGTCAGACGGGGGTGAGGAAATGGGAGAAGAGCAACGGAATCGTTCAGCGTTGAATTGTGAACGAAAGTTTGGGCGAAGAGTTCAGCTTTGTCAGGAGAAGAGACGGCAACTGTGCCGTCGGAGTGAAAAAGAGGAGAGAAACAGGAGGAAGTAAAGTTGTTGAAGAGGTTCTTAGCTAGATGTCAGAAAGAACGAGAAGAATTAGAATTGGATAGATTTTCATATTTTTGTCTGATGAGAGAATTTTTTGGCCAGTCGAAGAACAGATTTTGTATGATTCCGGGCAGAAATGTAAGCTGAGTGAGATTCAGGGGTTGGATGGCGACGACGGTGTCTTATGAAAGCCTCCTCTCAGTTGCGGATAGCATTGTACGCGTCCATGTCCGAGAGAATCACCTCTGTGATGCGTTCAGCACACTCAGAAGGGCCCCGGCCACGGAAGTAGTAATCATTCCATGGGAAATCACAGAAGTACTGCGTAAGGGCCTCCCAATCAGCGGCACCGAAGTGGGAGGATCAAAAGGCCGAATTGGAGCGATAGGAGAGGAAACAGATATAAGATTGTGATCGGAGGAGCCCAACGGAGAAAAAAGTTTCACAGAGTAAGAAGAAGGATGAGAGGTAAGAAATAAATCCAGAATGTTGGGCCTATCTCGAAGGCGATCAGGGGATACGAGTAGGTTGCTGTACAATCTGCTCCTGGTCATTTTGGATAGAAAAGTTGTAAGCTAGTTCACCAGGGATGTCAGTGAAATGGGAGGAAAGCCAAAGATGGTGGTGAACATTGAAATATCCTAAATTGGAGATTTCAGCAAAGGGAGAGCGGGAAAGAGTGTATTCCACTTTGGAAGTGAGGCAGTCAAAGAATTTTGATAGTCAGTAGAATTAGGAGAAAGGTAAACAGCGCAGATGTATTTAATTTGAGGTTGGCATGTAAGCCGTAGCCAGAGGATATAGAATTTGGAAAATTTGAGTTCGGGAATACGAGAACAAGTTAGGTCACTGCGTACATATACGAAACATCCACCTTTGAAGTGAAATTGAGTATAGAGAAAGTAAGAGGATGCAGAAAAGGGGTTACCGTCATTCGTTCCAGACACCTGAGTTTCAGTGAGGAAAAGATGAGGTTTGGAAGAGGAGAAGTGGTGTTCAACAGAATTAAAATTTGAGAAAAGGCCACGAATGTTGCAGAAATTTAAGAAAAAGTGAATCAGACAGAGGTCCAGAACATCTCGAATGGGCGGTAGCAGATCCAGTCCCTCTGCCCGGGTTTGCGTTCCCGGTATCGGCAAGGCGGGCGCGGAGCCAGAAATTTCGTCTCACTGGCTTTGAATGTGAAGCTCAAATTTTTTGTGGCTGTTGTATTATTGTAAATATATGGACTAACTTGTTTTTCCTCGATTTCACAAAAAAAAAAGTACAAAATTTTTTTACAAGCGTGGTCTGACTAGCTGCACAAAATTATATATTATATTTTACCACAAACAGTACAAATTGTGAAGTTGTTGTTGTTTAGCCGATCAGCCCACCCTGATCGAGCAAGCCGGCGGCACGCAGGTAACCGATCGCCCTCTCCGGAGTGGACCAGAGGTTCAGCGCACTAGTGATATTGTGTTGTGTTCGTTGTTGTGCTAGAGCGGTACAGTCTGTCATAATGTGTTCAATTGTTTGTGGTGTGTCCTGGCACAGGTGGCAGGTGTCGTCTATGGAGTTGTCTAGTCTGTGTTTACATGTCCGTAAGTTGGGGTGATGTCCACATCGGAATCGTGCTAAGTTAACTCGATCCGATCTGCTCAGGCTGATCTCTGACCTGTTAATGGGTGGCGGCTTCGCACCTAGGACCGTATTCGGACCGAGTCGTGTCAGTGCTTTGTGGGTTAGGTGTGTGTGTATGTGTTTTCTGTACTGTGTGATGTCTGTGGGGCGTGGTATGGAATGGAGTATTTGGTTATAATGTCTCTCTGGTGTTACCTTAATGGTGCGAGGTGTTGGTGCATGATTGTACATGTAGTGGCAAGGGTGTTGTGGGTTAGTTGTCGCTGCTGCCATGAATTGTGTTCCCCTCATGTCTAAATGTTCCCTAACTTTTAGTATTTTTGTTTCTGTGTGCAGGTGTTTTATTGATGTTGTTTGAGTGCATCCTGTAATGATACGAAGTGCGTTGTTTTGTATTGTTTGTAAGGAGTTTATGTGTGTGTTTGAGATAATGGGTGCCCAGCATGGGCTAGCATAGTCCATAACTGAGCGAATATATTGTTTGTATATGAGTGATGTTGTTTCCAGCTGGTGTCCAAAGTTTGTGCCTGTTAGTACCCTAAGCGTGTTAAGTCTTGACGTACATTTGTTTTTAATGGCCTGAATGTGGTTTGCAAAAGATAATGATGTGTTGTATGTGACACCAAGTATTTTGGTTCTGTGAGCGTGTGGAATGTTGATGTTGTTCAGTGTAAGCTGTGGAATTACCTGGTGTTCTTTTGTGTTGCTTGTAAGCAAGGTGATGGTTCATTTTGTGGGCGCTGCTTTGAGTCTATTGTGTGTGAGCCAGTCTTGTATACTGTTTTTGTATGTTTGTAGGTTATTTGTAGTGGTGTCGATGTTGTTGTGGGTGGATTTTAGGGTGATATCATCTGCATATGATGATAAGGTAAGCTTGTTATCTATGGGTGTTGGAATGTCATGCATGTATAAGTTGAAGAGTGTTGGTGAGAGAACAGAGCCTTGAGGGACCCCGTTCGAAAAAGCTTGTTTTTGGATGACTTGCCATTAAATGTGACATGTGAGTATCTTCCTGAGAGATAGTTGCTCAGCCACCTTTTGGTGTTATTGTGCATGTTTGTGTTGAGTATTTTGTTTATGAGAGGGAAGCGTGGGATAGCATCAAATGCTTTACTAATGTCTATTGTTGCTAATAGTGTACGTCGAGCTGGTCGTCTAGAGTTGATGTCATCCATGATGTGCTGCGTGAGGTTAGTGAGTAATGTCGTGGTTGAGTGGTGAGGTCTGAATCCATGTTGAGTAGGCGATAGTGGAATGTGTGGGTTGGTGATTTGTAAGATTAGTCTTTCTGTTACTTTGGAAGGTGTGCATAGTAAAGTAATGGGTCTATAGGAAGCTGGTTCTGTTGGATTTTTGTTTGGTTTGAGTAGTGTAATAATTTTACCTTGTTTCCATATGTCAGGAATAATACAGTGTTGGTATGAATATGTGCTGATATTTGTGAGAGCTAGTATTCCTTGTGGGCCCAAGTGTTTAAGGTGTATGTTAGATATGTTGTCTGGTCCAGTATCCTTCGAATTCTTAATGTTTTTGGTGATCTTGGTGGTCTGGTCTGTATTGAAGGGTGTAATGGTCGTGTCGAGTCTGTAGGTTTTCTTGTGTCTGGCTGTTTGTCTGTCTGCGTGTTTCTGGTTGTTGTCTCTGTTTAAGTGACTTATCTTTGCGTAGTGATTAACTAGAATGTTAGCTTGTTGTGTGTATGTTGGGATATTATTTTGGCTGCGACAGATAGCCGCGTGTGAGGTGTGAATGCCGCTGTTAGAGTGGGTAATGCTGTTTATAGTCTTGTATAGCTCTGTGTTGAGCTGTTGTATCTGCTGTTTTATGGCTTCTGTGTGTGGTGTTTGTGTGTTATATTTGAGGTTGTTACGTTGCCTTATGAGGTGGGCTGTTTCTCTAGTGTAATTTGGGTTGTATTTCCTAATGTTGCCCTTGGGTATGTATTTGTTTGCATTATTGATAATCTGATTAAATGTCTTGAGTGTTGTATTGATGTTTATGATGGGTGCGCTGTTTAATGTGGTGAATTGTTCCTCAGTCTGTATTTTGAACTGTTCCCAATCAGCTTTCTTGTAATTTCTGTAAGTGTGCCTAAGGCTGTTGGGGCAGAGTGTAGAATGTGTTGTAATGATGATGGGCAGGTGGTCTGATGACAGTTGTTTTTCTGTTCTCCATTGTGTATGTGTTGCTAGTGAGGGGGAACAGAACGTTATGTCTGGGGAGGAGTTTGAGTATCCTGCTTGATGTGGTATGTGTGTATGTTCTTCTGTATTGTTAAGAATGAAGAGGCTGTTTAGTTGTGTGGCTATGTTGGCACCTCTGGTGTTGTTTTGGTTGTGCAGGTACCAACTAGTGTCTTTGGCGTTGAAGTCTCCTCCTAAGATGACATTAGTGAGAGAGGCAAGATAGTGTAACTGTGGATTGTAATTGGCTGGCACCTGAGGTGAACTATCTGGTGGGATGTAAATGTTGATTAGTGTGGTGTTGTGTTTTGCGCGTGTTTTAATGTTAACTGCCTGTATTTCTATCGTGTTATCTGCTTGGATTGTGTTTGTAATGTTTTGGGTAGCATCAGTGTAGCTAATGCTTTTACGTATGTAAGTGATGAGTCCACCCCCGTTACCCCCAGTACGATCTTGACGGATCGCCGTGAAGTCAGGGATGGTGGGTGTTTTATGTGTGCGTTTTGTTTGTGTACGAATTCCCTAAGCTGCATGATTTTGTTTGTGAGGCCATCTACGTTGTACTGTAATATGTTAATATTATACTAATTGTATATTATACTAATATTATAAATTGTGAAGTTGCTCCGTTGGGCGGAACTTAGAACTCTCGACGAATAAACTCTGCCAACGTCACGCGGACAAACGCCCTAGGCTGCGGTTACACTGCATGCGTTTTCGTACAGTACAATCAAATCTTCTGAAGAATTCGGGCGTATTCATCAGAATTCGTACGAACTAATCAAGCGTGTACAATAGGGTGGAGTGAAAAAAACTTTTTTCAGAATTCAGTTTTGTACGGGCACCCAAAAGTTGGTCTGTGATACCAATAAAAAATCTGTAAAATATTAGCTACCTGCGACATCAACTTCACCCCGCCCCAAGGAGGTCAAAGATTTTGCCTTTCAGGTGCCACCCAAAATTAAGGAAAAATTCAAAGATTTAAGCGTATCTTCCGTTGTGTTTATGCTAAGAAGATTATTTCTGTTTCATTTGATTTGTCTATTTATGTTCTTTAACTTTACTCTCAAACACTTTTTTCCCATTCCTCACAGAAATTTGTAAAATTTGGTATTTCATGAAAAATAGGAGTTTTTATTGCTTTCGTTGATTGGTTGATGTTCAGCTTCATTCAGTGATTCAGTTTTCTTTTAGAAGTTCATAAAATAGTTGCATGGCTTTAAATATATTGGTTTATTGGAGCAGCTCTCCTCTAATTTAAGCTAGATACGAACCATGCCTATCTCGGCTTAAATTACCCAGACCTCACCACGTGGAGGTGGCTGCTCCTTGAGTTTCACCCTAACCCACCCACCACAATAATTTAGAAAGCTTCTTATTCAGTTTTGTAGTCTCTCTTGGTTTCAAACTATTTCATTATTGTTTGAGATGCAATTTAGTTTTAACGTAGTCATCTCTCTTCTCATATCCATAAACCGCTCTTGCCGCTTCTGTTACAAGTTTGATACTCCTTTCTACTGCTTGTGTATGACAAGGGAATTGAAAGAGCCAATGATGTCAACTCCTCTTTGGTTAAGTGTTTTGTCAATGGTGGCTCAAGCCTGATGGGACTATTTGTCCAAAATATAATAACAGTGTAGTCAAGTGCATGGAAATTTATTTACGGTACACTGAACTCGCGAATGCTTTTCATTTTCTCAGCTTGAGATCTTGCTACTTCGATCCTTCGTATTGACAATTTTCGAATGTTTGGCCGATTTTCAGTAATCATTGCAAGAAGAAGGTTCTCATTCTCATTTGTGAAGATCTGGGATTAATTAATGGCTTTGTCGTGACTTTTAACGGCTCAGTGCTTTCGTCCGTTTCGCTGGAACTAGACAAAACAGTTGCAGCAGTATCAAATTCTTTCATTCCTTTCGAGATCCGTGCTGTATATTCCCCATACTTTTGTGTGCCTTTATCTTTTTTTTCACCTTTTTGGTGACCACTTTATTTATGGATCCAATCATCTTTTTTTCGTTGGTCATTAAGAAATCTCTTTCCAGAACAGGAACTTTTCGGTCTTTCTCACAACGACATGTCAGGAAGTCCTCACATTTACAAGAAGCTATATCAAAGAGCTTCAGTGAGTCAAGTTTAAATTTATGAAGCAATGCTTGATAGGATGCTTGGTCTTTCCGAGTAGTTTGGGCGCAAAAGGAGAGAGTGCAATGCAATTGAAAATGTTGATCAATTATGCAACAAAGGGGGAGGGGATGTTGCAAGATGTTATGCAACAAATCGGGAGGGGGGAATGTTGCAAGAGAAACGGAGTTATCCCCTAAGAGAAAGACAGGAGAAGGAGAGAGAGGAAGAGAGGTGTTCGCCTGGCAGGAGCCAAGCGCATATTAAGACTTCAGCCGAGCGGCCGTTGTCTTAATATATTGCTAATCAGCCAGCTGGCTAAATTAGCCAGTTAGCTTATCTGGCTGAGCTGCAAGATTGCGCTATTTATTTAATTAAAGCATATATTCTGGCTTAACCAGCCATTTGGCTTATCTGGCTGAGCTGCCAGAATGCGCTATTTATTTAATTAAAGCATATATTCTGGCTTAACCAGCCAGTTGACTTAGAAGGCGTAAATGGCTTGTTCAGGTGTACATTATTCAGTTGCCAGATAACGTTTATTTATTTAATTAAAGCATATATTTTGACGTAACCAGCCAGTTGACTTAGAAGGCGTAATTAGCTTGTTCAGGTGTAAATTATAAGGGTTACAAAATTGTGCTATCCAGATATTTTTCGACAGATGGTTTAGAAATCCGTTTTAGAAGGCAGCCATTTGGTGTAAATAAATGTCGTGTACAACCAAAAGAATTAAATAAAACAACATTACATCATTCTGTTTATGTAGACGAAATAATGGATTCAATTTCACGAAATATATAGAAAATAAATATACAATGGAATATATATGATCAAAAATAATAATAGCATAAGAAATACGAACGATGAATATATAATCAAAATATATATACAATGGAATATATATGATCAGAAAATAATAATAGCATAAGAAATACGAAAGAGAAATATATAATCAATAATATACACACACGCACACAATTAAATAAATAAATATACATAAAAATACTTAATGTTCTACGAGTTATATTAAATAATTAATATATTGAAAATAATAATATACGAAACGTATAATCACCTGCATATTAGTACAGAATATATATATATATATATATAATATAATATAATTATACATATATATATATATTATATAATATATATATACATATATATATATATATAATTAAATAAATAAATATACATCAAAATACTTTATGTTCTACGGAGCAAAACGCTAAACTCACACGTAATCGACTCTACATTCACATCGTTATTACTTTGCACTACACGGTAAAACCGTCCAAGCAATACTTTACCGCTCAAGTTATACGGATGCCTATACTTGACATAAATGGCTTTCATATCGTTCAATACTATTTTTGTGCCCACTTTACATTCGGTTCGCAAGTTATATTTAAACACGGCTAGAATACAATCAAACCTTTTAAATATGCATCCACCTCTAGACCATTCTCGCCTTGTTCATTCTTCCATTCGATAAATCCATCAAGCAGAGCGGTGTATGCGTATTCAAGAACCGTGTCAAAATAAATTATATTTGCTCTCTTCTTGTACCTACACCTGCAGGTATTTTATAACGGTCTTCTCCCCACTTCTCAACTATCACGAAGACTCTATCCATCTCCTCAACACTTAAATAAATAACATTACGTTTACCAGAGTTTGCTTGCCTGCAAATCGTTTCAAGTACATAGTTAATGGTGCCTGTTTAACGCCTGAACACGCACAATGACTTCGTCACGATGACATCGCACGAGGCGTTGAGAATGCTTCTCAAGGGAAGTTCCACCGTATTCGCACGTCTACTCGGTTCAAGCTCTGAGATGACTATGAGCCACAGGTGGTCGGATCGGCTCGACGGGCGGAGTGAGTCACGCTGATGAAACGTGTAGAGATTTGTTCGAAATTGTGTTTCGGAGGGGTGAGGTACACGGGGTCTAGCGACTCACACCATAAATTGCTGAAGCGTGGACAGGCTTGTTCAAACACTTTTGCCCTTGGAAAAACAAAATTTTCAGCTACATGAAGCAATACCGGCTTTAATGTTTTATCTTTCATCAGACGTTCATTTCCACAAACTAAATATCTTCAGAATCCGGTGCACTATTTGAGAGAAATATATGCTCATATTTATCCTTTTTCTTTAACAAGCGATACTCGTCTCTAAAGTCTGTTAAAAACTCACACAGCCAATTAGCCACAACTTCAGACAAACCTTGTCATGGTATATATTAATATAGTGGTAAAAATACTTAAGATTCTCCATGATGACAAGAATTACATTCTCAACCGTAGGATACGAGTAATCGGTATGATGTAACATGATATAATATCGCTTGTCACACCACTCATCAAGACTCACTATCCATAACCGTTGCTTTTCTTCTGAATGTGTTGCTTCTTCTACTTCGCGGTATATGTGAGCTTTTATAAATGTTAGGTCTACAACATACTTCAATATATCGTTTGCACTACGAAATCCTACAATCAGTAGCGGATTATAATGGGGGCAAAGGGGGCATTTACCCCCGGCCCAAGATGCTGACCGACCCCAAGAAACTATGTAAACGCTATAATCTACCGTTTAAAATAATTGGTCGACCGTGAGGAAGAAAAAAATCCTAGATTTCGCTTCTACAAAACCTAGTTTAGTATCCCATTTATGTGAACAAATTATACATTTTCTGTAATCACAACTTCGTTTTTGTTTCGTTTTTTGTTGATCGATCCCAGTCAGCTGATCACATCACTCATGTATGATGTATCAGGTAAAGAATTGTGTTTTTCTAGTGTTTTTCTAGTGACACCGGCCCGAAAATATTCATTGCCCCTGGCCCTAACAATGCTTATTCAGGCCCTGCCTAAAATGCCCTCGCCAGAATAACCGTAGAGTATTTGAACACCTTTGTCCTTCGCACGGCTCAATGTAGCCTTAAAAATATTAAAGGAGAGGGAAATAGGGAGTTTTTCAGTATCCGCCACATCTTGGCACTTTGCCGAATACCACTTCATAAACGTTGAACACGCAATATTAAAGGTAGCCATTACTATTTTTCGTCTACGCGGGAGAATACACGTCTGAGCTCAAGGGTATGCAGGGATCAACTGAGCACGCAGGATAGAGATATGCTCAGGTAGTGGCAGGAGTCACGTGACCGGTATTACAGTGGGCGGAGCTTAGCTCTTTACTGTACACACACACACACACACACACGCACGCACGCAAAGGAGAAAATGAAACTTTAGTTTAAGCAAATATACGTGATAAATAAACATATCGTTAACAATACACATATATATTAATACAGTCAAGGATTAAGGTAACCAAAGGGTAACGCTTCCTATAGGTGTTACGGCATACATTCGTGCCCCTTAGTTCCTTCACACACCCCAGTTTCTGCGCCCGAAAACTGTGTGTCCCCACAGTCAGTTGGGGTGGCTGGTCTCCCTCAGCTTCCAAGCACACTAGATCCTTCAACGAGTCAAAGTTAACGACTCGTCGGCTCGCATGGTTAAGCGTGATACCCTTAGCCTTCACGATATACTTCATATCATCCCATACACTCACCCGTACCCCCTAGGTTTTTGGCCCTGTTGATACAAACGAGTCTGCGTATGCACCATCACCATACTCGTCCCTGATCTCATCAGTTTGCTCTACGAGGAATTCCCCAATAGCAGACATGTATTCACCTTCCCTCTCTGTGAATATCACGCTATCTGTGTCAGCGTACAACACCCTCCGTCCAAGAGAGTGCAGTAGACCCCAAAGTTTGATGCTGGCGTAGGCCGTTGTGAAACTGGCTAGAGGTATGTTTGTGACCCGTGAGGTATCTGTGGCCATTTCGGTGATGTTGTACTTTATTATGTAAGTATTACCTACATTCCCGATCTCCATAACCACATTATCGGGAGCGTTGGCATAATCCCAGCTTTCACTATACGTTTGTGCCAAATGAGACGTTTCCCTTGCCGGTATTCTGTGCTAATATCCCCCAAAGACTCTATAGGCACAACTTTCCATTAAAGCGCTTGCCAGATTCTTAATTAATTTGGGATCGGTCAAGCTGTATACCTTTAATGGGCAAGGTAACGCTGATTATAAGCCGTTTCTTCTCTTCGGTATCAACCCCTTGCGGATATCCTGATGCTTTCTACTTTATCCTTCAAAAAGGCGTTTATATATGGTGAAAAGGTTGGGTAGCTTCTGAAACCTCTACACCTCATGCATCTTCAATATTCTACACCCATGGCGAACGACTAGGGCCAGCTCAGGGTTGTATATCACCTCTGATCTTACGCTGGTGGGTTGTATGGTTGTTCTCCTCTGCACACTTCACGCACAGGGGAAACATGAGCTTGTGATCTATAACGACGATTAAGATCGGCATCCATAAATCACGAGGGGTCAGCACGTCTACGAAAGAGAGTCCAAGTAGCGCTCATTCAAGTTAGCTGAAACTCCTCGATTGGTTGGTATGGTGGGCCCCACCATTTTTTTTAGGCGCACCTACGGGGTACGGATTGTTCTTCATCACGTAGGGGTATAAAGAGCAGAAGTCGTAGTAGTGGAGTTTCACGCCATACTAGGGGGGGGAAGTATAGCTTGAATGGTTTGTGCGCCCTCCAAACAAGCTGTCCCGCACGATTTTATGGAGTACAATACCATTGAATGTTAGATGGCCTTTATTTCTTCACGGTACTTGGAATCTGTTTCCATTCGTGTATCATACTCATGCTCCCACACGATTTTGTGAGTGAACTGGGAGCCTATAAGTTGATCACGGTTACGGGTCCATGCGAGGTCTCGGCTGGGGATCTTCCATAAAGGTACCCTGTGAAGGCACAGTCAGCGCTGGATCCTCACTTTGCCCGTCAACCCAGAAAACACGACCACTGACTTTAACGAGTAGGGTGTCAGGAAATGATTGCCCCCCCCTGTACAGAAGAAACTGAAAGAATAGAAAAAAACAGACAAAACCACGCGAAAGAGCGTTTAATTTTTGAATAAAAACACTTCTTTTAATATAGGGTGTTACCCCCATTTGCAGCTCTGACGGCCATTAATCGACGGGGCTGTGATCCCAGAAGTGTCTCAAAGAGATCGGTATCATGACTCATTTCTTCAAGGACTTCGTTGATCTTTGCAGTCATAATTTCTGTTGAATACCGGTTCTGAATGGGTTGTTCCAGCATTAAGGACTCCACCCGATCCTTCATGATGGATCCGACATGTTCACAGACATTAAGATCGGGAGAATTGCCGGCCATTCATTATTTCCGAAAAAATCATGTTATTGTCCTTAAGCAGTTGTTGAGTCGCAAGTGCTTAGTCGCAAGTGCTTTCATACAGGGGGCTTTGTCGTGAAGAAAGGTTGCCTGTTCAACATCCAAAACACACTCGGGGTCTTTCAAAAACGGAATTACATTTTGGGCTAAAATTACATTTCGAAAATAAGGCCCATCCCAACTGGTTCCTCTTGGTTTGATAACCCAGATGAGCTTCCGAATAGAGAACATAATGAAAACACCCACACATGCTGGATTTTTTACTATTTCTCGATACTTCTGGTCGTCTGGGACTTCATCAGGAGTTGTTGCCCAAACCTGATCATTCTGAAAATTTGGTTTTCTGGAGACATAAACGAAGAATTCATCGCTGACAACCAAGTGAAGGAAATCGTCTTCCGTCCATTCCTCAAGATAATCACAAAACCATAGCCGATCTTCAATATTAAGATCACTCTTCCGTGGCTTAGCTATTTCATTTCAAGCACTCAAGCCTTGGCGAACTCGAAATTGATGCACAAGTTGCCGATTGACTATCTTACCACGACGGATAAGTATCTCTTTCGCTACCTCAGAGCAGCTCTTCTTTCGGCGCCGTGATGCAGCAAGCACAATGTCTTTCGATTCTTGAGATAATTTCTCCGGTCTTCCTCCTCGAAATTCTGTTTCACAATCTTCAGGATTCTTATTCCAATTCCTTTTGACAAAGTCTTCTGATCTTTTTAATTCCTCAGCCACCCAGTGTCGAGTTATAAAAGTTGCACCAGCTTCCTTTGCTTCACGAAATGTGACAGCTCGAATGCGGTCAAGAACTCGCTTTTTCTCTGAATCGTTCAAAATAGATGATGCCATGGTTTCTGTGGGGAAAAAAATGGTAAGAACTAAAATCACAGGAATAGAATATAATGGTTTTTATTCAGATTTTAACGCTCTTTCAAGTGGTCTCGCCGGTTTTTATCTATCTCTTCTAGTTTTTGCTCTACAGGGGGGGGCAATCATTTCCTGACACCCGTACATCACCCGTGTTGCGGGCATGTTTTATATATACCCCGTTCTGTTGCTGTAGATGTATGAGCCAGTAAATAGCCTTGTGTCCATAACTGCGCGGGTTGTTCCTGTGAATAATTGTTAAGGTGTCTTTAGGCATGAAGTTATTCTTGAACACTGTAAAACATAGTGAAGCGATCGAGGTAGCGACTCGAAGCAGATCGCATTTGAAACGGGTTATGTACATCCTTAATCTAAAGGTTTGAAAGCATACTCCAAGTACATGTACGTCATTCACGGAATAACGTTCACATTCATCGGCTATATTGTATGGACTAGCTTCATTAAAACTGTTGTAGTAGCGGTCGAAATCTTCATGCTCACTATCACTGATGTTGGTTTAGTTAAAGTAATGTTTGGGTGGAGGTAGTCCTCGTAATTCAAAGTTTCGTTAGTGAGGAATGTGTAAGGGAAATACCCTTTTGAAACTTCAACGGCTACGCCCATGACCTTGGGCAGCTTTGCTACTTTACAAGGTGTGAACAGCAGGGTGTCTTTAAACTGTACATTACCTCTTATCTGCATCTGTATTAGTTTGTTCCCTCTTTTCAATGGATCACCTGTAAATATCGCAGACGACTCGTGTTCAACCAGCTCCTTATATAGGAACTGAGTGTCAAATTCGCCCTATTATTGGCAAGAATATACACAATCATTTTTTGAACTTGTCCGCTAATTTGACAATATAGGATACAAAGAGTTTCACAGGGCTGCCGTGTGTATTCGTTTTAAAAACGTTTGTCCGTTTTCCACATTTGCGGCACTCACCGCACTCGATCTCCATGCACTCATCACAGATAGTCTGACTTAAGAGTAAATGTGGAATGACCTCTTTGGTTTCAGCGTACCTGCATGTTTCTATATCGTAGTACACGGCTATACAAGTGCTATTTTTAGGCTTAGCATCTTTCGTTTAACATACATGCTTCACTCCATCCGCCTTATATTTTTCATGACATGTAGAACAGTGAATTTCATCGCATTTATGTTTGAAATTCCCCCAATTATCCATCATGTGACACATACCGCACTTACAAATCCTCATTTTCCTGCAGGTGCCATTTGATTTATGGAGCTCAAAGCATTTATTATTGAAAAATGTACGTCTACACACATTACATTCCCTCTTTTCGGTTTCAACTACACGACTTTCATATTTGGGGCTTTTACACTGCTCACATACCATGTAGCAATCGTTACAATGTTTCACCATATCATCAGCAAACACGAGACAACCCTTACACAAATCATGATGCCTTCCATATTTTCGACTTTTATCAAAACTAGCGTAGAGAGCCCTTTGTTACGGATGGGGAGATACGATGTTCCTGACAATCCTAAAATAAATAGGTCTTGTACGATCTCTCACGTTGCTTTTAAAAGCATACACAGTCCTAAGATGATCATCCATTCCAAATACGAATATACGTGCATTCGTTTCCTGCTCGGCCCTTTTCCGTTCTTCAGGACCCATATTTCACTCAAACACAAGCTTACAATTTGAAGCCAGTTTACGGGCACGATGCACAACCGTGGGCAGCCAAATTTTTTGTCCAAGTATTTAGCACAGTGAACATATGAGCTAAAATTATTGCTATAAAACCACAACCACGTTTAAATGTTTTCTGTAAATAACAGGAGAATTGAAATTAAGAGTATAAGGTGTGGCACTATGACCCGCAACCCGGAACAGATGTTTGTTAAAAATATCAACTCCGGCTTTTTAAAATGCATCCGTGAAATCTGTCTTAATGATACAAAATGTAATGTGACAATGAAACCCTCTGAGAAGGCTCGCTTACGTCGTTACAAGAACACAATACGAGCGCTCGCTTATAAAAGTCAAACTGTGGGTAAGTAAAAGCGAATTATTGTACAAAAAGTAGGATCATTCCTACTCATCTTATTTTCAGTTTTGGATCCTTTACTGACTAGTTTAATATAATGAAGAAGGTGGTTGTGATCCCTTAGTAGGTGTATGCTTCATTGCAAAGTTCAAAGATTCCAGGCACGGCTCTAGAACCCCGTAAAAGTAGGCTTAAAAGAATCGAAAGCGAGTTGCTAGCCCTATTAAACATTGAAAAATCACCTGATGAGAAAAGGCTCTTGGTACAAGAGCCTTTTCTCATCAGGTGGCTTTTCACTGTAACTTTTCTTGTAACGACGTAAGCGCGCTTTCTCAGAGGGCTTCATTGGCACATTACATTTTGTAACATTAAGAGAGATATCACAGATGCATTTTCAGAAGTCAGAGTCGATATTTTTAACAAACATCTGTTGCAGTGCACGGGGCAGTCTTTGATACATTTTTATTAATTCACGATATTTCTTCAGCCTATTTGTTATTCTGGAATATACACCGTTTCAGGTTCGTTTGGGAATATATTCGTTCTTAAAAGCACCCTAAACGTGTTTCGCTGGTGAAGGTCACAAAGCAAATATCCATAACGCTGGCTTTTGGC
Organism: Bathynomus jamesi; assembly: GCA_023014485.1. NCBI lineage: Eukaryota > Metazoa > Arthropoda > Malacostraca > Isopoda > Cirolanidae > Bathynomus > Bathynomus jamesi. Next base: position 416,888 of record JAJOZX010003408.1, on the reverse strand, counting down.
TTCTTCATAAACCTCCAAAAACAACTTAAGTTGATTCGGGAACATTTGATTGGCTAATACCCCAATTTGTGACACATCTCTACGTTGTGCGAATAAGACTAGATATTGTGTATTTAGCGACACATCGCGCATGTATCTATTTTTGAAAAATAGTTTCTGGTTGATGAAGAATACGCTTAGGTTAAGATGGTGGGAGAACACTGTAAATGTTCGGCAAACGTTTTATCCATTTCCAACATGAGATCGTCAATTACAATAACTGTATGTTCATTACCTTTTACGAATTAACGTCATATACACCCTTGTCGAACAAAATTTCATCTTGGCACTCGTTCAACACTGACTGATACGTCGAATAGCACCATATTACTTTATGCAAAAATTTTGAGAACATCTCCTTATCTTAATGATTTTAAGCATAAATACCTTTTCTCCACATCCTGTACGGCCAGATATAATACATGTGGAGAGGCTTGTGAACCTGAATTTTTCTACAGATTCCATCTCTAACACGTCACACCACTAAGTGGGTCATTTACAAAATATTACAAATTTTGAGTGCTGCTCCTTATATTTTGTTTTCTTCTTCCACAGAACCGTGAATGACGACAATGTACCGCACCCCATCATCGATATCACAGACGAACCCGATGACCGTGCAGCTACAGAACGCTTCCCCGCTGACGAACCCTCAACAGCGACATCTGTAACATGCGACAGTTCAAAGCGGATGCATGATGAAGAGCCCTCCACTTCAGGTATAAAACGTGCCAGGATTGCTCCGGTTGTTAGACCCCTAGTAATAGAGCCCCAACCCCCAACGTCTTACGACACACCCCACAATAGTACCTACCTCAAATATGCCCCATTGTTCAGTTCCGGTACTTCCTCCGCAGCAGCTTCTCATATTGTGGAGGATGGTATAACATTCGAGTTGGTGCGCACCGCTATCCCCACCCCTGCCCTGACTAGAAATCGGTACGTGGTCAGTGTGAACCTAGATCCCTGTATACCAACGAACTGCGGCACGTAGTTGAACGTATTGTGGAGTTTGCCCTTCAGAACCGCGATGAACGTGAAGTCCGGACGAGGTTATCCTTCAGGTTCGGGTCAGATGAGGGGGACGATTTTTGGGTGGCAATACACGTTTGGCGGCTGTAGAACTAGAATATATCTTGGGCCGTATAATGCAAGCCTTTCAAAGTGGTACATCCTTCAATATGGACAACTTCATGGTAGATATTGACAGAGTATTCAGGGTTGCGGGTCATAGTGCCACACCTTATACTCTTAATTTCAATTCTCCTGTTATTTACAGAATGCTTTTAAACGTCGATCGTGGTTGTGGTTTTATAGCAATAATTTTAGCTCATATGTTCACTGTGCTAAATACTTGGACGCAAAAAATTTGGCGCTCCCACGGTTGTGCATCGTGCCCGTAAACTGGCTTCAGATTGTAAGCTTGAGTGTGAGTAATATGGGTCCTGAAGAACTGAAAATGGCCGAGCAGGAAGTGAATGCACGTATAGTCGTATTTGGAATGGATGATCGTCGTAGGACTGTGTATGTTTTTAAAAACAGCGTGAGAGATCGTACAAGACCTCCACTTATTTTAGGATTGCCAGGAATATCGTATCTCCCCATCCGTAACAAAGGGCTCTCTACACTAGTTATGATAAAAGTCGAAAATATGGAAGGCATCATGATTTGTGTAAGGGTTGTCTCGTGTTTGCTGATGATATGGTGAAACATTGTAACGATTGCTACATGGTATGTGAGCAGTGTAAATGCCCCAAATGTGAAAGTCGTGTAGTTGAAACCGAAAAGAGGGAATGTAATGTGTGTAGACGTACATTTTTCAATAATAAATGCTTTGAGCTCCATAAATCAAATGGCACCTGCAGGAAAATGAGGATTTGTAAGTGCGGTATGTTTCACATGATGGATAATTGGGGGAATTTCAAACATAAATGCGATGAAATTCACTGTTCTACATGTCATGAAAAATATAAAGCGGATGGAGTGAAGAATGTATGTTAAATGAAAGATGCTAAGCCTAAAAATAGCCCTTGTATAACTGTGTACTACGATATAGAAACTTACACGAACGCTGAATCCAAAGAGGTCATTCCACATTTAGTCGTAAGCCAGACTATCTGTGATGAGTGCATGGTGATCTAGTGTGGTGAGTGCCACAAATGTGGAAAACGGACAAACGTTTTTAAAACGAATGCACACGGTAGCCCTGTGAAACTCTTTGTATCTTATATCGTCAAATTAGCGGACAAGTTCAAAAAAATGATTTTGTATATTCTTGCCCATAATGGGGTGAAATTTGACACACAGTTCCTTTATAAGGAGCTGCTTGAACACGAGTCGTCTACGATATTTACAGGTGATCCCTTGAAAAGAGGCAACAAACTAATACAGATCCAGATAAGAGGGAATGTACAGTTTAAAGACACCCTGCTGTTCACACTTTGTAAGTTAGCAAAGCTGCCCAAGGTCATGAGCTTAGCCGCTGAAGTTTCAAAAGGGTATTTCCCTTACACATTCCTCACTAACGAAACTTTGAATTACGTAGGATTACCTCAATCTAAACATTACTTTAACTACACCAACATCAGTGATAGTGAGCGTAAAGATTTCGATCGCTACTACTACAGTTTTGGTGAAGCTAGTCCATACAATATAGCCGATGAATGTGACCGTTATTCCGTGAATGACGTACGTGTATTAGAGTATGCTTTCAAACCTTTAGAAGGATGTACATAACCCGTTTCAAATGCGATCCGCTGCAAGTCGCAAGCACGATCGAATCATTATGTTTTACAGTGTTCAAGAATAACTTCATGCCTAAAGACACCTCAGCAATTATTCACAGGAACAACCCACGCAGTTATGGTCACAAGGCTATTTACTGGCTCATACACCTACAGCAACAGACCGGGGTATACATAAAACATGCCCGCAACACGGATGAAGTACCGGTTTTTTGTGTTGACGGGCTAAGTGAGGATCCAGACCCTGGTGAGAAGACCGTGTATTCCTTTAATGGCTGCTGGTGGCATGGATGCCCGCGCGCTGACTGTGCCTTCACAGGGTACCTTTATGGAAGATCCCCAGCCGAGAATCTCGCATGGACCCGTAACCGTGATCAACTTATAGGCTCCCAATTTACTCACAAAATCGTGTAGGAGCATGAGTATGATACACAGATGGAAAAAGATGAACAGTACCGTGAAGAAATAATGGCCATCTAACGTTCCATGGTATTGGACTCCATCAAATGCGGTGAGAGCTTCTTTGGAGGGCGCACAAACCCATTGAAGCTATACTTTCCGCCTACGGAGGGCGTGAAACTCCACTACTACGACTTCTCCTCTTTATACCCCTGCGTGATGAAGAACAATCCGTACCCCGTAGGTGCGACTAAAAAAATGGTGGGGCCCACCATACCAACCATCGAGGAGTTTTCAGCTAACTTGAATGAGCGCTACTTTGGACTCTCTTTCGTAGACGTGCTGACCCCTCGCGATTTATGGATGCCGATCTTACCCGTCGTTATAGATCACAAGCTCATGTTTCCCCTGTGCGTGAAGTGTGCAGAGGAGAACAACGGTGATTGTAACCATACAACCCACCAGCGTAAGATCAGAGGTGTATATACAAGACCTGAGCTGGCGATAGTCGTTCGCCATGGGTATAGAATATCGAAGATACATGAGGTGTGGAGGTTTCAGAAGCTACCCAACCTTTTCACACCATATATAAACGCCTTTTTGAAGGATAAAGTAGAAGCATCAGGATATCCGCGCGGGGTTGATACCGAAGATGAAAAAACGGCTTGTATTCAGTGTTACCGTGCCCATGAAGGTATACGGCTTGACCAATCCCAAATTTTTAAGAATCCTGGCAAGCGCTTTAGTACAAAGTTGTCCCTAAACAGTCTTTGGGGATATTTGTACAGAATACCGGCAAAGGTAACGTCCATTTGGCACAAAGTTATAGTGAAATCTGGGATTATGCCAACGCTCCCGATAAAGAGGTTATGGAGATCGTGAATGTAGGTAATACTTATGTTAACCCCTCCGTCTATGGCCTGGGTTGGTTCGAAGTCGACGGGGGTTCTGGTTAGGAGGCAGTAACGGATCTTTTACTTGGAGTAGTTTCTTCTATAACTTCCTAATTTTTTCTCTCCCTATAGTGTCGACAGTTGTTAACTCTTCTCTTTCTATAATACTCTGATACTTTCTCTTGGTTCGCCGATTTTCTTTTTATAACTTATCGACTATATTGACTGAGTTCTCGGACGAGAGCACGGCTCGAAGGAAAAGATAAAAAAAACTTTCTTTCACGGTAATTTACCTCTAAAAATGTACAGGTAGTGCTCTGAATTTACAAGGGTAGAGGCTCGACCTCTTTCGACCATGGCTCAGGCAGGAATCTAAAATAATGAAGCAGGCAAGGGGCCTTTGCCCCCTCCTCTGGGAGTGAAGTCTAAGAAGAAGTCGTAATGGAAGTAATCGAAGAAGTCGAAGAAGTGGTTATTTTACAATTACATGCTTTATGTATAATCTAAATTTTGGGGGAGTGCAGTTTGAAGTTTGTTTCCCCCTTTCAACACGTGATCAGAATTTTGAAAGATTCCAAATAAAAATTAAAAAAATAAATAAAAAATAATCGTTAAACAGAAAAACAGGATATAAGAAGAGGAAGCCATATTTTTATCTGATGTTTTCCGGGTCTGCCGAGTTAATTAGAAACGGAAATTGAACTATGCATTCTTATATTAAGATATGCATATGAGAATTAAAAGTTTAAGGCAAGACATGACTTCATCTTTTATAACGAAGAGAGAATGCATCTAATCTAAAAAAAATGATTAAGAAATTTGAAAAGAACAAGTCACCAATTATTTGGCAAAAAGGAAGCAGCTTCAAAATTTATCCCAACGAAAAAAATAATAATAAAAAATAATAATAATATTGCCGAGTGTATATTCTTAAATGGCGATATAATGTTGGGTTTTACATTAAGTACAATCCTAAGTACATCACTGTGTACGTTGTAATTTTGGGTTTATTACAATTATGATTATAATTACCAATTAATTCACATTCACTTATTATCGTTAATTATAGTTTTATTAAAGTACATTAATTTTAATATATTAAATTATTATCGTTAATTACAGTTTCATTAAAGTACATCAATTACATTATATTAAAGTAATACGGTTACTTACAACTACAGGGTGTCCCATAAGTCCAGCATCATAGGAGAAATTCATATTTTTATATTTCTACAAACCATAATTCATATTTTTCTCTTTCTACAGGCCATAATGTCTGTGAGCAAGGAAGAACGAATCCAGATAATTCTACTCATAGGAAATTTAATAGACTGCATCCAGACCGCGAGCCAATAACACAGAGTTGTGTTAGCAGATTGTTGCAAAGTTTAAGGAAAGAGGATCCATAGAAGATAAACCACGCAGTGGACCTTCAAGGAGGTCCACTGACGATGATACAGCGACTGCTATCCTGGCTCATTTTAACAGAAGTCCCAATAAGTCTTCGGCGATTGTCCGCCGAGACAGGAGTGTCGAAAAGTAGCATCCATCACATTCTTCAGGCTCACAAATGGCATCCATATAAACTTCAGATCCTACAGAAATTAAGCGAAGATGATCCCGACCGGCGGATGGAATTTTGTGAATGGGCTACGGAACAATATGCTCGGGATACCAATTTCCCGTCCACCATTCTGTTCAGTGACGAGGCTGTTTTTAATGGAAATGGTGAGGTAAATCGACAGTACACCCGCTACTAGTCTCAAAACAACCCTCACTGGTATACCTCTTCAAAGGAACAAGGTGCATCTCGGGTGATGGTATGGTGTGGCATTTGGAAGGATCGCATCATCGGCCCCTCTTTTTCGATGAACATGTCACTGGAGACACCTACCTACGTATGCTCAAGGAAGAAGCTTTCCCAGTGTCTTGAACGAAGAGGGAAATTTCCCAACATGGTTCCAGCAAGACGGCGCTCCTGCACATTACAGCACCCAAGTAAGGGAATACCTGTACCAACAATTCCCTGGTCTTTGGATAGGACGTCGAGGGCCTGTGGAATGCCCAGCTAGAAGCCCGGATCTCACGCCACTAGATTTTTGTCTCTGGGGACAATTGAAAGCGCTGGTATACGCAGAGAAAATTAGGAGTGTTGAACATTTTCGGCAACGCATTATTGGGGCATAACACAAAGGTGGACATATTGAGCACGTTCTGTAAATAAAAGCTTTTGTTTTGCCTTTTTTTATTATTTTTCCTATGATGCTGGACTTATGGGACACCCTGTATTTTGTTTAGTGTTTCATATTTTTAGACAATCAGGATGTTAGGAGTATAACATAAAGTACATGGGCACATACGGTATAATATATATATATATATATATATATATATGATACACACAGACCGTGCATGGAACAAGGAACTCTTCTGGGATAATTAAATCCACTATAGTCCGAATAAGTAATGGTAAATTACAAATACCATAGTTTTTCTTTTTCATGATACAAGCCCGACGTGGGCAACAGGTCTCTCGCTAAGAGGTCCCATAAATATAGCTTCCCTCACCAGCTATCTGCAAAGCAGACAGGATCCAGCTTCGGGACATGGATCTAGGGTTTAATGCTTTAAACCAGTGGTTCTTAACCTGGGTGGCGCGCCCCCCTAGGTAATTTCCAGGGGGGGCGCGATCCCTTGGGGAAAAACACTATTTGTATTTGTTATTCTCTTAACGAGAGCATGGGCTAATATTGAGAAGTTTATGAAAAAATGCAAAAGTATCCCCCTCCAAGGGGGGCGTGGAGGGAAGGACCAATTCCTAGAGGGGGCATGGTAGTAAAAAGGTTAAGAACCACTGCTTTAAACCCTAGATCCATGTCCCGAAGCTGGATCCTGTCTGCTTTGCAGATAGCTGGTGAGGGAAGCTATATTTATGGGACCTCTTAGCGAGAGACCCGTTGCCCACGTCGGGCTTGTATCATGAAAAAGAAAAACTATGGTATTTGTCATTTACCATTACTTATTCGGACTATAGTGGATTTAATTTTCCCAGAAGAGTTCCTTGTTCCATGCACGGTCTGTGTGTATCATAAAAAACTCAGGGAACCATTCTGAGTTCATTCCCATATATATATATATATATATATATGATAATGTTTTGAGCGGAGATGTTTACGTTTTGAGATATCAATTTATGCTGTGATCATCGAATTGCGTACACTTCCGAGGAATTAAACAAATAAAAGAAAAAGTAAACGAAATACATGTGGACGTATTTACATGTAAGTAACTATGTGGGTAATCATGATCACCAGGGGACATGTACGAATGCACAAAGTATTGTACACATATCGGTACGTAACACAATAGGTTGTGTGCGTACTATAAACACGAGTAAACATGGACTGATAGGTTGATAGGGCGTCAGTAAACAATAGGTAGGAGAATGAATAATTAATAAAATTAACAAAAGATAAAGATCAAGAAAGGACATGGATGTATGAATGAACAACATATAAGTAATGACGTATAGAGTGTAAAGTTTTTATTATTATGTTAAAGAATTTCCATACATTGTATGCTAGAGATATGATGAAGGGAAATTAATGACGGGAAAATATGAAGGGAATTAAGTTACTTTATTACGTCATAGTTATTCAAATTATGTCATACAGTGTAAGTCATTATTGGAAGGATTTAAAAGAAACGAATTAGAGACAAAGTTAAGGGACATTTGCTTCTCACAGCGAACTTCTAATGGCACAAACATGTATACTGCTCAACCATAGAAATGGTAGGTCGCATGGTTGTGACATTGAAAAAAAATAGAAAGCAAAAATCGAAATTCTATCCAAACTCGCTCAGACTATTTTGGTTTCTCATGTAAAAATGAACATTCAAACATAACCATTGTTCATTTTTACAGGGCTCTTCCCTCTAAAATGATATTAATTAATACAATACAATTGAGAAAATAACATCCTAACGAATTCAGATTAGATGATGACGAACTTTTCTTTAGAATACAAATTTTATATAGGACAAGTGAGTTCGGGTGGTTGATTTACAATGCACAGTAATCAAATTTTTAACATGACACTCACTTAGAGGGTTATTATAAAATATAAAAATTCAAAGATTAATACTTTAATTTTATACAAACAGAATAAAATGATTAATACGTTAATTTAGACAATGATATTATTAAATTTTACCAAATATTTAGTTAAAATGATCGTACAGTTAATAAACTAATTTTATTGACTAGTGTTAGGTGAAAATCGAATTACGTAATCGTAATGGATGATGTATATACCTGTGGTCAAATGTGTATTTGTGTGTATTTGGTAGAGAGTGTAGGGTTGGTGATATTTTCAAATGGGGAAAAGGGATTTATCGTTGAAGTTATATGTAAATGCGTATACGTATATATACGTGTACGTAAAACATGAGTATTGAGTATGTGGATTATGAGAGTGATTGGTTCATCCCGTGAAGAACTAGATCATTAGTGGTTATTGGTGGATTAGGATTATATCTGTATATATATTTATATATATATACTGTACTTTAAGGAACAGATTATCTTTGATTAAAATAACTTAATAAATACATGAGCAAAAATTTATATATAATTATCAAAAACAATTAAGATTAAATAGCATAGTTAGCACTTACACGCAATGAAATTGTTTATTATGATCTCCTATGATTTTAGCATAAGGTTTGGATATATAGTATAATATAATGTGCATACATGTGTGTGTGTGTGTGTGTGTGTGTGTGTGTGTGTGTGTGTGTGTGTGTAAGGATTCGGGAGGTTTACGAATGAACAAAGTTATATAATAATTTAATGACAATTACTTAATATTAATCGAATAAAAAAATATAAAAAATATAAAAATTGAAAATAAACTATAACTATTATGAGGTTATAGGGTCCATACTCTTAAAAAAAATAAAAAACACAACTTTGGAATTATCACGTTTGATACTGAGGAATGCTCCTTAGTACCAAAGAGGCTCCTGGTTGGTTTCTGGACTGAAAGGAAACAGATGGTTAAACTGTGGTTTAACTGGAGCCAAAGAAGAATTAACCATGGTTGAACCATTTCTCTGGTTGACAGTGGGTTCAACTGGGGTTGGGGTGTTAAAATAAAATAAAATAAAAAACAAAGTTTGGATTACTACATTCGGGGGAATTGAGTGACTAAGCGGGGAGATATGTCTGAAATTCACAATACGTCTTTTCGTGAACACTTTGCTCTTTAGGAAAACATTCATTGTCACACTGCTTAGAACAAAAATTAAAGGGGGTAAAACAAAAGGGAGAGACGGAATGTTTCTCAGCATAGTAATTTAAAAAGGAAGTCATTAGGACATGATCGATTAATTATTACACAACTATTATCATCACATGTGCGTTACAGTAATTATCAAAGTCATTATAAACAATTGTAAATCTGTTTTTGTTACAACATTAAAGTATATAATTTCACCTATATATTTATATACGCAACACCTGCATGCAAAAAGGAGACAAATCGGTCAATTTCCTTCTTACAACAAAAAAAAAAGAAGGTTAAATTAAAAAGACAAAACTGTCAAGTCAGGTTGAAATAAATTCTCTTTTAACAAAAAGAAAGGTTGAATTAAATTCTCTTAAATTACATTTTCTTAAACTAAATTCTCTTAAACTAAATTCTCTTAAACAACAAAAAAGTTGAATTCAATTGACTGCATTGAAATAACTTGGACTTGAAAACTGAATTGGGACTTGAAACTGAGACTTGAAACTGACTGCAATTGTCTTGGGACTGACTACAACTGTTTCGGGACTGGCTACAAGTGACTACAACTGGCTTGGGACTGAGTACAACTGACTACAACTGTCTTGGGACTGACTACAACTTCATTGGGACTGACTACAACTGACTACAACTAACTACAACTGTCTTGGAACTGAAACTGACTTGAAACTGAAACTGACTTGAAATTGAAACTGACTTGAAATTGAAACTGACTTGAAACTGAAACTGAAACTGACTTGAAATTGAAACTGACTTGAAACTGAAACTGAAACTGACTTGAAATTGAAACTGACTTGAAATTGAAACTGACTTTTAACTGAAACTGACTTGCAAGTGATTACAAGTGACTGGGGTCTGACTGACTTAGACTGACTTGAACTGACTTGCAACTGAAACTGATTTGTAACTGACTTGAACTCTATCAAGTATCCTGAAACTGTCTGACTTGAACTCTATCAAGTATCTTGAAACTGACTGAAATTGACTGCGCTTGAACTCTATCAAGTGGAGTCTATTATTCTCTGGGTTTGGTTGTCCCTCTTGGAAGCAACCAACTAACTGAAATTAACTGAAATTGACTGCACTGAACTGCTATCAGTGGAGTCTACTGAAACTGAAACTGAAACTGACTGGCACTTGAACTGCTATCAAAGACTATTAATCTCTTGGGTTTGGTTGTCCCTCTTGGATACAACCAACTGAAACAGTCTGAAAACTGATTTGCAACTTATTTGCAACTAAACCTGATTCGAAACTACTCCAAGTATCTTTATAAATCTCTGGGGTTTGGTTGTCCCTCTTGGATGCAACCAACTGAAAATGAAAACTGAAACTGGAACTTGAAACTGCTTCAAGTATCTATATAACTCTATAAACACTCTATAAACTCTCTCTTTCTTAATTTGCAAGTCAATTCAATTCAATAATTTGAAAAATATTGTAAACAAAACCACGAAATGTGAACACATTTCACTCGAATGTACGCGAAGGTACAGTAATATTATGTTTGGTACATAAAATAAAATTATTCTATACTAACTATAATAGTGAAAATAACTCTGTGACATTTAAGTCTGTGACATTTAACTGTTTCAATAAAAAAAATGTGTTACTGGTGTCTGAAATGTTTACTGTGTTTCTTGTTAATTCTGACTTAGTACTAGTGAACTGTTAATAATGCTCTCTTCTCAACTGTTTACAAATTACTTAAAAGAAAAAAACTCTGTACTTAACAAAATTTCTACGGCGAAATCCTTAGAGACGTGTCCTGAAGACGTGTCTTGGTGGCTACTTGTTCCTGGATGAAGAACGGGCGTCGCCAGTTCTATTTCCAGGGTCTGGAAGACTGGAAGAATCCTAATGCAGGGTTCGCTAGTTTTGTTATCGTGGGCAGGGTAATTTCTATCCTGGCCAAAGAGTGGCCACTTGTTAAAATCCCTTCTATAGGGTCGCCACTTTGTGAACCCCTCTGTCTATGGCCTGGGTTGGTTCGAAGTCGACGGGGGTTCTGGTTAGGAGGCAGCAACGGATCTGTTACTTGCAGTAGTTTTTTCTATAACATCCTAATTTTTTTTTCTCTCGCTATAGGGTCGACAATTGTTAATTCTTCTCTTTCTATAATACTCTGATACTTTCACTTGGTTCGCCGATTTTCTTTTTATAACTTATCGACTTTATTGACTGAGTTCTCGGACGAGAGCACGGCTCGAAGGAAAAGATAAAAAACTTTCTTTCACGATAATTTACTTCTAAAAATGTACAGGTAGTGCTCTGAAATTGCAAGGGTAGAGGTTCGACCTCTTTCGACCATGGCTCAGGCCGGAATCTAAAAAAATTAAGGAGGCAAGGGGCCTCTGCCCCCTCCTCTGGGAGTGAAGTCCAAGAAGAAGAAGTCGTAATCGAAGTAATCGAAGAAGTCGAAGAAGTGAAGTTATTTTACAATTACATGCTTTATATATAATCTAAATTTTGGGGGAGTGCAGTTTGAAGGTTAAGTTTCCCCCTTTTAACACGTGATCAGAATTTTGAAAGATTCCAAATAAAAATTTTAAAAAATAATAAAAAATAATCGTTAAACAGATAAACAGGATATAGGAAGAGGAAGCCATATTTTTATCTTAAACAGCGTATTTTCAGATCTGATGTTTTCCGGGTCTGCCGAGTTAGAAACGGAAATTGAACCAGGCATTCTCATATTAAGATATGCATATGAAAATTTAAAGTTTAAGGCAAGACATGACTTCATCTTTTATAACGAAGAGAGAATGCATCTAATCTAAAAAAATTATTAAGAAATTTGAAAAGAACAAGTCACCAATTATTTGGCAAAAAGGAAGCAGCTCCAAAATTTATCCCAACGAAAAAAATAATAATAAAAAAATAATACTAATATTGCCGAGTGTATATTCCTAAATGGCGACATAATGTTGGGTTTTACATTAAGTACAATCCTAAGTACATCACTGAGTACGTTGTAATTTTGGGTTTATTACAATTATGATTATAATTACCAATTAATTCACATTCACTTATTTTCGTTAATTATAGTTTTATTAAAGCACATTAATTTTATTGTATTAAATTATTATCGTTAATTACAGTTTCATTAAAGTACATCAATTACATTATGTTAAAGTAATACAGTTAATTACAACTATTTTGTTTACAGTGTTTCATATTTTTGGACAAACAGGATGTTAGGAGTATAACATAAAGTACATGAGCACATACGGTATATATATATATATATTATATATATATATATATATATATATATACATATATATATATATACACATATATATATATATATATATATATATATATATATATATATATATATATATATATATAACATACATGATAATGTTTTGAGAGGAGATGTTTACGTTCTCAGATGTCAACTTATGCTGTGATCATCGGATTGCGTACACTTCCGAGGAATTAAACAAATAAAAGAAAAAGTAAACGGAATGCATGTGGACGTATTTACATGTACGTAACTATGTACGTAATCATGATTATCAGGGGACATGTACGAATGCACAAAGTATTGTACACATATCGGTACGTAACACAATAGGTTGTGTGCGTACTATAGACACGAGTAAACATGGACTGATAGGTTGATAGGGCTTCAGTAGACAATAGGTAGGAGAATGAATAATTAATTAGATATTGACGGATATGCAGCCAATTTGAAGATTTTAAACACAAAATTGAAAATATGGCAACCTGTTAAGAAATTATTAATAAAATAAAAATAAATGAACTCGCAAATATCCGTATGACTTCTCCTACTTTAAATATAGTGATATGAAAATCGTTAAAGATTTGTTAATATAAAAAAATGGCTAAAAGAATGAAAGAATGTATACTCGAATGTGTGTAAAATTATATATTTTCAGTATATATATATACATATAGAGGCGGGGCCACCAGCTTGACCTCCGTGTGAAGAGAGACCAACGCACGAAACAACATAAGGTTCATAAGGTTCATAAGGTATATACACACACACTCACACACACACAGTGTGTATATATATATACTGGAGATATATATTATATTTTATACATACATACGAGCATACGTTCCTTTATACTTATAGCAGTATATAGGCTACAGGGTTGGCCAAAAGTCCAGAAACAAAGGAAATATGCTTTTCAGTGCAACTATATACAGTAGATATATTTGCATTCAGAAAGCATAGTTCCTATGTTTCTTGACTTTTGGCCCACCCTGTATATATATTTTTCCAAATTTACTAAAAGTATGGGGATAAGGCTCCCATTGGTGGTGATGGATTAGACAAGAAATCTTATGATATGTATAGGGTGTGTTTGTTTGTCTGAAAGTACGTAAAAGCAGTGTGCGATCTGTTGCAGCCACTTCCCACTGTGTGGCCGTAGATCGGAGTTGAGTGAGCTGAATATGGAATGTAGTTGGTTGGCGTCGTAGGTATGACCATCCGTAGAATTGCGGAGATCTTACAGTTCACAGAGTCCACTATTAGAAATACTGTACAAAAGTGGAAGACTACGAGGGCATGCAAAGTGGAAACCAGATCATGATGAACGGGCACGGTGAACCGTAAAATGTGTAGTGAAAGTATAGATGTTTGGCCTGGAAACCAGAAGAGCAACGAGTGTACAAGTATAGTGTGTCCAATTACATATGCAAAGATTTATATTAAGGCAGCTGCCTACGCATAGAACAGGAGTACGTTGGTTTTAGTGAAAGACGTCATGACCGCCAGTACATATTGTAATATTTTAGACAGCAGTGTAGAGTTAGCATTGATGGGATTTAATGGTGAGGGGCCATACATCTACTAACACGATAAGTTATCGTGTCAGTAGATACCTGACATGGTACATTAAGGATAACGCACTATGTCAGGTATATACTGACATGTATATACTGACACAATAACTTATCGTGTCAGTAGATGTATGGCCCCTCACCATTAAATCCCATGAATTATAACACACATTTATAACACACTGGTTTGAAGTGAATAGTGTTGAAAACATTTCAGAACATTTTCAGAGTCCTGACTTCCATCCCATAGACTGGACTGGAACGGCGAATCAGGAAGAGCGCAGAGACCAACTTCTGTAGCTGCGTTGGAAACTGCGCTGAGGGAGAAATGGCGTAGGATGGCGTAGCATTTCTCCGCCATCCAAAGATGGTAGAAACTTTTGAAGCTACAGTATTTCGACGAAATATGTTCAAAAGTTCAAAAGTTATTCCACTTTCAAATTGGTACAATTTTAACTGCGTTTTTCTGGCTTTTTAACTTTTGTCGCTTAGCGCAACGCAGTAAATAGACGTCCTTGGAGGACCTCATATATAAAACGCGACCGTGTATAATTAAAAGAGCTGGGCACTTCCGCAAACACTTCCGCAAACCGCAAATTCCGCAATTGCGGAAGTATGTTTTTCGTTTGCGGATTTGCGTTTGCGGCAAAGTCATCGTAAATTAGTGAATTTGCGTTGCGGAACTAAGACCGCAAACGCAAATCTTTCCGCAAATTTCCCACGTGGCCACTGGCCAAGCCCGCTAGTGCTGTGACGCTGCTGTCACTGGAGAGGGAGACCAGCAACAGCAACTCCAATCGCCTCTCCAACAAGTTGGCGAAAGAGTTGGACAGTTGGTCCTCTGACAAGGAGAAGAACAAGGAGCTGGAGCAGAGCATGTTCCCCAAACTTCACCGCAACGCCTGGGTTCATGTTTTCCTCAAGTATAACACGGCCATCCCCAGCTCTGCGGCCGTGGAGAGACTGTTCTCCCAGGGGTCAGATATAATGAAGCCCAAAAGGGCCAGCCTGACCTCTGACAACTTCGAACGTCTCGTGTTCATGAAGGGGAACATGGACTTATTAAAACTGGATTTGGCTCAGTTACTGGAGGAGGACGACTGAACTTGTTGACAAAGCCAGAGGCGTACACTTGTAGAGGCTAGAGGGGTTGAGTTGTGCAGTGAGTTCAAGTTGTGTACAGTCACAGTGTTAACTTAATTTAACTTGTGTAATGTAATGTGTGTACAGTTACTACAGTTACAGTACAGTCTTCTCTAACGTGTCTAAGTCTCAAAATTTATGAAATTCAAGTGATTAAATTTATTATTTAATTTATTTACTATTTACTTGCAGGAGGTGTTTTTGTTCAATATAATATATCAATATATGTAGTATTTTTATTTCTTCTACAATAGTGATTTATTGTAATAAATTATTTAGCCTTGTTTTTAATAAAAACAAGGCTAAAACATTAAACATTAAAAAGATATAAAAACTTTTTATACCTCTTTAATGTTTTGGATACTTTTTATAGTTAAAATTGCGATTGCGGAATTTGCGGTTTGCGGAAGTGTTTGCGGAAGTGCCCAGCACTGTAAAAATTGGAAATATGGTTTGCGTTTGCGGATTTGCGTTTGCGGCACCAAAAATGGCAAGCAGTTTGCGGATTTGCGGTTGCGGAAGGTAAGGTTTGAGTTTGCGGATTTGCGATTGCGGAAGTGATTTTGAGTTTGCGGTGCCCAGCTCTGATAATTAAGCTTAAAAACTAGAAATGGAGTTACAAACCGAAAAAGAATAAAAAGCCTCGCAAGGAGGAATCTCTGGGATGAGTGGGAGAATGGAAAGAATACCTTGTGTACTGAGACTATAAAGGTCAATATGACGTGATCAAGTTGGCTTAGACATTCTTAATTTTATCCTACTTTAAATGGCTGAAATTAAAAAAGGTAACCACACGATTCAGAATATGGGACATCATCCAAACTGTTTTAAAGATGAAAAACTTCAAAAGCAACTGAGGACAAACGTTGCAATAACATAAATCGTGCATCAGACTGTGACTAGAACAGGAAAATATTTTGGAAAAACAAATCGTCGCATACAAAGTGTTGACAAAAGTAAATAGACACCTTCCGTTTTTTTTCCCCAAAGTTTTTAATTTGATAATAAAAATCAATAAATAATAACAGATTTATTGAATCAGTATATTCAGAATCGTGTTGTTTTCCCCTTTCCATTATGTAAAGCTGACACACACGTTCTGGCATTCCATTAATGAGCTTTGCCATTTGTTTTGGAGGGCAAGCTTCGTGGTGTCTTTTTACTTTTGTCAACCCTCTGTAATATATCCTATTCATGAAAAAAAATTCGGTAAATAATCTGTTACTGAGACACGTTTTTTACAAAAATGATATTGCAAGATTTTACAAGATTTTACAAGACTGATATCATATAGACAAAGGTATTTAATGCTTAGCACAACCAAGTAAAATAAAGGATGGAAAATTTTACCAAGACAATTTATTGATAAACTGGGAACTAGTGGAATTCGAATCCGTGTCACGAGGTATCAGAAGCTATTACCTTCGCTCAACGAAACCAGCGTCCATATTTCAGTGTGTTTTCTTATAAGTGAAGACACTGAAGTCTCGGGGTTCGACTCCCGATAGGCCGCGTTAGTCTGGCCTCAGCGCTGTGCCAGTTTCTGGCCCTTCTGCGACTGATTATTATTATTACTATTATTAATATTATTATTACTGACTGAACGAGCCATTCCGAACTCTTAGATAGAGACTGTTCACACTTATTGAAGTCTTTATAGTGTTTGTCCTTTTTCCACTATATTATCTCGCCTTCATTAAACGTCTTACGAAAATGTAATAATCGCGCTGAGAACATTTTTGCAATCTATTGATTTATTGATTATTACTATTGATTCGTCAGAAAAGTTTCTATTTCTAGATGGGGAGCTGGGGAAATGGTGTTAAAAGTGTAGGAGTTAAGGGGGGTTATGTAATGTTACTATTACATATTTTATTTAGCTTTTGGTTTTATTTAAATTTTATATTTTTAGTTAAACTTTCATCCAGAGAATGTACATAACCTTATATGCGCGTTATTATTCTTAACATTAACGCACTACACTGGATGACAAAAAATAACTTTTTTTTGGTCACATGAACAAAAGTGGCTGGATCTTATAGGGTTTTTCACCGGTGAGTTCAAAAATGACCTCAAAATTTGTCTATCACACACCATTATTGAGTGAATCGAAAATGAAATTTGAACTAATTTATAGACGTAATAGCTATATCAAAGTAGAAAATGCATATTGAACTGACCTAAAATGTAGCTACTGATGATTTACGCTTGGCTTACTGACAAATGAAAATCAACAGCGACGTGCAGCAACTTATAAGCAGAGAAGGAGCAAGGGGCAGACCCCGCCCCCTTCCTATTCTGACTCAAATCCTAAGTAATGTAAATTCGTGTGTCACTCTAAAACTGCGGGTGATAGAAAAAATCTGTTTTCATTTCTGTAATCAACGTAAAATATTACATATAGTTCAAGTAAAAATATCTCTGTGACACAAACTTTGTTGACCAATGTAATTAATAAAATTAACAAAAGATAAAGATCAAGAAAGGACATGGATGTATGAATGAACAACATATAAGTAATGACGTATAGAGTGTACAGTTTTTATTATTATGTTAAAGAATTTCTATACATTGTATACTAGAGATATGATGAAGGGAAATTAATGACTGGAAATGTGAAGGGAATTAAGTTACTTTATTACGTCATAGTTATTCAAATTATGTCATACAGTGTAAGTCATTATTGGGAGGATTTAAAAGAAACCAATTAGAGACAAAGTTAAGGGACATTTGCTTCTCACAGCGAACTTCTAATGGCACAAACATGTATACTGCTCAACCATAGAAATGGTAGGTCGCATGGTTGTGACATTGAAAAAAAATAGAAAGCAAAAATCGAAATTCTATCCAAACTCGCTCAGCCGATTTTGGTTTCTCACGTAAAAATGAACATTCAAACATAAAAACCATAAAAACATAAGGACTGCATGAAGACAATGAATCCATATAATGATTATATAGGAATTGTTTATTGTTCATTTTTACACTTACATAATAAAACACAACATCACCGAACTGGCCACAGATCCCTCACGGGTTACAAACATACCGCTAGCCAGCTTTACAAAGGCCTACTCCACGCCCGCTTCAACTTTGGGGTCTACTGCACTCTCTTGGAAGGAGGGTGTTGTACGCTGACACAGATAGCGCGATATTCACAGCGAGGGAGGGTGAATACATGCCTGCTATTGGTATATTCTTCGGAGAGCTAAGTGATGAGATCAAGGACGAGTATGGTGATGGTGCATACGCAGACTCGTTTGTATGAACAGGGCCAAAAACCTATGGGGTACGGGTGAGGGTAGGGGATGATATGAAGTATATCGTGAAGGATAAGGGTATCACGCTTAACCATGCGAACCGTCGAGTCGTTAACTTTGACTCGTTGATGGATCTAGTGTGCTTGGAAGCTGAGGGAGACTAGCCACCCCAACTGACTGTGGGGACGCACAATTTCGGGCGCAGACACTGGGGTGTGTGAAGGAACTTAGGGGCAGGAAGGTATGCCGCAACACCTATAGGAAGCGCTACCAGGTGCCTGGTACCTATGATACCATACCCTTTGGTTACCTTAATCTTTGATTGTATTTATATGTGTATTGTTAACGATATATTTATTTATCACGTACATTTGCTTCAATTAAGGTTTCATTTTCTCCTTTGCGTGCGTGCGTGTGTGTGTGTGTGTACAGTAAAGAGCTAAGCTCCGCACACTGTAAGATCGGTCACGTGACTCCTGCCACAACCTGAGCACATCTCTATCCCTGCGTGCTCAGTTGACCTCTGCATACCCTTGAGCTCAGACCTGTATTTTCCCGCGTAGACGAAAAATAGTAATGGCTACCTTTAATATTGCGTATTCAACGTTTATGAAGTGGTATTCGGCAAATTGCCAAGATGTGGTGGATACTGAAAAGCTCCCTATTCCCCCCTACTTTAATACTTTTAAGGTTACATTGAGCCGTGCGAAGGACCAAGATGTTCAAATACTCTACGGGTATTCTGGCGAGGCCATTGTAGGATTTCGTAGTACAAACGATGTATTGAAGCATGTTGTAGACCTAACATTTGTAAAAGCTCACATATACCGCGAAGTAGAAGAAGCAACAAGTTC
The DNA here is from genome assembly GCA_023014485.1 of Bathynomus jamesi. Taxonomy (NCBI): domain Eukaryota; kingdom Metazoa; phylum Arthropoda; class Malacostraca; order Isopoda; family Cirolanidae; genus Bathynomus; species Bathynomus jamesi. Next base: position 397,423 of record JAJOZX010003408.1, on the reverse strand, counting down.
AGAAGATAAGCAACGGTTATGGAGAGTGAGTCTTGTTGATGAGTGGTGTGACAAGCGATATTATATCATGTTATATCATACCGACTACTCGTACCCTACGGTTGAGAATGTAAATCTTGTCATCATGGAGAATCTTAAGTATTTTTAAAACTATATTAATATATTTGAAGACGAGGTTTGTCTGAAGTTGTGGCTAATGGGCTGTGTGAGTTTTTAACAGACTTAGAGACGAGTATCGCTTGTTAAAGAAAAAGGATAAATATGGGCATATGTTTCTCTCAAATAGTGCACCGGATTGTGGAGATATTTAGTTTGTGGAAATGAACGTCTGGTGAGTGATAACACATTAAAACCAGTAGTGCTTCATGTAGCGGAAAATACTGTTTGTCCAGGAGCACAAATGTTCGAACAAGCCTGTACGCGCTTCAGCAGTTTATGGTGTGAATCGCTCCCCCGAGCGAGCCGCCCACCCGTGTACCTCACCCCTCTGAAACACACGATTTCGAACAAACCCGTACACGTTTCATCAGCGTGACTCACTCCGCCCGTCGAGCCGATCCGACCATCTGTGGCTCATAATCATCTCAGAGCTTGAACCGAGTGGACGTGCGAATACGATGGAACTTCCTTTGAGAAGCATTCTCAACGCCTCGTACGATGTCTCGGTGACGAAGTCATTGCGCGTGTTCAGGCGTGAAACCGGCACCATTAACTATGTACTTGAAACGATTTGCAGGCAAGCAAACTCTGGTAAACGTAATGTTATTTATTTAAGTGTTGAGGAGATGGATAGAGTCTTCGTGATAGTTGAGAAGTGGGGAGAGGACCGTTATAAAATACCTGCAGGTGTAAGTACAAGAAGAGAGCAGATTAGTGACGCCCCCTCATATGCAGTTGTTTGCACGTTGTGTATAAATAACGATCAGCAATGCATTGATATAAGACTGATTTGGAAGAATGCATCTGTAATAACGTTCTTGTCTCTACGCGAAACCGTTTCATTCTCGACAGAATGTTTGAAATCGTTAGACGCTCGTGTTACGGATATGATTTATTTTGACACGGTTTTTGAATACGCATACACCGCTCTGCTCGGAGGATTTATCGAATGTAGGAATGAACAAGGCGAGAATGGTCTAGAGGTGGATGCATATTTAAAAGGTTTGATTGTAGTCTAACTGTGTTTATAGATATCTTGCCAACCGAATGTAAAGTGGGCACAAAACTAGTATTGAACGATATGAAAGCTATTTATGACGAGTATAGGCATCCGTATAACTTGAGTGGTGAAGTATAGCTTGGGCGGTTTTACCGTGTAGTGCAAAGTAATACCGATGTTAATGTAGAGTCGATTACGTGTGAGTTTAGCGTTTTGCTCCGTAGAACATAAAGTATTTTGATGTATATTTACTTTTTAATTGTATATATATATATATATATATATATATAATATATATATATATATATATTTATATATATATTTCCTGTACTAATATGCAGTTGGTTATACGTTTCGTATATTATTTTCAATATGTTTAATTATTTAATATAACCCATAGAACATAAAGTATTTTGATATATATTTATTTATTTAATTGTGTATATATTTATATATATTTCCTGTACTAATTTGCAATTGATTGTACGTTTCGTATATTATTGTTTTCAATATATTTAATTATTTAATATATATATATATATATATATATATATATATATATATAATATATATTATATATATATATTATATATATACTGTATATATATATATATTTCCTCTACTAATATATTGATGGTTATACTACAACGTTTTCTATGTTATTGATTATATATTTCTCTTTCGTATTTCTAATGCTATTATTATTTTTTGATCATATATATTCCATTGTATATTTATTTTGATTATATATTCATCGTTCGTATTTCTTATGCTATTATTATTTTTGATCATATATATTCCATTGTATATTTATTTTGATATATTCATCGTTCGTATTTCTTATGCTATTATTATTTTTGAAAATATATATTCCATTGTATATTTATTTTCTACATATTTCGTGAAATTGAATCCATTAATTCGTCTAAATAAACAGAATGATGTAATGGTGTTTTTTTTAATTCTTTTGTTTGTACACGACATTTAATTACACCAAATGGCTGCCTTCTAAAACAGATTTGTAAAACGTCTGTCGTAAAATATCTGGATAGCACAATGTGGCAACCCTCATAATGTACACTTGAACAAGCCAATTAGGCCTTCTATGTCAACTGACTGGTTAAGTCAGAATATGTGCTTTAATTAAATAAATAAACGCAATCTGGCAACTGAATAATGTACACCTGAAGAAGCCATTTACGCCTTCTAAGTCAACTGGCTGGTTAAGCCAGAATATATTCTTTAATAAAATAAATAGCGCAATCTGGCAGCTCAGCCAGATAAGCCAACTGGCTGGTTAAGCCAGAATACATGCTTTAATTAAATAAATACGCAATCTGGCAGCTCAGCTAGATAAGTCAACTGGCTGATTATGCCAGCTGGCTGATTAGAAACATATTAAGACAACGGCTGCTCGGCTGGAGTTTTAATATGCACTTTGCTCCTGCCAAGCGAACACCTCTCTTACTCTCTCTCCTTCTCCTGTCTTTCTCTTGGGGGATAACTCCACCTCCAAGTTGCATACCCCTTGTTGCTCTTGCTACATTTCCCCTCCCCCTTTGGTGCATAACATCTTGTAACATCCCCCTCCCCCCTTTGTTGCATAACTTATGCAACATTTCCTTTACAACATTGATCAACATTTTCAATTGCATTGCACTCTCTCCTTTTGCGCCCATACTACTTTTCCACCCTTTGAATTGTTTTAAAACATTTTGATATTTTTCGTACAAGCCTTGGATGCGCTGCATTATGGTCTTATGATGGCTAGTTGGAATAGAAGCACGATCCCTTAAAGTCTTTACTTTTTGGGCAACGACTGCAGCAACATCATACATTTTTGGATTAGCTTCTCCTGACTTAATTCTTTCCTCTCTAACATAAAGGAAACACTGACGTATATCTTCGGACGAAGGCAAATAAATCAGTGACAGATTCTTTGGAGGTCCAAAGATTGAATTCAGCTGTTGAGTATTCCTCGTCTTCCTTTTTGCTGATTCATTCGAGGCCATGGAAGTCATGCCTAATTTTGCTTTGTGCGTCGGAATAAAATTAGACTATATTAGTGACTGTAAATGTTTTTAGCGAATCAGATTCAATATAAAAATTTATCAAAGCAATGAAATAATCTGAAAAAGAGATATAAATTATAATGTAATATAGTATAAATAACAAACCGTAAATAATATATTTATGACATAATTTAAATCTGTGAAAATCTAAACAAATGAAAACCTTAAAATGGTGCTAAAACATCTACTAAACCCGGATGAATCCTTTGACAGAGATACAGATCATTCAGTCAGTGAAGAACAAATACGGACACGAATCTATTAATGGATTTTCAATTCTTGGAAGAGGACATAATTAAGGCTCCCTCACAAACACAAGAAAACTCAGCACTAAAGTCAGACACATGGTGTGAAAAAACTATATAGGGCTATGGGTTGATTGCCTGATACCCTCATCCGTTGGAAATTTCCAGCAGATTACAGTGGAGAGTTAACGACAAAAGCCCTACGTTTGTTCGTTCGAGAGTGATGTATGTGTAGTTCTTCAAAGGACCTCTTTATGTTTAATTGCCTTCGGTATTTGCGCTGCCTAATGGTAAAGAAAGGAATTGCCTTACCTTATTATTTCGCTGGGCTTCGCTTCTGTTTCGGTGTAGGGCGCGACGATGTTTTTCGATGTAGGACCGCGGTACGATGGAGTTACACAACGAGTTGCTTTGATGTAACTAATATAGGCAGTCACTGTATTTAAATAGCTGAAGGAATAGGCCTATCCTTTTTATAGTTATTAGGTTTTATATTATGAGGATTTCACACAGAACTTATAGAAAGATAAAGTACATCTTCCTTGCTTAAAGCATCGCTGTAACATAAGCAAGCTCCGGGCGAGCCACTCATATAATCGTTGTCTTCGTATTTTATTATTTGCTGAATTTGTAAAGTTCGTTGACTCTTCTTTCGAAGTAATTTTCACGAGTCAGCAGTGGAAAATTTTGAACACGAAATAATAAATTTTTCTTGTTGGGTGGTCTCAATACCTCCATATTGGGTTCTATGTATGTATGGCAATTATTTTCATTCCCAATAGGCTATGTCGCCAATCCCGAGGCAATTTTGTAGATATTTAATTCAATTAAGTAATAATTTATATTTAATTATGAAATAAAGGTATCACATATGATACCATGTTGTAAGCGTGTATAGATTTTCCATACATGGAGTGCTATGTTTCTCAAGAAATGTATAGAGAGTATAGACAAGCCACTATACTTACTCTGGTGGAAATCACTCGACACATGATAAACCCTACTTCCATTAAAGAACACGAACATTGCACCTTTATTCCTTACAAAATGCTTTCAACGTGTAGAGACAGAACTACTTCCTACCTACAAGAAAAGAAATTATTCAAACCGAACCAGCATGTCTGTAGAATGTAGGGATGGAAGATCATGCTTAGCACAGTTATTAAAATAAAGTTAAATTTCAAATCTGAGAAATCTTCAGTTCTGTCCCACAAGGTACAGTATTAGATCCCTTGCTACTTATCAAAATGGTTATAGACGTTGATGCAGATATTAATGTGAGTGTCGTACCATGTTACCCAAAGATATGACAGGAAATATCAAATGGCGGTGACATAGAGAAGTTGAAAAACGACATTAAAATATTATTCAAGTTTTCGGAAGACAACAAAATGAAATTCAACTAAGAAAAATTCCTGTTGATAAGATAAAGTCACAAAATAAAGGATACAAAACAATACAAGAAAAACAGATAACACCAAACCCACAATTCAGGGATCTTGAACTAATAATCTCATCAGAGCCAGAATTCAAAGAACACCACAACATTACACTTACAACATCTAGAAATATCATGGGAATTATCTGGAGGAGCTTCAGTATCAGAAAAGCAAACATTATGCTAATATTATGGAAGAGTTTAGTCCTACCCATAATTGAGTATTGTTCAGTGCTCACAAGCCCATAGAGAAAACGAGATATTGCAAACATAGAGGCCATACAAGGGACTTTTACGTTTAAGATAGAGGAAACGAAAGATGAAGCCAACTGGTCTCGACTACAAATCCTCAAACTACCTCCTGGAAAGAAGACTTGAGCGATACACAATAATACAGGGTAGTCCAAAAATCCCTCTCTCTTTTGATGAAATATAGTATTTTAGGATAAATAGAAGCATATTTATTTATGAAGCTTAGGTCTAAGATTCGACATGAGCACATTCAGTGTCTCTGCAAATCTCATATCCGTCCACTGCATTGTGGAACACATTCTCAAATATATATGTGTGTGAATTGTATGTGTATATATGAGATCTTCAAGGGGAGAGGGTAACCTAACATGGCAGCTCTGGCCCACAAATGTATATATGTGGGTGTGTATAGAAAAATAAAATAAAACTCGTACATACGTAAAGGAGAATTAACGCAATTCATATATATATATATATATATAATATATATATATATATATATGAAAATTATTTCACGAAAGTGACACGTGAAAATATTTATGATGAATAAAACCACGAAGGGAAAAGAAACACAAAGTGGTGCTCAAGCGCTTTCGTCTAATGACATCCTCAGGAACACTGAGTGTTCAGTGTTCCTGAGGATGTCATTAGACGAAAGCGCTTCAGCACCAATTTGTGTTTCTTTTCCATTCGTGGTTTTATTCATCATATATATATATATATATTATATATATATATATATTTAATGAAACCGCGAAATATACAACATGATAACTCTACAAGTAAAGCGGAGTTTGAGACCCGTCGCGTCGTTAAAATAAACTTTTTAGCGAAAATAATAATAATGAAAGGTCTCTGGAAAAAGCCATTTTAATAGCAAATAAATATACCCATTACATATACAGAATCAGCTACTTCTCCAGAGATCACCAGTTGGTGACGACAATCTAATACAAGCTATGATATTTATTTCAGAAAATGTCAATTTGTAACATCTGGTGTTTGCTTGGTACAAAAGCAGCTTCAACCAAATTTCCACTTGTATAAAATCAAGCAAAAGGGTTAAACTTTTAAGAGAAAAATTTACCACTCTTAGATAAAATTTGTACCGTGTTAGCATAGAGACGTTCTGAATCCAGTTTTATCTCGTGCTGATATATGTACACAATCTCTTAAAAGCAAACCTGCACGGTGTCTATTCATTTTCAAAATAGATTTCTCAGCTATCTTTTATGAATGAGAAGAGTTTTTAAGCCTTCTTCTTCTCCTTCTTACGCATGTAGCCCTAATAAGAGTGTGTGCGTGTGTGTATATATACATACACACACAATATATGTATATATATATATATATATATATATATATATATATATATATATATATATTTAAAATAATAATAATAAAATCAGGGGTTATGCATGCACTTTTATACAAAAAAAATATTTAATTTAAATTATTCTTAAGCACCATATCTTGACATGTATAGGAAATTTAATATAAACTCTAAAAACCGATATCTATAAGCTTGAACGCTAATTATACAATTTCAAAATATATTTCTAATAATCTTTCTTGGAAATAATAAGATGTTGTAAATTTATTTCTTACGTAACAGTCTCTAATGACAGTTTATATATATCGGGTGGCCCACAAAACAAGCCTTGAGATTTGAACATCATAAATTGAACATCATAAATTGAACATCATAAATCCTGGCAACTATTCTAAGACTTGTAGTAGTTTTCTTAGCCTATGGATAATCTATTAGTCTCTGAAAAACCTCAGATGATATAGGGTACGCCCATCTTAAATACTGTTTTTCAAACTTATCCTTCAAATTATGTTTCTAACTAACGGTGAAAAAGCGGTGATTGAAAAGTTTCTTGGAAAAAAGATGGACTGGGGCAAGAATTTTGAGGGAATTTCCACGAATAACTTGTAATGTTGCGAATGAGAATAGAATAATTAAAAAACTTAAAGCAACCGTTTCGACGGCGCGGAAGCGTGGAAGTGGTCGGCCTAAAACAGTTTACACTCAAGACAATATAGCAATGATCCAAATAATTAGCCTATCTCAAGAGGATCGACTTGGGTCACACTGCTCTCAGAGGAAAATTGCAAAAAATTTAGGTATCAGTCGAAGTTCTATACAAAGAATGCAGAGAACGGTTGGACTTAAAGCATTTAAAAGCATCCGTGTTTCAAGACGTGACAGCAATATAAGAGCTAAACGAAAAATTCGTTGTAGGAAATTGCTTGATAGATTTTCGTCCAATAATGTTAAAAAAATAGTTTTTACAGATGAAAAAGATTTCACCATCGAGATTGCTCGAAACTCCCGGAACAATGTTGTTTATGGTCAGCATAACAAAGACATTCTTCCATGGAGACTTTACCACCAGACAAGTCGGTTTTCCAAAAAAATTCATGGTATTGGAAGGTGCATCGTGGAATGGAAAGACGAAAATTCATTTCATTTCAGGAAAAAAAATTAATTCAGAAACCTATGTAAATCTCTTAGAGGAGAATCTTTTACCTGATTGTCGGCGTCTGTATTATGAAAACGATTTCATACTCTATCAAGATGGTGCTACATTTCATACTAGCAAGTTCACACAGGATTATCTACAACCGAATGTAGTCAACTTTATTGGAAAAAACCTAATTGCAATCCCATGGATTATTGCATATGGAACACTCGAGCAGAGAATATTTATGAAGGCCAAACAGAAAAGTTTACAAAAATGAAATTAAAGAAAAAATACTCGAATCTTGGAACAAAATAACATTAGCAGAACTCAGAAAATGTATCATATCGTGGAAGAAAATATTAAGATTAGTTTGTAAGCAGGACGGCGGACATATTGATCATTTTTGTTGATAAAATGTGAATAATAACATTTTTTTCAGTTTATGATATTCGTTTTATTCACCATACCTCATTGTTCCTCAGCTGTGAAAAAAGTATTTTATGTAGAGGTCTGAAATTTTTAAGATGGCTTACTAACAGAGTGAGGTAAAAGATTTGTAAATTTTGTAAGTGTGAACTGCATGTTTTTGAAGTTATTGATGTTCAAATCTCAAGGATATTTTTTGGACCAGCCGATATATATGTATATATATTTTAAATAATAATAATAATAAAAATAACAGGGGTTATGCATGCGCTTTTACACATAAATAAATTTAATTTAAATTATTCTTAAGCACCGTTTCCTGATATATATAAGAAATATAACGTAGACTCTCAAAACGAATATATATGAACTTGAACGCTAACTATACAATTTCAAAATATATTTCTAATAATTTTTTCGAATTGATAAGATGTAAATTTATTTCTTATGTAGCAGGCTCTAACAACAGTTTATATATAAATATGTCAAGAACGACGCTTGTGTAGAAGAGCGTTCCGCACAAGATGAGGAGGGAGAACGAACAAATGAAAAATGAGGTACCACCCGGGAATCGAACCCGGGATCATCCGATTGCCGGTCAGATATGCTATCCACTACACCATGGACGTCGATCAATCAGCAGTCGTAATTCTCCTACATACGAGCAGAAACCAATGCCCTGAGGGGGCACCTTCGCATGCCGTACATATATACATTTTAAATGCAAACAACACACAGTATAATTAATGTAAAGAACGACGCTTGTGTAGAAGAGCGTTCCGCACAAGATGAGGAGGGAAAACGAACGGCATGCGAAGGTGTCCCCTGTGGCCATTGGTTTCTGCTCGTATGTAGGAGAATTACGACTTCTGATTGATCGAGGTCCATGGTGTAGTGGATAGCATATCTGACCGGCAATCGGATGATCCCGGGTTCGATTCCCGGGTGGTACCTCATTTTTCATTTGTTCGTTCTCCCTCCTCATCTTGTGCGGAACGCTCTTGTACACAAGCGTCGTTCTTTACATTAATTATACTGTGTGTTGTTTGCAGTTCAAATGTATATATACACACACGAGGGTAATTCAATAAGTATCCGCACTTTTTATTTTCACAACTTTATTTTCACATTTGATAGATTATAAACACGTCATTTCTCAACAGAGTCTCCCTGTTTCTCAATACACTTAGTTCAGCGATCTACACGATTCCTAATGCCATCACAAAAGAATGTTTTTGGCTGTGTGCGTAGCCAGTCATGCACCGCCTCCTTCAGGTTATCATCGCCTTGGAATAGCTGACCTCTCAAAGCGTCTTTTAGTGGTCCAAACAGGTAAAAATCCGAAGGTGCCATGTCTGGACTTTAGGGTGGATGGTCGAGAACTTCAAATTTAAGTTCTTGAAGGTATTTTCTAGTCTGTAGAGCGGTATCAGGGCGCGCATTGTCGTGTAACAGAATAACACCTTCCGACAATCTCCCTCTCAGTTTTGTGCGAATTGCTTGCTTTAACTCATTCCGAAGCACGTCAGAATACGATGCACTTGTTACTGTAGCTCCACGCTCTATATAATGTTCAAGGATAGGGCCTCGTGTATCCTAAAACAGTGTTAGCAAAACTTTACCTGCTGATGGTTGCGCTTTGAACTTCCTTGCAACGGGAGATGTTGGATGTTTCCATTGCATGCTCTGTCGTTTGCTTTCTGGTTCATAGTGATGGATCCAGGTTTCATCTCAAGTGATAATGGGCTCCAAAACGTTTTCACCTTCATTATGATACTGCGCCAAAAGACGAGAGCAGATGTCTATACGATTACGCTTGTGCTCTTCTGTCAACTGTTTGGGCAGCCATCTTGCACAAACCTTGTGAAAGCCAAGAATGTCATGAACTATCGAATAGGCTGACCCTTGACTGATGTCTGAAGAAGATGCAATTTCTTTTATTGTTAATCTTCTGTCATCGAATATCATGGCTCTGGCTTCTTGCTGCTTGTCACCACTGGTTGATGTTGGCGGTCGTCCTGAGCGCTGTGCATCTGTCACACATGTCCGACCTTCCTTCAACATTTGAATCCACTGGTACACACTTCGCCGTGGTAACGCATTATTCGCACACTGAGCACATAAACGCGTGTGAATTTCAGCTCCTTTCACACCTTCTGGCCACAAAAAACGAATCACGGATCTCTGTTCTTCCAGAGTACAAATTGAAAGCGGTGCAGCCATTCTCACTACTCGTACGATATGTGACAGCTACGTGCAGCATAAATAAGACTATACTGTTGCTAGCCTAAAGAAGCCTATAGATCTGAGTTTGGCTCGTTATTACGAGTATATATTATATACACTATATTATCACTAAAATAAAAAGTGCGGATGCTTATTGTAGTACCCTCGTATATACAGTATATACAGTATATATATTATATATATATATATATATATATATATAATATATATATATATATATATATGATGAATAAAACCACGAAGGAAAAAAGAAACACAAAGGGGTGCTCAAGCGCTTTCGTCTAATGACATCCTCAGGAATACTGGAGTGAAAGGACAGATCAAGGCAATATATAGGTTACAAAAATAAACATACATACATACATATTCACATATATATACATATATATATATATATACATATATACATTATATAGTAAGCATAGAAAAAAATTGTGGGAGGAGCCAACATTTATATGGTCACAGAAGAATAAAGAAATAAAAATAAATATATATATAAATTGAGAAAAAATTAATTACAAAATAGTGCCTTAGTGATATATATGTCACAGCCTAAATAATCATAAAGAAATAAACAGGCAAATAAAAAAAAAAAACCATAAATATACATACATACATATATATATATATATATATACATATATATATATATATATATATAAAGACACTTTTAGCACTTTGGCCGACCTTCAATATAAATTCAAATGGCTTTTTTATGGAACAGGTCACAAAAGAATAAAGAAATAAAAATAAATATAAATATTGTAAGTGGAGTCTACCAATTCAAGCTCAAGAGGGAAGTTTTACAATCGATTTAATAGATGCTGCCAAATTGATATATATGTCCAAAAAAAAAAAAAAAAAAAAAAAATTATTAAAAAAATAAAAAATAATAATAATAAATTGAAAGATAAATTTTAAGAGAGGCACACCAATTTATAAGGGAACAATTACCACATATGCATATTATAGTCACAAACGAATAAAAAAGTACAAGTAAATATAAATTGGAAAACAAAATGATGCCTAGATGATATATAAAGAACAATAAAATATATATACAACATATATACGGTATATATACGAAATATAAACGCAATATATACAGAATATAATATATATATATATATGCATAAGGGAAAAAAAATTACCAAATTTGTTTTTATAATTATTGTCTGAGAAAACGGTAGGTCGCAAAAGAATAAAGAAATAAAAATAAATATAAATTGAAAAAATTACAAATAATACACGTACACATGTATACCCACATAACCAAATATATATATACATATACACACATATATACAAACACACACACACACACACACACATATATATATATATATATACAAGCTTGACCTTCACGAAATGAGAAATCATCCCGCAGAACCTTTGTGAGGTTGTAAGGTAAGGTAAGGTACATACACATATACATATATATATATATATATATATATAATATATAATATATATATATATATATATTTAACTGCATGCATACATACATACATACAATACACACATACATACATACATATACACACATATACATACAAACACATTTAACTGCAATGACCACACACATACTCACATACACATACATACATACACATACACGCATACAACAAAAAATTGAAAAATAAAATTGTAAGGGAAACAACAGACAAAAACAAATTTTTACCAAAGATTTAACAACCTGCCCTTTTTGTTTAAATCCATTCTGAAGGAATTCAGAGCAACGGGATCAAGTTGAAACAGACCTTTACTCATGTTAAGGTTATTTGTAAGTTGAATTATAGCCGACTCAAGAATATTTCTATTAACAATGTTGCTAGAGTGAAACAAAACTGAAACATTATTCCAATCAATACAATGGGATAACTCTGACAAATGGACAAAAAGGGCACTGGACAACTGTCCCGTTCTAACGGAATATTGATGCTGTTTTACACGCGTTTGCAAATCCTTTCCCGTCTGACCTATGTAAAAGGAATCACATTGCTTACACCCAATTTTATAGATAATGCCTAAATTATTGGTAGGGCTATTTTTTACTATGATGTTTTTCACAATATTGTTATATGAAAAAACTACACTGATATCCAAAAGTTTAAGTACATTAGCAATGCCTAAGAAGCCCGGGAAAAATGGAAGTACTAAAATATTCTTTGACAAGGTGCGAGTGTTATTATTCACACGATAGAAGGTTCGTTTAGCCTTATTAAGACAAGATTCCATGAACGCAGATGGGTAACACAACTCACTTCCAATACCGTTGATATTTTCCAATTCGGCATCGATGTATTCCGGACTGGCGATCCTAAGAGCGCGGAGAAACATTGAGGAAAATATGGCCTTTTTAATAGGGGTGTCATGTCCAGAGTAAAAGTGTACGTAGGACAAATTGTTTGTTTTTTTCCGATAGATACTAAACTTAAAACCCGGGCTATCCCTATGAACACGCACATCCAAAAACGGGATTGAGTTGTCTTGTTCCACTTCTAAAGTAAATTTAATGGAGGGGACTTGGTCATTTAACTGAAGGAGGAAGTCATCCAGGTCACGATTCATGGGCCAGATACACAAAATATCGTCGACGTACCGCAACCAAGGGATGCCAACCCCCAGGATTCTCGGAATGTAAGTAATTTCAAAAAACTCCATATAAATATTGGAGAGAAGGGGCGACAAAGGGTTGCCCATGGCCATCCCAAAAACTTGTTGATAATGCTCGCCATTGAAAGTGAATTTACAATCCTTGATACAAAGCTTAATAAGCTCCAAAACAGTGTGTGCAGGTAATGGTAAATCATAATTATGTAATTCTCTGGCGAGAAAGTCAAGCATATCATCAATCGGCACTTTTGTGAACAATGAACAAACGTCGAAACTGATCAATCTATCGTTGGTATTAATGCGAACATTATTCAATTTTTCAGTGAGATCCATGGAATTTTTTACGTGTGAATCAGAGACAGTTCCAAGAATGGGGGACAAAACATTAACAAGCCATTTGGAGAGTTTATAGGTAATAGAGCCCACCGAGCTAATAATAGGGCGCATAGGGTTACCCGGTTTGTGGGTTTTAATAAGACCATAAAGATAAGGCAGAGCAGGTGAAGTGGACAAAAAAAGGGGAATTAAATCCTTATGATTTTTGAGAATGCGTTTCAAGCCACTATTGAATGATTTGATGACATCATCCTGTGGGTTCTTCCTAAGTTTCACGTACTTTCGTGAAATAATTTTTCATATATATATATATATGTATGTATATATATATATGTATATGTGTATATATATATATATATATATACACACACACACACATGTGTGTGTGATATATATACATATACACACACACACACACATATATATATATATATATATATATATACACTGCATATGTATATGAGGGGTCCCGCGTCTTAAGGTACGGTACCTACGCGCCAAAATTAAAATCCGCCAGATATCGCCTCCAAAGTTCAGCAATATTCTCGCAATTGTTTCTCTGTTATTAATTGAGCTAAAACGTTCATTTTTGGCTAAATTAGAGTTCTAAGTATACTAATGAAGATGTTGATGAGTTTTTGGAATAGATTTTCATATTTCATATTTTATATATGTATTTTTTTAATTTTTTGATTTTCTTATTATGCCGAACTTTTGTTGAACTTTTGGCTGGCGATAGAAGTGAAAACAGTAGTTCGCCTCATAAGGTTTTCAACCATACTTCTAGTGTCGTAAGGTCATTATAATAACCCAAACCACGCGATAGAAGAAGGATGAAAATAGTGATATCCATCAAAAACACGGTTTCGCCTGTGGTGGCGCTTAGGTACCTTAAGACGCGCGACCCCTCATATATTTAACAATAATAATATCAGGAGTTATTTATTACTGGGAACGCACGTTTTTAAATTTTAAAAAATCTGAGGGAATCATCATCCAATTTTGGAGACTAGGTTTCTCTCTCTCTCTCTCTCTCTCTCTCTCTCTCTCTCTCTCTCTCTCTCTCAAACCACGCGTACAGATGCAGTCCTGCCAATCAGAACACCTGCGCGGTGGTGACTGGTCTCTTCAACTTACTCGCACGTCGTTTGATAGGGGGCGTCTTCCCCACCATATAAAAAGGCTATTGGTGTACCTATTCCGCATTCAGCATTAATTTTTAGCCAGTGTGAGCTTCACGTAACTACAGTCCACAATGAGTTCTAATATGTCAGATTTCATCAACGTTGAATTAGATCGGTTTTTTTACCAGCCGTTTTTGAAGGCGGCGATATATTGAGTAATAAATACAGTATATAGGGAAAAAAAAATTTAATATTTTCTAGGTCTCACCCACTGAAGTTGTGAGGTTCTGTGAAAAAATGTTATAAGTAAATTTTCGTCAGTAAATTTTCTGTCACTGTAATAGGTATTATATGGTATTCACTACAACTCCACCGCCTCTGAGAACCCCCCATCCACGAGCTGATGGATGAGTACTTCCGTTCTACGATGGGGGTGTCATGGTTAGCAACAACTCATTGTTGCCAAGTCAAAGAGCTTTTTCTGGCATCCGGAAACTTCCGGCGATGCTCTGACACTACTTGCAGCAGATACTGCACCTGCTTCTCGTCTTTGGTGTGGCGGCCGCTGTACTGTTGGACGAGGGCCACAGCTCGCTCGGCGTGGTCATTCACCACCCTGAGGTTTTCCCCAACCCTAAGCGCCGCCTGAAACTCCTCCATTTTTTGCCATTCATCCGGATCTTTGTTCAAGAAACCTGCAGACAATTGCAATCGTTCGAAGAACCTCATCGAATTCTTCGTCACAAGGCTCTCCAAAGACGAACTGAGAAGCGGGTTGATACGCTTTGGAATCTGCTCTCCACCCTCTTTCTTGTATAGGGCTGCGACCATCCGACGTTTCGTTGCAGATGGAACATCGGCATCGAAGAAGGCCAGTGGAATCATTTCCTCAGAGAGGCACGAAAACTGTTCTGCCAGCTTCTGACTCGCTGCTTTGGAGATCTTCTGCTGTGGATACGACATCAATGATTCCAAGAGGCAAAGGTTCTGGGCTGGAGCGGAAGCGGCCATCGGAGCAGTGAACCACGCTTTCAGGTAGACTGTCACAGCGAAGATGCTCATGTCTTGGAAGCATGTTTTCTCTTTCGGTGTGAGATGTTGCAATTGCTCCCGGAACATCCGCATCTTGATAGAATACAGGACCTTGCACATCCAGCGAACGTGATGCATCGCACCTGGGCACTTGAATCGAATCGGCGATTCAAGATTTCCACGAAGGAAGACAATGGCGAGTTCCAAAATTCTATGTAATCGTCTCGGTACGTTTCGCGCTCGATTTGGTCTTTGGCGAACTTCAGTTCTTCTTTGACTGGTAATAGGGATGGACCAACAGTGGGGTCGTCGACACCAGTTTGGAATTTGCTTTTATCGCTGTAGTTACACTGTTGCTGGAATCTCTTGAATAACAGAACTTTAGGACCATAAATTGCGTCATGACACGCCGTGAACGCGGCGGCGACAACTAGCTCCATGATATGATGCCTGCATGCAAAATAGAGCAGCTCTTTCGGCAACTTCTGCTCTAGGAGCAAACAACATCCTGAGTGACGGCCAGTGTTAGCAGCGGCGGTGTCGAAATACATCCCCACCACTCTTTTACTCAGTCCCCAAAGTTGCAAGAGATCGAACACCGCTTGTGCCTGGTGTTGCCCACTTCCTGAAGCTATTTTTGGCACACCCAAGAGCTGACAGTTGTCATCTCTGGTGAACACTAAGACGGGAAGCCGGTCCACCTGCTCGTTGTTGGTAAGGTCTAGTAGAAGCTTTCCGTCGCAGTGCACCACCACTGGTCCGGAATGGAATTCTTTTTGGACCGATTCGCTGCCAGCGAAAATGCTCTCGGCTGCTCTTCACAGGGGTTCGGATGAGAGTCAGTTCCTCGAAGTTTTGGTCGAGGCCACGAGCTGTTTCCGATACAATGTAAAGCGCCATCCGATCATTTACCCCCGTCCTGTCTAAGGCTAAAGATAATTCTGAGTTGAAAATATTCTTTGTCTGGCGTGTTCTTTTTTTGGGGAAGAAGGACAAACTCTAGTGGCTCCGTCAAGAAACTCGTCAAAGGTAGAGCTTAAAGAAGCAAGTTTGGGTGTTTGGGATGTCGAGGCTTGCTCATCGACTGCTTTCCTCTTTTGGACTTCTGCCTCTGCTTTCCGCTTTGCAACCTTCTGCTCCTTCTCCGCCGATTTTTTCGACGGAGCGCATTGTGCCACGCCGACCGGGCTCTCTTTGAGCGAGAAGGAGGTCGCGATCTTCTTGAAAATGGATCATCTGGAGAACGTTTCCATGTGCAATGTCGAACAAATTGTTCAGCTTGCTTTTGAAAGACGTCTCGTTTTGGACTTGTTTTGGATTTCGCCTTCCCTTGTTCTTTTTCAAAGTCTACTACTCTTTGAACAAGACCAAAAGCTTCTTCAAACAGTGGTCCTTCAGCGTGTTGGTATGCGGGCTCTTTCCCAAAATGAGAAAACTTCCTCCAGCACTTCTTCGGCGCTTTGTTTGGTGTCTTTCTCATTCTCAACATGATAGTGCAAAAAACCACCTAGGACCTGGCCACTTGAAGGAAGTTTACCTCCTAAAATCTTTTGGTCCGGTTTGTTTGACATGATCGTCACCGTAAGTAAATGTAACCAATATTAACCAATGTATGGTATACCAATATCTATTAAAATGTATTTCATATAGCTACATTTAACACTCCAACCTGTGAAAAAGCAGAAAATGGCATTGATTAGCACCTGTAATAGATCATAGTAATGAGTGACTCAGAGAAGAATATATAACCCCATGAGCGACCACTAATTATGCACCGATGTGAGTGAAATCTTTCAAAACTTATTTTCAGCTATAGTGACAAAGATTAGGCGGGTGGGAGCTAGAAACATCGAAAGTTCGATTTTATGGACCACCCTAATACAGGATGTCCCAGGAGGAAATGTCAAGAATGCACCATTTCACTCTTTGGGTATTTCTAAGTAGAAAGTATTATATCGATATGGGTCTGATTCCCAACCGTTACCGAGATACAGGCCTCTACATTTGGGTAATTAAAACATAATAAAAAGGCGATCTTAGATACTATTTAATGACACTTGTGGTTTGCAAAAAGTACAAACATACAATACACTATTGCACTTTTTGCAGAATGGTTTCAAAGTGACCCCCTCCTTCTTCAATGCACGCGGCGAGCCTCCGATCCATCGAGTCTTGCCAAGGAAAACGCGGAAGTTCATTTCTGAGTTTTATGAACGCATCCTGTATACGTGCAACCAACTGCTCCCTAGTTTCGGGCTTACCCCGCTGATAAACGTTACTCTTCAAGAACCCCCAGACAAAAAAATAATGTAAATAAATAATGTGAGGATCTGCACAGGTGCCAATGTATCATTAAATTTCATTGAATATTATCTAAGATCGGCTTTTTATTGTGTTTTAGTTACCCAAATGTAGAGGCCTGTATCTCGGTAACTGTTGGGAATCAGGCACATGTCGATATAATACTTTCTACTTAGAAATACCCAGAGTCAAATGGTGCATTCTTGACATTTCCTCCTGGGACACCCTGTATATACATCGAGTGGCCCCACCCAAAAAAGCCTTAACATTTGACCATCAATAACTTTAAAAATATGTAGTTCACACTTCCAAAATGTATAAAATCTTTTACCTCAATCTATTGATAAGCCATCCTAAAAATTTCAGACCTCTACATAAAATACTTTTTCCACAGCTGAGGGAACAATGAGGTATCGTGAAAAAAACAAATATCATAAATCCTGGCAACAATTCTAAGACCTATAGTAGTTTCCTTATCGAATGGATAATCTGTTAATCTCTGAAAAGCCTCAGATGATATAGGGTACGCACATCTTAAATACTGTTTTTTTAAATTTACCCTTCAAATTATGGTTCTAACTAACGGTGAAAAAGCGGTGATTGAAAAGTGTTTCTTGGAAAAAAGATGGACTGGGGCAAGAATTTTGAGGGAATTTCCACGAATAACTTGTAATGTTACGTCTGTGAATAGAATAATTAAAAAACTTAAAGCAACCGGTTCGACGGCACGGAAGCGTGGAAGTAATCAACCTAAAACAGTTTACACTCAGACAATATAGCAATGATCCAAATGATGAGCCTATCTCAAGAGGATCGACTTGGGTCACACTGCTCTCAGAGGAAAATTGCAAGAAATTTAGGTATCAGTCGAAGTTCTATACAAAGAATGCAGAGAACGGTAGGACTTAAAGCATTTAAAAGGATCCGTGTTTCAAGACGTGGCAGCAATGTAAGCGATAAAAGAAAAATCCGTTGTAGAAAATTGCTTGATAGATTTTCGTCCAATGATGTTAAAAAAATAGTTTTTACAGGTGAAAAAGATTTCACCATCGAAATTTCTCGAAACTCAGGGAACGATGTTGTTTATGGTCGGGGTAACAAAGACATTCCTCCATCAAGAATTCATCACCAGACAATTCGGTTTTCCAAAAAAACATGGTATTGGAAAGTGTATCGTGGAATGGAAAGACGAAAATTCATTTCATTTCAGAAAAAAAAAATTAATTCAGAAACCTATGTAAATCTCTTAGAGGAGAATCTTTTGCCTGATTGTCGGCGTCTGTATTATGGAAACGATTTCATACTCCAAGAAGATGGTGCTACAGCTCATACTAGCAAGTTCACACAGGATTATCTACAACAGAATGTAGTCAACTTTATTGGTAAAAACGATTGGCCCCCGCAATCACCTGATTGCAATCCCATGGATTATTACATATGGAACTTCCTAGCAGAGAATATTTATGAAGGCCAAACAGAAAGTTTAGAAAAATGCAATTAAAGAAAAAATACTCGAATGCTAAGACAAAATAACATTAGCAGAAATCAGAAAATGTGTCATGTTGTGGAAGAAAAGGTTAAGATTAATATGTAAGCAGAACGGCGGACATATTGATAATATATGTTAAGATGTGAATAATAACATTTTTTCAGTTTATGATATTCGTTTTTTCCCCCATACCTCATTGTTCCTCAGCTGTGGAAAGAGTATTTTATGTAGCGGTCTGAAATTTTTATGATGGCTTATCAATAGATTAAGGTAAAAGTTTCCAGAGCAGAATCGTCGGTGCTGCTATTCCGGACTGTAGACAGCGGCACGCTTCTTACTTCGCAAGAGATTGATAGCGTTTGCAGAATTACACAGCCCGTGGCAATGGACGCTAGGGTTCCCTCACACTGCCCTACACCCGAGTTGTAAGTGGAAATTATATGTTCGCGATTCAGTTCCACGTTTTCTGTCAAAGCTCTTAAATTCTGTTTAAGTTTGAATTGTGAGTAAAAAAATATAGGCGCATAGCCCTTTCATGCTTAATAGTTTAATTTTCTAATTTCTCAGGAATGAATCTAAACGAATCGCGTCAGGGTTGGGTCGGATAACTTCTAAAATTAACTATTTACGTTAAGTTAATTTGAGATTCTTACCAATTAACGCAAGTTAACTTTTTGTTTCTTGAAAATAGACTGTATCATGTAACCAGCATATTGTTTAAGGTTAGACCTCATGTAACTAACTAATTCCTCTTACATAAATGCTCTTTTGAAATGAATGTTGCATTAGTTTCTATTTTTTTCTATTTTTATTTAAAGTCCTGAAAAGCTTTTATCTTAAATCAATGTCACCTATAATTATTATGCCTATATATGTATTTTTGAGGAATTTGAATTTTAGAAAAGAATTCTATAATTCAAGAATTCGCGTCAGTATAGGCATCATGTTAAAACTGCAGGCTACCAACATTCAAATCTGTACTTTATTTTCCTCTGAATCGTAATTTTTGCTGTAGGTCGATGGCGATGCGATATTCCGTACCATAACTTTAATTTTAGCCCTGCTATTATATTATTATTATTATATTATTATTATTATTAAATGCAAATTGGTGCGATATTCCACACCACAGTTTTATCTTAATTCTGGGAACCCCAATTCTAAGACGTAGAGTAATTTCGGCCGTACCTCCAGAAACATACAAAAATATATATATAAGGGGTTCAAAAAAACATAGCCTCCCCATTTGCAGCTTACATGTTTACTTATATCGAAATAGTTTTTAGTGATTATAAAAATATATAAAATTCTTTATTTATTGCAGGTATTAAAATTACTCTAGCTGATAAAGTGATAATATAATGGCTTCTCAATTAATTGATGATTCGGAGAGGCAACGTGTGATAGATCGCATACGAGCAATAACATTTCGGGAAGCTCGTGATGCTGGAGCCACCTTTATAACACGTTCATGGGTTGTCAAAAAGTTGCGAAGAAGTGAGTACTTCGTCCAAAGAAATTGGAATAAAACTTTGGATGAATGTGAAATGGATACAACCAAATCTGGGAGCCTAAATTTGCCACTCTCTCAGGAAACAAAGGACATCATTGAAAGCGGTACGCGTAAGCGGAAAAACAGCTGTGCTAAACTTTCTAGAGAGATCGAAGTGTTGAGAGGAAAGATCGTTAGTGGTGAGATCATTCGACTGTACAGTCATAGGCAAGGTTTAAAGCAGCGGTCTTCAACCTGGGCGATATCGCCCACTAGTGGGCGATTTGAGCTTTTAGGTGGGCGGCAAGAAAATTTATAAAATTCTTGTAAAATTCAACAAAATTTACAATATTGTATGCAAAAAATGATCGAATGTTTCGTCAGTTGTGTCATGACAATGATGAACAATTTGTTAGGTTATTATTACACACAGAGGTCCGATGGCTCTCGAAGGGTGCATGTTTAACTCGTTTTGTTGAACTATATGAGAGCGTAGTGCAGTTTCTAGAAGGCCAAAATGAAGTTGATCTTAGCCAAAAGTTAAAAATGATAAAAAACGATGCTTGTTATTTGGCAGGAATATTTAAGAAATGCAATGATTGTAATTTGCAGCTTCAAGGAGCCAATATGACACTCATGAACTGCCAAAAAGTTATCTCATTATTCATTGAAAAGCTGGATTTATTCAGTCACAATCTTTCAAAAAGGGAATTTCACCAGTTTCCAGAATTGTTATCTATTAAGGATGACATAACAACAATTGATACGCAAAGGTTTATTGATCATCTCAATAAACTTGAAACGGATTTTGAAACTCGATTCAGTGATGTTTTAACCATGGAAGTATATGATTGGATGGTAAACCCGTTTACTGCAAATGTTACTGAAGCTGATGTAACATGTCAAGAGGAGCTATTAGAACTCAGACATGATGAGGAAAGCAAGGGAAATTTCAATAACGGTGGTTATATGCAGCTTTGGCAAAATAAAAAGATGTAAAATGTAATTATATCCCAATATGTGGAAAAAGATTTTTAAATTACTGATCGCTTTTCCTACTTTATACCTAGTTGAATAAGGTTTTAGTGCTGTGAATCACATTCTTACCAAAAACAGGAATGCTTTAAAAATCCCTGAAAGAGGGGACATTCGTTTGTTCCTCACTAAATTCGAGCCAAACATTCGGAATTTAGTTTCCAAGCATCAAGCACAAGGATCTCACTAAATTAAAGGTAAATGCATAATGTTTTATTATATAATATATAAATGTACCATACATAATTTTTAATATAACTTATGTTTGTTGGATTTTTAATTTTGGTGGGCGGTTGGCTAATTTATCTCACATAAAAATAGTAAAAGTGGGCGGTAGGCATAAAAAGGTTGAAGGGCACTGGTTTAAAGCCTTGGCATGAACTTCCAAAGCCAAGAAAAATTCAACTTAACATCGATGACAGAATGTGGTTTACCCATTATCTTGAAGATTGGGATGTGGATGATTTCATGCATTTAGCTGTCTCCGATGAATTTTTTGTTTACGTAACACGTCGGCCTAACTACCAAAATGATCGAGTGTGGGCCACAACACCAGATGAAATCGATGACAATGAACATTATCGCGAATTATTAAAAAGCCCAGACTGTGTTGATGTGTTTGTTTTGTTCACTGCAAAGAAGCTCATGTGGGTGTTGAAGCCAAATGGTCAGAGTTGGGATGGACAGTATTTTCGTGATATTATTCTATCCCAGCATGTCATTCCTTTTCTAAGAAACCCAAACAATGTTATGGATGTCGATCATGTCACACTTCTGCATGATAAGGCCCCTTGCTTTAAGGCATTAGCCACTCAACAGTTGTTGCGGAACCATGAGATCGATTTCTTTGGAAATGAAGAATGGCCAGGAAATTCTCCTGACCTGAACGTCTGTGAACACATTGGATCAGTTATAAAGGACAAGGTTGAATGTCTCTTGTTTCAAAAACCTGCAGCAAATCGATTTTCGAAGGATACAATGACGCAACACATTGAAACTGTTTTAGCAAATTTGCGTAACGATCAAGATCTATTCACGTCACTTTTGGCAAGCTACCCAAAGCGAATTCAGGCTGTCTTGGAAGCCAATGGCGGGAACACCAAATTTTAATTGTTTCTCATTAAATGCAGGATTAAATTCTCTTTTGTAAGGTATGTTTAGTTTTACTGTACCTCTAGTGGATTAGGCCATGGGCGGGGGGGGCTAAGGTTTATTGGAGCCCCGTACATGAAGGTGTATGTACAATTTTAAGCCCTTTAATTAAAAGTTATGCGGTGTACAATTTTAAACGATTTAATCGAATAGAGGGGATACTTATGCGTAAACTTAATTTGAAGTGTAATATTGTTCATCTTTTTTCTCTTAAAGCGGTGGAGCAGAAATGGAATGTTTCACAGAGGTGTTTTGTAACGGTGTGGAGGAAATCCAGCTTATTGCAATTGATGTGGAACAGGGTGAAGGACAGAAAATTTTACACCACATTGGACAGGTTTGTAGAGAGTAACATCAATAATGCGAATTAATTGAAGAAATAATGCAAGTTTTTTATGTATTAAACGAATTGGGTAAGAATGCACACCGGTTATATTATTCTGATTGTTAATATTATTATTATTACATGATGAAATGAAATGCGAGATTTTAAATACTTATAAACTATTTCCACATTTTAAATTAGACATTTGCATCACGCTAACAATCTTGTTTGTCATTTAACAGCCACGACAATTTAAATAAGTTACAGAACATAATTTTTGTCCTTAACCTTTATACAAATTAGTAATAGGGGAAATATTTTATACTCTTAATCGTAATTTGCGCTCTAGGTCTAAGGCGGTGGGATATTCCGTGCTTTCATTTTAGCCCTGCTGTTATTATTATTATTATTATTATTACATCGATGGTGGTGCGGCATTCCACACCACAGTTTTATTTTAATCCATGGAACCCCAATTATAAGACGCGGAATAATTTCGGCCATACCTTCAGAAACATACACAAATATATATATATATATATATATATATAATATATATATATATATATATATATATGAAGGTGTATGTACAATTTTAAGCAGCTTTAATTAAAAATTAGGCGGTGTACAATTTTAAACAAGTGATTTAAGCGAGCAACGCGTAGTTTCAATTTACGTAAAATTAATTTGAAGGGAATAAATTTGTTTTTTTAAACCAGTGTAGCAGAGATGGAACGTTTCCACTAGGAAGTCAGTAAGAGCGTGGAGAAAATCCAGCCATAGCGAATGCAAATTTAATCGAAGAAACAACGTATTTATTTTTCTCGCGCGCGCGCGTATGTGTGTGTGTGTGAGTGTTGAGTAAGAATACATCAAATATTTTCATCATTTTATTAAATAATAAAAACTATGGATAACATTTTAAATATATTTTTAAATTAATACATAATTTCGTTTATTGAATACATCACATCTTGTTTACATAATATTGGCTTCAATGTTTTCACACATATACAAATAGGAGTGACAATAATACATTATTTCATTTTTACACAAATTATATACTCGTATATATGTAGTTTTAACTGCTGTAAAATTAAGGACAAGATTTTTATTACCTTGATAAAAAAAACTGTAGTACAATTTTAACTATTAACAAACTCACAGTTATCGCTTATTGTGGCGATGCATGGTGTATATATATATATATATATATATATATATATATATACACACACATATATATATATATATATATATATATATATATATGCACACACAGTTCTCATTTTATACAATTCGTGTATTTGTTTCATTTACAAGATTAAAGGCTATACCGCGCACGGTGAATATTTGGTACAATTTAAAATAATTAATTGCTGGAGATATTTACTGTTACAATTTATTTACATTCCAACTTAAGCTTGAGGAAAAATAGATACGTTATATATATAAAATAAAATTTTGAAATTCACGCAACACATCGAGTGACTACAAACGGGAATCGGCTTTTTATCTGTCTGCAAACAAATTTATCATTGCCCTCACGGTTACACTCGTCGAATAATTACAGAAATTCAGTAAAATTCCCTCCACGAGTCATATGCATGAGAAAGCACAAACAGTACTGCCCACATACTTCGCTGTAGAAACTCTGAAATTGATAAGGTTTCCACACTATTTGTGAAATTTGTAACTGTTGTTGAAATTTTACAATAATAACATCATTTCATGGATGACGGCCCAGTGAATTAAAGTAGTACATACGTTCACTATTTTTAAAATAAACGGCTATCCAATGGATCCCTTCTCCACTGTTCACGTCTGTATTCATGATAAGTGTGCCGTAGTCTCTCATTGATGGAAGTTTCAACTTTTCATTCTTCGCAAACACCCCAATAAATTTGGTGCGTGTGAATCGGTCACTCTTCATCACAGACTCCAAACCTGTCAACTTCGATTAGAGCTTGCGATTCAAGATAAACTACTACACTAATAGGGGAGACTAGCGTCTTCTCGAACTCTAATCTGACTGAGATGTTACCGCTCTGCTATGGGCTTATGTGGGTGTTTATACTCCCACTGAAGTCCGGTGAGAGGTCAAAAGGGTAGAAGTTGACCCTCTCGACGAAATCATTCTGCGTTACACCGATTCGTAATCCGACGCAAGTACCGACACTATGCGCAAGATTGCTATACGCACTCGAGCAAAGTGAAAATTCGTCATCTGTACAATAACTCGTTTCCAATGTCCCACCTAAAGCTACGCGTTGAAATACAGTTACATTATTAAGGCCGAAATTTTCGAATTTAAATGCAGGTTTTTTGTATTTTCTATTCACAGAAGCGTGTTCCTGCATTCCAGTTAATATCTTTTTAGGCAGAGCCCCGAGAGCAACATTTTCTATTTGCTTTGATATTAAACCTGAAGGTACTATGAACATCTTAAGCTGAACTCAATTAATTAGGTATTTCACTGTGGCATGTAGTAAATTTTTTTCCTTTTCCATCTGCTTAGCAGAGCTTAATTCACACGACGTACGCGGGGACATGTCTCCATAATATGAATCACCACAGGCTTACAGGCTTCGCGCTCTCTTCATGGTCAGCAACCAGATTTAAACAAATCTCAGGGCTCGTCCGGGTGAGCTTTAATTTCATATCGACCCCATTCACAAGCAACTTCTGAAACGTGAAATCTGAGTGGTGGCGTCGGAAGCAGTCATATATCTTCCCTTTAGAATTTTTAAACTTGTTCTTTATACTACTTTCATCTTTAGCTTGATAATAACCTTCTGCAGTTAAAAAGGCATCCTTCGCTTCTTTTGAAAAGTTGAGGACATTTTCCAGATAGGATGCTGACCCGATTTAAATACACGTCACACTGGCTAAATATGTTGTGTAGAAAGTTCGCCTCTGGATATACAACGTAGTCGTTTACGCAATCCGACCCACCTGAATGCGCTATTCGTAGTTTAGCGTACATGTGCATACAGCTTGGGTCAAAAAAGCAAGGGCCTGAGCTTGGGATCACGAACTCTATAAGAGCACTGAGCGAGCTAATAGTATTTAGAGAATTAACTGTGATAAAGTCGCTGTGCTCTATATATATTTGTGTCGGGGGCATGTCAAAGAGGGCCAGCTCCGATTTACAACATTCCGAACTACATGCTTGGGTGAAATGTGCCATGGCGTGCCATAAATAGTGAAACCTCTCTCTTCAAGTAGCCATCAGCCTATGAACCACGAGCGCAACGTCCTTAGCTTATATCAGTTAAAAAAGTGATCAACCATAGGTTTCATGCGCTTAAAATTTATTTTTTATGACCTCCGTTAAACGCCACGAATTAGTAACCCCTTCTTCTTCTTCCTCCGTACAGTGCGCTTGTTATTCCGGTTTTTATTTCCGCCACCACGCATTTTTCTCTTTACATCTTTCACAATTTCGTCCCGTGTACGTTTTAAATGTTTTTCAGAGCTTATTTAGGCTTAGCCTCAGCCATTATGTCTTCTACCTTGTTAAGACCTAATTGTAACGCTTTCCTGCCGAGATATCTGGCACCACTCTTCAGCAAGGGGGCAGTCGTACGCAGTAGAGTTGAAAAAATTGACCCAATCCCGCTTCCGGGCTAATATCTCACCCCTCGGTAGACTGAGAACGACATTTGGGTCATTCTATCGCAGTACGACAGAAGTGAAGCTTCACTGTTAAGCTCCCGTCACTGAATGGAAACCTTTTCCCCCTCACTCGTTCGTATATATATATTGAGATACTGGTTAGTAGGTTAGTTGCGACTTTGACATAATGAGGCTTATCGTATGCAATGCTCAAGCTCTTTCATCTATGATTGGGAATGTCGGCGATGCGCCGCAGCAGCTGCGTCTGGGTATCCCCAACAAACTGATGTTCCACAATATTGCTGTAAATATAGCACATGTCCATTGGAGGTTCTCCATCGTTTAATTTCTCCAATTTTAGTTGATACAATAAGCTGCACAAGTCATGTTTTGACTCGTGAAAAGTATCTCTTTGGAAGGCTAGTCCATAACTGCTCTCGGTTATAATTTTGAACAGTGCTCTGTCTTTAATATTTCTGTTAGCCTTCGACTTTAGATTCAAAGTATGCACCGGGGTATCTTTGTTTACGATTTCGTATTCTAAATCAGACGTAAGATTTAAACTTTTCAAATTACCATTTAAGTCACTCACAATATCCTCGGCTGTCTCATAATGCCCTGGTTCTAGTGTTACTTCTGTAGTGTAGTACTGTGCCTCCCCACTCCGGGCGGAACGCATGGTATAGTCCAGAGTTACTCCGGCATTTTCACATTCGTCATAAAATCTGGGTCTTTCTTGTCAATACTTAAAAACTTGGTAGCCAATTGAAATTAATATATTTCAACTTCATATGATTCACAACCCAGTTCGATGGGCCTATGCAGTTCTGTTATAAAGCTGGGCAGGGTATTGTTAGGATGTACTGACAGAGAAGAAGAGGACGGGAGTGTGACGTAGAAGTGGTTAGGCGCCATGTTGTATACTAGTTAAACTCCATTATTGCATCAGCTTTTATATTGGTGTTGAAGCTTTCTGGGTACCCAAGCCATTTCATCAGGTACATTTTTCTCTTTCATGAACCCTTGCTTCCTAAAATGTTTTCAATTCTAAACACTTTTTTCTCTACATTAAATGTCACCACCAATTTCTTCCACATTCTAATCTTCAATGTAATATATCACCTCGTTTTTAGGCCTCATAGTCCTACCTTTAAAAATCTAGTGTCCAACCTTGCTCAAATCTCTTCGCGAATTTATTCCCCAAACGCGACAGCTTTACATAATCAGTGATTTTGAAACGTACAGATCGTGGTGGAACTCTACGATTATCTTTTCTCACCTCACGTTCTATGTGCGTACCTCTTTTTAAAATTTCGTTAGGTGTTGTACAAATCATTCGGTGGTGTGAACGGTTGTAGGATGAAGCCATCGACTCCACAATGTCTATATATCTGCATGTGTTTTTATGTGTGAGATAGCGATGCATGCGTTCCTTTATATTAAGCTGAACACTTTCGGCTAAGATGCCTTTTGTACGGAATTTCTAGTTTAATAACTGATAATGAACTCTGCCAACAGGTTCTGAATAGCTCGGCCGATAAATTCTTTCCCCATGTTCATACAAAAATAGCCAGGGATCCTGTTTTCTTTCAACATCAACCCTTTGGCGGCTTGAGCAACTGTTTCAGGCGATTTATTTTTCAGTCCGATTAGCCTTCATTATACACTGAATATCTTTGCTAATGTCTTGACAGTTTTAAACCTTCTTCTCACCAGTTTGTGAAGTGTATAAGCATCCTGTTCACGCAAAAACCTCTCAACATCTTTTTTCTTTATTCCTTCATTATAAACACCTCTATACACTCTATTAACACCCCGGTAGGAGGCTGGATTAGAAATGTCATAATAACTTTTCCTTAATATGTTAACCACTTGGGTATTTTAGAGGAGCGTGGGTAGGGTTGTGCGTTGCTGCTTGGCCTCTTCTTCTTCCTCTTCAGAGATGTTACCGCTGGTGGAAAAGATGTGTTCAGCTGTGGTAAATGTGTTGCTTGTTCCAAGTATTTTAACCCGTTCAAGTTACCTATCAGAGTTTTCGGGATGTTTATTTGCTGTAGTCTAGCTTTAATATGCTCCCATCCATCCTGCTTGTGAGGGCCTATCCCACTTTCTTCGGTACGTATTCATGGTCGATCTGCGAACCATGTATAGCAGCGGCGTTGAACACGGACTGCGGCGCGTAGTTGAATGTATTGTGGAGTTTGCCCTTCAGAGCAGTGAGGGACGTGAAACTAGGACGCGACTGTCCCTTTGGTTCGGGTCAGATGATGGAGATAGAGATGATTTTTGGGTAGTACTACCCTACATGCGTTTGGCTGCTGTAGATGTAGATTACAGTTTGGGTCGTATAATGCATGCCTCTCAAAGCAGTACAGAAATTAGCATGGACAACTTCACGATAGATATATACCACGTTTTCCGTGTTGCGGGACATACGGTCACACCTTATACTCTTAACTTTGCCAGTTATCAAATATTCAGAAATCACACAAACCTCGATCGCGGTTGCAGCTTTATAGCAATAGTCATGGCTCATATATTTACCGTACTAAATACGGCAGCATATAATAATTGGTTGCCGACGGTTGTGCAGTGTGCACGTAAACTGGCCACAGACTGCAGGCTCGAACTTGACTGTGATATGGGGCCTGAAGAGTTGAGAAGGATAGAGCAGGAAATGAATGTTCGCATAGTTGTATTTGGATTGGATGATCGTCGTAGGACTGTAAATATTTTTAAAAGCAGTTTGAGAGAACTTACAAAACCTCTATTATTTTAGGGTTGTCGGGGACAACGTATTTCCCCATTCATAGTAAAAGGGCTGTTTACGCGAGTTATGATAAAAGCCGAAAATATGGAAGACATCACGAATTGTGTAAGGGTTGTTTCGAGTTTACGAATGATCTGCTGTAACATTGTAAGGAATGCCATATGGTATGCGAGCAGTGTAAGAGCCCTAGATGCGAAGGTCGATTAGTTTAAGCTGAGAAGAGGGACTGTAATGTATGTAAAAGCACGTTTTTCAATAATACATGTTTTGGATTCCATAAATCAAATGGGAGGTGTAGGAAAATGAGAATATGCGAGTGCGGCATGTTTCATACGTTGAATGATAGCGGCAAATTCGGGCAAAGATGTGATGAAATGTGTTGTACTACATGTTATGAGAAATATAAGGTAGATGGTATAAAGCATGTTTGCTATATGAAAGCTGCTAAGCCTAAAAATAAGCCTTGCATAACTGTATACTACAATATAGAGACTTACACAAACCCTGAAACAAAAGAGGTTATCCCACATTTCCTTGTAAGCTAGACTATCTGTGACGAGTGCATGAACGTAAAGTGTGATGATTGTCGCAAATGTGGTAAATGAACAAATATTTTTAAAACGACTGCACACGACACCCTTGTGAAACTCTTTGTGTCCTATATTGCCAAGTTAGTGGACAAGTTAAAAAAGTGACTATGTACTGTGTAAGCTATATTCTTGCCCACAACGCCGCAAAATTTGATACACAATTTCTTTATCAGTTGCTGCTTGAACACGAGTCCTTGGAGATATTTACAGGTGATCCCTTGAAAAGAGGAAAGAAGCTTATACAGATGCATATAAGAGGTAATGTTTAGGTTAAAGACACTTCGTTATTCACGCCTTGTAAAGTAGCTAAGCTACTCAAAGTGATGAGCGTAGACGCCGAAGTTTCAAAAGGGTATTTTCCTTACACTTTCCTCACTCGCGACACTTTAAATTACGCAGGACGACCACCCCCGAAACATTACTTTAATTAATTAACTATGCCTGCATGAGTGATACTAAGTGTGAGTGTGA
Source organism: Bathynomus jamesi (assembly GCA_023014485.1). NCBI lineage: Eukaryota > Metazoa > Arthropoda > Malacostraca > Isopoda > Cirolanidae > Bathynomus > Bathynomus jamesi. Next base: position 366,762 of record JAJOZX010003408.1, on the reverse strand, counting down.
GAGGTTCTACAACAGTTTTAATGAAGATAATCCTTACAATATAGCAGGTGAATGTGAGCGTTATTGTGTAAATGACGTAAGCGTACTTAGAGTATGCTTTCAAGCCTTTACAAGGATGTACATAGTCCAGTTCAACTGCGACCCGCTACAAGCCACAACCACAATTGCGTCATTGTGTTTTGCTGTGTTTAAGAATAACTTGATCCCCAAAAACAAGTAGCCGTCATTCCCCGAAACAACCCACGCAGTTATGAGTATAAGACTATTTACTGGCTCATACACCTACAACAGCAGACCGGTGTATACATAAAACATGCTCGCAACACAGGGGAAATGGCCATTAAGATCAATGGCCGTGTTATTTGGGTGGATGGTCCAAGTGAAGATCCCACCACTGTTAAGAAGACGGCGTACCCATTTAACGGATGCTGGTGGCATGGATTCCCACGTCCTGAGTGTGGTATCAAAAGAGATATCCATGGCAGATTTCCTGGCGATAGTCTGGCATGGACCCGTACCCGTGACCGACTTATAAGCTCCCTGTTCACTCCCAAGGTTTTGTTGGAACACGAGTATGACGCCTGGATGGAGACAGATCGACAGTACAGCGAAGAAATAAACACCATTAAGTGTTCAATGGTGGTGGACCCTCTCAAATGCGGCGATAGTTGGTTTGGTCAACACAACCCCTTCAAACTATACTTTCCACCTACGAGGGCGTGAAACTTCATTACTAAGACTTCTGTTCTTTATACCTCTACGTGATGAAGAACAATCTGTACCCCGTAGGCGCATCCGAAAAATTGGTGGGTCCCGGCCGGCCTACCATCGAAGAGTTTTCAACAATTTGAGCGAGAATTATTTCGGACTTTCTTTCGTAGATGTGCTCCGCCCTCGCGACATATGGATGCCATTCTTGCCCGTCGTTATAGGTCACAAACTCATGTTCTCTCTGTGTGTGAAATGCGCAGAGGACAACAATGGGGACTGCAATCACACAGTCAACCAGAGGAAAATCAGAGGTGTATATACAAGTCCTGAGCTGTCCATAGCCATTTGCCACGGGTACAGAATATTGAAGATATTTGAGGTGTGGAGGTTTCAGACGCTCCCCAACCTTTTCACACCATATATAAATACATTTTTGAAGGAAAAGGTAGAAGCATCAGGATACCCGTGAGGAGTTGAGACCGAAAATGAAAAATCGGCTTATATTCAACACCACCGTGAACGTGAAAGGATACAACTTGATCGTGGCTAATTGGAGAGGAACCCTGGCAAGCGCTTTAGTGCTACGTTGTCCCTAAATAGCCTCTGGGGGAAATTTTCCCAGAATACAGACAAGGGGAACGTCCATCTAGTTCAAAGTTATAACGAAGTGTGGGATTACGCTAACGCTTTTGATAAAGAGGGCATGGATATCGTGAATGTTGGTAATATGTACATAATAATGTACAACAGAACTCAATTGGCTACAGATACATCACGTGTCACAAACATACCTGTAGCCAGTTTCACAACAGCCTACGACCGCATCAAACTTTCGAGTCAACTGCATTCTCTTGGACGGAGGGTTCTGTACGCTGATACAGATAGTGTGATATTCACGGAGAGGGATGGTGAATATATGCTTCTTATTGGGGCATTCCTCGGAGAGTTGACTGACGAGATCAAGGATAAATATGGAGATAGCGTCTTCGCTGATTCTTTTTTCTCAACAGGCCCATAAACTCACGGGGTACGGGTGAGGGTGAGGGAGGATATGAAATACATCGTGAAAGCTAAAGGTATCACTCTTAACCAGGAGAACCGGCAGATCGTCAACTTTGATCCGTTGAAAGAGCTAGTGAGTCTAGAAGATGAAGGAAATGAGGGCGACCTACCACCCCAATTGATTGTAGGAACTCATAACTTTCGGGCAAAGAAGTTTGGGGAGGTGAAGGAGCTTAGGGGACGAAAGTGGGTGGTAACACATAGAGAAAACGATACCAGGTGCCTGGCACCTACGACACTGTTCCTTTTGGATACCTTAAAGTATGAATATTTGTTATATAAATAATTGTCATATTTACTTGTTAACTAAATTTTACAGTTTATTTTTTTCTATTTATTAGGTGTATTTAAAATAAATTATGTTTCAGCTTCCGTATCATTTTCTCCTTTGTGTGTGTGTGTGTGTGTGTACAGGAAAAAATCTAAGCGCCACCCACTGTATGTTACTGATCAATAAAAAGAGTCACGTGTCTCCTACTACTAATCAAGTTGGTGGGACATATCTCCTCCCTGCGTACTCAATTAACCGCCACAAGCCCTGGTTCTCGTACGTATCTTTTGCCTGTTTAGGTATTCTCGCGTAGAAGAAAAATAACGATGGTGACCAATCATATTGCATGCTCTACATTCCTGAAGTGGTACCCAGTAAAGTCTACAGATGTGGTAAACACCCAAAGAATTTCTAGTCACCCCTCCTTTTAAATCTTTAAGGCCACATTAAATCGTGCGAAACATGAGGAGCAACACGTCCAAATACTCTATGGTTATTTTGGTGAGAGCATTGCTTGATTTCGCTGTTCAAACGATGTAATGGAATATGTTGTAGGATTAAACTGTACTAAAGACTACATATATCGTGAAGTGAAAGAAGCCACGCTTGCAGAAGAGAAACAAAGGATCTCGATTGTGAACCTCGTTGATGATTGGTATGACAGGAGATATTACACCATGTTACATCACACTGAAAAAGTGTACACTGTGACGGTGAATGTAAATCTTGTGATTATGGAAAATTCAAAATATTTCTATCACTACATCCCATCCATGTATATCATGACGAGGTGCGCAGCGAAGTTGTAGCTAAAGGTTTATATAAATTTTTAGTAGAGTTCAGGGACAGGTATGTTAACATGTTTCTGTATATAGTTCGAGAAAGCACAATGGTGAAAACAGTTACCCCTGACCGTTGTAGAAGACGTATGGTGCGCATTCCAGGTAGTGTGTGTGATAAATCATTAAAACCAATATTACTTCATGTATCGCAGATGGAAAAATTCTCTAAACGCCAACCCCTATAATAGGATACAATTTTAAATATTCTGCTGATTCAACAGTACGCATCGAATCTTTCATGCTGGAGCAATCTCGGACACGAATCTGCATTACTAACGCTTGGCGGCGATCATGACACAACCCGTGTAACTCGTACCCACCCTACACCTCCCACCTCTCAAACCACGCGCACGGTACCACCGTGTCAGACAGCGCACCGGCGCGTCATAGTCATCTCAGAGCTTGACCCGTCTGGACGTTCTCTCCTCGCAGGATCAATAGAAAACTATTACAAAATGGAACTCCCGTTGAACAGCATCCTCAGTGCAGTGTACGACGTGTCCGTGTTGAAGTCTGTGCGTGTATTCAGGCATAATACCGGTGCTCTTAATTATGTACTTCAGACGAAATGTAGACAATCAAACTCTGGTAAACGCAATGTTATTTATTTAAGTGTTCAGGAGATGAACAGAATCTTCGTATTGGTTGAGAAGTGGGGCGATGACAGTTATAAAATTCCTGCAGGTGTAGACACAAAAAGAGAACAGATTAATGATACGCCCTCATACGCCATTATTTGTACACTATGCGTAAATCGTGATACAAACCAAACATGCATTAATATACGGTTGATGTGGAAGAATGCTGCTGACAATAACGCACTTATCCCCACGCGAAGCCGTTTCATTCTCAACAGAATGTTTGAAGTCGTCGGTTTCCGTAAACTGAAACCTACATTAGACGCCCGTGTTGCTGATATGCGTTATTTTAACACGGTGCTTGAATACGCGTACACCGTCCTGCTCAATGATTTTACGAAGAGTAGGAACGAACAAGGCGAGACTGATTTGGAACCGGATGCGTATTTAGAAGGTCCAGACTCTTCGAAATATCATGACGTTTGTACAAAGGACTACAACGGTACAGGTCTGAACTCACCTTCACTGTTCACCCTCAAGAATTATTTCTTTATATAAGACGCAGTTGTCGGCACGATTTAGAAACATACTTCAATTGCAGATATGAGTTATGAAGAAGATATTACAGTTGAAAAGTTCACCTCTGAAAGGATAAATGTCCGTTTGGAAAGGTGTTTTTATAAACTTGAATTTAATGGTGATGTTATAGCAAACGATGTCATCTTTGTGCGTGTTTTGGAATGTATTCTATCCGTGTTTAAAGAGCGTGATAGTTTGACCCCCAATTGTAAAGCGGTATAAAAATGGTGTTAAAAGAGTTGAAAGCCGTTTATATTGAATATAGACACCTGCATACTTTGTGTGGAAATTAATGTTAAACAGCATTTATTGTGTAGTACAAAGCAATGAGGATGTAAATGTGGACTCGATTACTTGTGAGTTTACTATTTTATTTAAGCGTGGTAGAAACTGACATTAAAGGATGTATTTCAATTTTGACGCGTATATATATATATGCAGTATATATATATTTATTTATATATATATATATTAAACAAATGATGTCGTGTATTCTGATTTTTTTTGTATATAGATCTTTTCTGTACTAACTGTATTATTTTTTGTTTTGATGCGTATATATATATATATATATATATATATATATATATATATATATATGTAATATATATAATATATATATATATAATATATATAATATACATTCATATAATATATATATATATATATAATATATCGGGTGGCCACAAAAAAACTTTACTTAATTGAAAGTTTAATAACTGCAACAATTCAAAACTTATGCGATTGAGATTTTGTACACATTAACAGATGCATATAATCTATAATTGCTGGAATTTTCAAATATGTAGGTTCTATAGTTTTGTTACAGTGAACAATTTAAAAGCATATGTCTAAAAATAGCATGCCTGGTGTGCATCTGACACGTACGTGCGCTAGCGTAGGCTAAACCTAATGTAGCGTAGTATGACACGCGCGCTGGCGTAGGCTAAACCTAATGTGAATTTGCTTTCTTTTATTTTTCCTCTAAAACCCCGCCAGCATGACGTTAAGTAAAAGTGATAAAGCCATCATAGAAGCATGTGTCAAGGAAAAAGGTTGGAATGGAAATAGGATTGTCCGAGAATTCCCCGCAAAGAACTGGACTCGTCAAAGTGTTTATAACTTAATAAGAAAGATAAAGGATACTGGATCAACAGCTAGAAAACCTGGCAGCGGCAGGCCCAAAAGTGTTTCAACAGAAGAAAATAAGGCTGCCGTGGAGGAACTGATTCAATCCCAGGAGAATACACCAGGAACTCATCGCTCCCAGAGACAGATTGCGTACGACCTTGGGATTTCTCGCTCCTCTGTACAAGGGATTGTAAAACGTTTGAAATTGAAGGCCTACAAGAGAATTCGAGTTTCTCGGCGTGATCAGAATGTAAGACAGCGTAGAAAGACCCGCTGTAAATCCCTATATGAACGCTACTCAGCTGAAGACGTGCAAAAAGTTGTGTTTACAGACGAAAAGGATTTCACGTTGGAGGTGGCCAAAAACAGGCAAAATGACAGGGTTTATGGTTCAAGGAAAAAGGACATTCCTCCCTGCAGGCTTTATCATGAAACCTCACGATTCAGCAGAAAAGTAATGGTATCGGCGGGAATTTCATGGAAGGGGAAAACACGAACTCATTTTATTGCCACAAACGAAACTAAAGTTAACTCTGAGCGCTACATCAACCTGTTAGATAATGGGTTACTTCCTGATTGTCGTCAGCTGTATCCTGATGAGGCCTACATTTTCCAGCAAGATGGGGAACCCGCCCATACAAGCCGAGCGACCCAAAATCATCTAGAGCAAGAGACCTCTAATTTCATCAAAAAGGATGAATGGCCGCCTCGGTCTCCCGACTGTAATCCGATGGACTATTCAGTATGGGATTCCCTCATGGTGAAGGTTTACGTCAGCCAGAAAGACAAATTCACCGAAGATGAACTTAAGGAGAAAATCTGTAGAGCATGGGAGGATATCACCTTAGATGAGGTTCGAAAGTGCATCTCCTCGTGGAAGAAGCGATTGAGGGCAGTTTACCAACAGGGAGGTGGTCACATTGACCATTTGTTTAAGTAAATTTTGTTAAGTTCAAATTCATTTTCTTTGGCATGCTATTTTTAGACATATGCTTTTAAATTGTTCACTGTAACAAAACTATAGAACCTACATATTTGAAAATTCCAGAAATTATAGATTATAACCATCTGTTAATGTGTACCAAAGCTCAATCGCATAAGTCTTGAATTGTTGCAGTTATTAAAATTTGAATTAAGTAAAGTTTTTTTGTGGCCACCCGATATATATATATAATATATATATTATATTATATATATATATAATATATATTATATATATATATATATATAATATATATATATATATATATGTATGCAAAATAGCTCCAGTGTGTATTATTCTTGTTTTTGCGTCAAGTGTATATACAATTCTCATCAACTCGTTGTGATATTTTTATGTTTGATATAAATATATATAAATCATATATGTATTATACCTGTTTTGCACCTACTGTATGTACATATTTTGTATTTCGATATATTAAATAGACAGAACGACATAGTTGTGCTTTATTTCTCCTTTACACCATATAAACCAATATTAATGGAACTGAAGGGCATAGATATAACCAAACATCGTTTGTGTGTTTGTGTGTGTGTGATCAGCTTTGGTGCTTTAGTGACGCGATGGTTCTCAAACTCCGCTTTATTTGTAGAGATATCAGTTTGTATGTTTCTCGTCTACATTAAGTATACAGGGTGAGTCACGGCGAAGTGTCATAACTTCGGGAGCTTATAGCTGAGGTCATTCCCAGTCAAAAACTTCATATGAACATAAGTCCGATTGTTAACGGTTATGGAATGTGGAAGTTTGAATGTTTAAAAATAAGAATAATCGAACAAATAGTTGCTAACGTTTTTATTCCTGAATTTACATTAACTGTTCAAACTGACTACCATCGGCCTCAATACACATCGCGGCTCGTCATCCAATAACGCGTGTTGCTCGCATTAGTTCATTGCGAATGTCCTTTATGAGGGTTGCAGCATCCAAAATTGGACGGAACAATGCATCTCGTGTTTCCACTTTTCTCTGGTACACCAGCTTTTCATGCACCCCTACAGATAAAAATCTAGATGGGATAGGTCCGGACACCGGTGGCCAATTTTGTATACCACCACGGCCGATCCATCGGTCAGGGAAGCGATCATTGAGATGCGTTCTCACTGCACGGCTAGAATGGGGAGGAACTCTGTCTTGTTGGAAGTACATACGCAATCGTGTTGCCAAAGGTACATCTTCTAACAGTGGCGGCAGTTCGTCTTGCAGAAATCGTAGCTAAGTGTCACCTGTTAGACCACCTTCGAAGATAAATGGGCCAATCAGCTGACCGGAGAGAATACCACACCACACATTGACACTGAATCGAAGTTGAAAATTACTTTCCACAATGGCATGAGGATTCATTTCTGACCACACATGTGAATTGCGAGTGTTGTTGACACCGCCGCGGATAAATTGAGCCTCATCACAGAACAAGACGTATCGATGCAAGTGTTGATCGGCATTGAGCCAATTACAAAATTCCAGTCGTTGGGCACGATCCCCAGGTTGGAGGTGCTGAACGCGCTGTACGTGGTATGGATAAATGGCTACTTCGTGTAACGTTCTACATACTCTCGTTTGAGGAAATCTAAGACGTGTGGAAATCCTTCGCGTACTAACATGAGGACTCCGCTGTACCATCTGAATAATGTTTTCTTGTTCAGCCACATCTTGTTGTACCGGACGCTCCGATAAAACAGTAACGCTAGGAAATGAACTCCTCTCTCACAACCTCCGGAAAACGTTTCTAAACACTCGTCGATCCGGAATTCTTCGATTTGGAAAACGTCACTGGTATTCGGCGACAGCAGCAGTGGTATTTCTATCGCAAAATCCGTAAACATACAAGATATCGGTATATCGTTAGGAAACGGACCTATGTTCGTATGACGTTTTTGACTGGGAATGACCTCAGCAAAAAGCTCCCGAAGTTATGACATTTCGTCGTGACTCACCCTGTGCATATATATATATATATATATATTATATATATACACACACACACATATATATATGTATATGTATATATATATATATATATATATATATATATATATATATATATATATGCAAATAACTGCACTGACCGCGCAGTATATAAATGAATAGAAACGACATAAGTATTAAGGAACGTTCCTTAATACTTATGTCGTTTCTATTCATATATATATATATATATATATATATATATATATATACACACAGGGTGGTGCAAAAGTCTGGACCCATAGGCGGTTTATATGGAAAAAAAGTGTGGCCTGCAGGAAGTTTATTATGAAATGAAATTTAATTAACCATACACCAATGACTAAATTATGTTAAATTTAACGTTCTAGTTCAGAATTTACAATAAGTGTAATGGTATTTCGTATAATCGAGGCATAAGGAAATTTGCGACTGAACGTGTGGTGGCTCCTTCTTTTGCGTACAAAAGCACAAGCTCTATTCTTTCTGCTATTGTTAACTTGTCTGCCATAGGGTAACAATCTGAAAAATATTTAGTAAAATTATAAACAAAAATTAAATTATAAAAACTATTATAAAAATCGAAAGATATTTTTTATATAGTAAATTGCCTATGGGTCCAGACTTTTGCACCACCCTGTGTATATATATATATAATTCAGAGGAAAGTCTGAGCCCTATTCAGAAGACCTCTTGAAGAATCGGTGGTTCGTCAGCTAGCTTTGTCGAGGTTTGTATTATTTTTTCTGTACATACGCACAATCGCACATATATACATTTCATATAATTTTGTGAGCCTGAGCTGCCAGATTAGGTTACCCTCTTCCCCCTTGGAAATCAGATATATACACATACAACATATATATATATATATATATATATTATATATATATATATATATATATACACCCCCGGTTATATATATATATATATATATATATATATATATATATATATATATATACAGGGTGTTTGAAAACTTTCTGTACAAATTGTAATGGGGGATAGGCAACACCAAGACAAACCCTTTTCGTCTATAAGTGTATGTCCGCTGACGTCACCATTCGGCGCGAGAGGGCGCCGCTGCAATTGGGTAAAAGGTGAAGTGGGCTAGACTCGCGCTTGCCGCGGGCATTCTTAAATCGGACGTAGTACGCGTAACATGGAGCGCTTCACGACTGCTGAGATGGCTGACATGCATATGGTGTATGGGGCTGCCAATGGAAACGGAAGAGCTGCTGTGAGGTTGTACCGACAGCGCTTCCAAAACAGACGTGTGCCAAACCACCAAACGTTTGCGCATTTGCATCGGCGACTGCGAGAAACTGGAACATTCCATGCAAACATGCATGACACTGGTCGGGAGAGAAAAGTGCGCACTCCTGACATGGAAGAAGAAATCCTACGGCGATTTGAGGACAATCCAAGTGCGAGCACGCGAGGTGTTGCACGTATCCTCGGTGTGAACCACGACCTGGTCTGGAGAGTGTTGCACGAGCAGCAGTTACGTCCGTTTCATCGTCAGAGAGTCCAGGCATTACAACCTCGGGATTACCCTCTTCGTGTGGAATTCGCACGCTGGTTTCTGCAGCAGACAGCGGTGCAGCCTAATTTTCCGGCTTATGTGCTGTTCTCAGATGAGGCCTGTTTCACACGTGAGGGTGTGTTTAACATGCACAATTCGCACGTGTGGGCGCACGCAAATCCACATGCTACACGGGTGCATGCTCATCAAGAACGGTTCGCCGTCAATGTTTGGGCGGGTATCGTCCATGGCAAGTTGATTGGGCCGTACCTGCTGCCTGCCCGACTCGACGTCAGGAGTGCGCACGTTTCTCTCCCGACCAGTGTCATGCATGTTTGCATGGAATGTTCCAGTTTCTCGCAGTCGCCGATGCAAATGCGCAAACGTTTGGTGGTTTGGCACACGTCTGTTTTGGAAGCGCTGTCGGTACAACCTCACAGCAGCTCTTCCGTTTGCAGCCCGCAGCCCCATACACCATATGCATGTCAGCCATCTCAGCAGTCGTGAAGCGCTCCATGTTACGCGTACTACGTCCGATTTAAGAATGCCCGCGGCAAGCGCGAGTCTAGCCCACTTCACCTTTTACCCAATTGCAGCGGCGCCCTCTCGCGCCGAATGGTGACGTCAGCGGACATACACTTATAGACGAAAAGGGTTTGTCTTGGTGTTGCCTATCCCCCATTACAATTTGTACAGAAAGTTTTCAAACACCCTGTATATATATATATACACATATATATATATTTTTTTTTCTTTTTTGTGGGGGGGATAAACAAGTTGTTGTGACCTTGAATTTGTATGCTTAAATCTCATATCAAAATGTAAATAAAAATGGTAGAAAGAAATATTGAAGTGATTTTGAAATCGATTTAATTTCGCGTGAAAATTTAAATCTTTTAAAATGAAGACCTACAAAAGTAAAGTGATCCGATACCCAGGGTAGAGCCAAAGGCTGAGTGCGTTATGAAGAAAAGAAATTATTGTTTGACATTCCCGGATAGATTTATGGTCGAGTAATTAATCTAAAATGAAAAAATATAGCTGAACAAGGTTGCTTTCCATTATTGAAACTTGTAAAGGTTTGGGTTTGTTTATTCTTTGTTATCGTCTAAGGTAAACCCTCGAGAGAGAATTTTAAATTTTAATTTTGAATTTTAAATTTGAACTTTAAATTTTTAATTTTAATTTGAAATTTTCTTTAAGAAAGGTGGAGCCTAGAATTTAACGAAGTTGAGATTAGAGCCAATAGAAGATCAGTAACTTTTGTCCGAATGATGTCATGTAATGATAATGGTTTTGATAGGCCCTTCAGACACCACTAAAGGGAGGAGTTCTTGTAATCCTAAGGTATAACTTAGAGTTATAAAGCAGTTGTAGTTCTGCCCTGTAAAGTTGAAGTGGCTAAGAGAATCTTTAAACCCTGTGACATGATTGAAAGTTTCTAAGTTGATTTGAAACTGTAGCACGTTCTAAAATCCGAATTTCCTTTGTTTTACGCAAACTTATTTGTAAGATCTTAATGTTAGTGACAGAAAAGAACCTTGTGAAAATTTATTTGAGTTAATTGACGGCCTTTTTTCCGGACAAATCTGCGGAACTCACGCAGAACTTTTGAAAGTAAATTTTCCAAAACTTGTAAGTAAACTACTCCTATAAACTTCTTAGAATACAGAATTTTAATTTACTGCGAGTTCTAGAGTTATACACAGATAAAAAAAAACTCTGTATAACTGCTTTTTCAGACTTGAATAATTGCAAACATTTTCTTTAAATTGACAATCGTGTTTGGAACAAATTTGTAATTGTACGTCTGTCGATTTCATTTAAATTTGTATCCTATTTTGAGCGAAATTAAATAAACTTTGTAAGGCGGAGTGTGTTGTTTCTATGCTACCTTGCAATAGGCCTCTCTTGTAAGCTGAAGGTAAATTAACATTGAAATTCGAAATTCAAAATGAGCTTCAAGTAAGCCGAGAAAAACTAGCGTATAAAATTGAAAGGCCATCTGAGTAGATAGGCAGAGTCATCCTGAAAGAAACGAACCCGCGCGCGCAGTAAGTGCAACCACAAAGAACTTGCACTACAAAGTCTCTCGCCTTGTTGAATTTAATGTTGCAAGTTGCAATGTTAGAAGATGCAATGCTGCATGCAATTGCATTACACTCTACATTTTTGCCATCATAATACTGTTCTGCAAAGAAAGAAAAAGTCCGTAAATCTTCGATCTTGTCATACCCAACCAGCCATTGAGTTTCGAAGAATCTCTCTCCCATTAGTACAGTAGAATTCGGTTGGCTTTTCACTAGACCAGATACGACAATTATGTCAATTAACTTTTCCGTATGTGTTGAATGTCGCCTCATCGCCGAAGAGAATGTAGTTTAATAAGTTTTCAGTTTGAATTTTTTCAATCAATTCTGTGCACATGGCTGCTTGCCTTTGATAATCCTGTTCGTATAACTAATGTAGCACTTGAATATGGTAACTTTTCTTTTTTAATGTTGATTTTAAAGTCCTTAGAACAGTCGTTTTTGGTATGCTCAGTTTACGTGATGGTGTGCGAGTTGACAGTCTAGGATTTGTTTCAAAGGCATCTCTTACCAATTTGACATTTTCTTGAGAGATACCTGGACGTCCAGATCTTGCGTCATCATGAACAGATCCTGTTCTTTTAAATTTATTGACCAGCTTCCGAATTGCTTTGTCTGTTGGTCCTCGTTTGTGAAATCTTCTTTCGAATTTTTCTCGAATTTCCTTGCACTTCTTCCCTTCGATACCTAGTGTTACTACCATCAAACGTTCTTGTATATCCATCATCATCTATGGCCAGTAGAAAATAAAATAGAAGTATTATTTCAGCAAAATGGATAAGGACCTTTGGACCACCCTGTATAAATATGAAAAATACTCTAGGGATGTGTCTCAAACTTTATAAATGAAATACAAACACACTGGAATGGGAGAAGAGGCAGATTTTGCACTGTTCCAACTGCGGTGGGACAGGGGACCATGAAGACGAAGATGGAAAATACCATCAGAATACGTGAACCAAAACTCTTTACCGTGATGCCGAAAGAACTGCATGAAGAACCTCCAACATACCAACCTGAATAATTTCAAGAACCAACTGGACAGGTTCTTATGCAAATCCCCTGACCAACCACGAGTAACTCTGGCTACGAGGGCAGGAGGAGAGTAGAAACCAACTTCCTCCTCCACCAAATCTTGCAAATGAGACAGGATGCTGCAGAGGGACCGACCGCAGGTCAACCCTGACCCGTCGTTCGAAGACATCATGTAGGACTCAGTTAAATAAGAAAGGAGTATTTTTTTTTCTATTTCCCCTTAGATACATTTTTTTTTGTTCTTTTCTTATCTTCTCTTTACTTGCATGTCTGTAGTTTGCATGGTATGAGTGTTTGAGTTAAGACGGTGTTTGCATGGTTTGTAAACGTTCTTATTTTACTTCTTTTCATCTTTCACTACTTTCCTATTCTCTTCGACTATTTTTCTGACTTGTCGGCAGTGGCCGGCGGATGATGATGGTGAGTCTTTCTCTCTCTTTTTCTGAATGAATGTTAACCCACGAATGATAGGTTTTGCTACTTACTTAACCCTTTATTCTCTTCTTTTAACCCCCTACTCTCTTCTTTCTCTCGGGCTAACCTTAGAGTGGATCTTAGGGTCTTTGTTCGCCTTAGCTGCTGTAGATCTGTAGATTTAAGTTGAGACCAAGTTTCGATATTCGCAGCATGGACCGTCACGAGATGTCTACGAGCCTGGAAATTCGTAGGGCTGTCATGATGGTGCCTGGTGCATTTTCGTGGCTACAAATTAGCTGACCGATAAAACTGGTGTTTGCTGTCATAGTGCGTCTTCAATGCTGCTACCTGTAGACCTTAGCTTTTCCAACAAGTGCTTTTCTCTTTTCTTCTGCGGTTAGAATACTTAGAATAATTTGACTCACGGAGCAACTTTTGTCATTATAAAACGCTCTGATTAATAGGGGAAGGTGGAGCAACTCGGGACCCCGGGGCAGCTCGGAACACCCTCTCTAAAATCCAGACTAGTGCTGCTATCTACCTTTAATCTATCTCCGACGGTGCCGACACTGATCAATGGCCTTGAGACAATGGTACGGTGCGGGTTGCGTTACGGAGCTCCGCAAAAATTAGAAAAAAATAATTTTCTTTCCATTTGATTTATCATCAGCGAATTTTTCCTTGATTCATAATTCCAAAACTGTAAGAACTTATTTTGTTGCGTTTTGTGTGTAGGCTCTTATGAGTCAGTGTTTGATTTTAACGTATCGTCGTGTCTGACCGCGTGGTAGTGAAATTTGGGAAAAAGGGACAAAAAGGCACCCCGGGTTCCGAGTTGCCCCACGATTTTTTTAACCAAAAAATTACACTGGCTTTCTCAAATTTCAGTTACACCTAATGCAAAGCTGGAACGCTATAAAAAGTGATACAGAGTGGAACACAGGTGAAGATAAATGTTTTTGTATTTAATGGGTCCAAATACTCGTCCTATATGCCTACAAAATTGTGATTTCCTTACGGGTCCCGAGTTGTTCCACCTTCCCCTACTTGGTTGATTCACTCAAAAATTCGTTGTGAATATCTTGTTATAAAACAACGAACGCCAAAATGGTACGGAACGCAATGTAATAAAACAACTTACCATAGATCGTACAAACACGACACTATCACACTAAGGAGTAGGCTAAGGTCTCCAGGCCACTTGCCTACATGACTCTGTAATTTGTTTGCAGCGAGTGCTTTGCACTCACTTCGGAAAATATTTAATATCTGTAGTTCTTCGCTAATATTTTCAAAAAATAGTATGCCACTTTGAACCCATTTAAACTATTTATTCACCTATCCAAATTGCATTTAGATTTTCTTTCACTACAAAGACGTAAGCAGTGAAAATTGTCTCGTTTTTTTTTTGGCACCATCGTATAATATATATATATATATATATATATATATATATATATATATATATATATATATATATATATATAACTGGTAAAAAACCTTGGGACAAATTTCTTTGATGTGTATGAATAAATATTTTGGTTAGTTTGAAAATAAAATTAAACTTTGCAGAAATGTCGGAGTCAGGGAATACTTTTTTTTATAAATCCTCATAAAAATATTTTGAATAAATTAGAGTATGTTTTTGTATTATTTAACTGTGAATTTTTACAGTGAAATATTCCAAATATATATATATATATATATATATATATTGAGGATTTTGACATAATTTTAATTATGAATTATATATCTGTATTCCTGCAACAGTGGGTAATATCACAAGTTTTATTTAGTTTTATTAATGCTATAAAATATACACATTTTATGAAACAATATATATATATATATATATATATATATATATATATATATGTATATATATGTATCATATATATATATATATATATATATTGTTTCATAAATATATATATATATACACATGGGATGAATTACACAATTAAACACGTGAAATGAATGAATGCTGGGAACCCACAAGGAAAAAGAAAAACGATTCCAAGGTCTTTCGTGTATTCAGAGCTACACCTCGTCAGGGAATCAAGCATTCCCTGACGAGGTGTAGCCTTGAATACACGAAAGGCCTTGGAATCGTTTTTCTTTTTCCTCGTGGGTTTGCAGCATATATATATATATATATATATATATATATATATATATATATATGTGTGTGTGTGTGTGTGTGTATATATATATATATATATTTAGGAGAAATCCAATGACAAGGAGAAATGTAAATGCCATGAAAAGTCTTCTTTAATGCGCAACGTTTCGAGCAATACGCTCATCTTCAGGCTGTTTAATAACAATGTGAAATTAAAATCAATATTGAATGAAAAACAAGACAGAAAATTTCTATAACCTTTTCATAAAGGCAAATTTTAAAAGACTGAGAAAAGAGGTTAAATTCTAAGTTATACAGATTTACATATAAAAATTAAGAAGCTATTTTTAAATACATATAGTAAATGTGAAATTAATACACTGGAAAAATTAACAATAGTACACTGGAATAATGAAACTAACTAACCTTTCACTGCAATTTCCGAGGCTAACTGATTTAAGCAGAGGCAAGACGGGAAAAAAAGAGATGGCGAGGGCGATTGGGGAAGGGGGGATTATAAGGAATTGGGGAAGGAGGAGGGATTATAGCAAATTTAGGGGACGGCTGATGAGTCAACATTTAGAGTAGGGGACAATGTTTTAATGAAAAGCGATTCTAAAATTCTTAGTGAGTTGGGACAAGTATTACAACCAAGAATTTTAAAATTGTCTAAAGTGACATCAGTTTTACATTTTATGCTGTGTTCCCGAATACTCGAAACTTCTTTAGTTTTTAAAATTTTACCTGTTCGGCCACTTATTCCCATATGCGAATAAAATCTAGCCCTGAGAGAGCGAACAGTGCTGCCAATGTAATTCCCAAGGAGACACCTAGGGCAGGTAAATAAATATACAACACCGCTACGCAACGAGTCAGGGGTTCGATCCTTCGCTGAGAAAAAGCTACCTAAAGACGTTTTATTAATAAATATGATGCGGAAATCAGTATGATAAAAAATTTCCTTAACAACTTTGTAAATTTAAGCTTAAATTCCTTATTCAAAGGACCCATTTCAGGTACCAAGAAATATTTTATATCCTTCGGCACTGTAATACATGGAAGTTGAGGGCTATAAACATTATTTAAGAAGGATCTAATTAGTTTGTCTACATATTGAACAGGAAAACTATTATTAGTAAAGTATGATCTTAGATTATTAAATTCATCATTAAGTAAGGTAAAACTAGAGGTCAAATTATATCCTCTGAACAGGAGAGTTTTAATACAAGACATCTTATAGTTGAAATCAGTAAAACTAAAAAAATTCATGCCCAAATCAGTGAAAGTGGGTTTCCTGTAAACTGATGTAGTAATAGAATCACCGTTTTTCGAAATTAAAAGATCTAAAAAGGGGAGGGAGCCATTTTGCTCAGTTTCCATTGTATACGTTATATTGGGGTGCAAAGAATTTAGGAAGTTAAAGAATTGTTGCGCTTGTACCGCATTATCAAAGACTGCTATCGAATCATCAACGAAGCGTCGATAGAAAATTGGCTTGAGATGAGTTGGAGATTGTCTAAAAATTACACTTTCTAAATGAGTCATAAAAAAATCAGCTGCTAACGGTCCGACAGGTGATCCTATCCCTACTCCATCAATTTGTTGGTAAACCTTATTGTTGAAAGTGAAATAGCATTGTTTGAAGACCAATTCTAAAAGTTCCTTAAAATGAGACAATGAAAAACCATGAAAATTATCAACTGAGCTAAAAACCCTATCTAAAATAATGGCAATAGTTTCAGATACAGGTACATTTGTGAAAAGCGACTTTACATCAAAACTGACAAAAAACTTTTTTGAATCGAAGTTCTCACCAAGGAGGTCTTTTTGGAATTCAAACGAGTTGTTTATAGTGTAAGCATTTTTCGCAAAGGGTGACAGGAGACGAACAACAAATTTTGCCAATTGAAAGGTGGGTAAGTTATACGAAGCTAAAATAGGACGGAGAGGTGTTCCAGCTTTATGGATTTTAGGCAGACAGTATAATTGAGCAAGATTAGCACCAGATGCGAACAACTGAGAGTAAGTATCATTTTTTATTATCTTTAAAGACTTTAGTCGTGACAGAAATCTATTAACCTGGTCTTCCAACCTTACAATGACTTTATTGGCAGGTTCTAGAATTTGTTTGAATTTAGTAAGATCACTTAGGATTTCATTAGTTTTGTTTATGTAGTCCGATTTATTCAAAATAACCACTCCGTTACCCTTGTCTGGTCTAGTCACAACAATCTCCTGGTTCTTTGCCAAATTCTTAATACACTGCAAATCACTCTTCCTAAATATGAAAGATTGAAATTTAAGATTTCTAAGTTTATGAAAAAATTCTTGAGTTAAATTTGAGAACTGACATTTGAAATTATTGAATTCACCCACATGGGGAACATTTTTCAAGCCATTGAAAAATTTTTCAAAGTAAAGAAAAAACGAAGGCTTATATATTTGAAACAACGGAAGCTTAAATTGCAAACCAAGTGACAGTAAAAACTTTTCCCGAGGGGAGAGTGTGTAACTAGAAAGATTCGAAATTACCTTATCTGAATTGAAAAAATTTGGTGAGTTCATTCCCAAAGCCTTTAACTTACGTTCATGTGTTTCCAAGATGGTAGAGTGAAATTTTTCTAGTTCACGTTGTACAAGAGAAATAATTAATAAATAGTCCAACAACGACAAGGTATTTTTAAGAGTAGTCACCCTTTGCGAAAAATGCTTACACTATAAACAACTCGTTTGAATTCCAAAAAGACCTCCTTGGTGAGAACTTCGATTCAAAAAAGTTTTTTGTCAGTTTTGATGTAAAGTCGCTTTTCACAAATGTACCTGTATCTGAAACTATTGCCATTATTTTAGATAGGGTTTTTAGCTCAGTTGATAATTTTCATGGTTTTTCATTGTCTCATTTTAAGGAACTTTTAGAATTGGTCTTCAAACAATGCTATTTCACTTTCAACAATAAGGTTTACCAACAAATTGATGGAGTAGGGATGGGATCACCTGTCGGACCGTTAGCAGCTGATTTTTTTATGACTCATTTAGAAAGTGTAATTTTTAGACAATCTCCAACTCATCTCAAGCCAATTTTCTATCGACGCTTCGTTGATGATTCGATAGCAGTCTTTGATAATGCGGTACAAGCGCAACAATTCTTTAACTTCCTAAATTCTTTGCACCCCAATATAACGTATACAATGGAAACTGAGCAAAATGGCTCCCTCCCCTTTTTAGATCTTTTAATTTCGAAAAACGGTGATTCTATTACTACATCAGTTTACAGGAAACCCACTTTCACTGGTTTGGGCATGAATTTTTTTAGTTTTACTGATTTCAACTATAAGATGTCTTGTATTAAAACTCTCCTGTTCAGAGGATATAATTTGACCTCTAGTTTTACCTTACTTAATGATGAATTTAATAATCTAAGATCATACTTTACTAATAATAGTTTTCCTGTTCAATATGTAGACAAACTAATTAGATCCTTCTTAAATAATGTTTATAGCCCTCAACTTCCATGTATTACAGTGCCGAAGGATATAAAATATTTCTTGGTACCTGAAATGGGTCCTTTGAATAAGGAATTTAAGCTTAAATTTACAAAGTTGTTAAGGAAATTTTTTTATCATACTGATTTCCGCATCATATTTATTAATAAAACGTCTTTAGGTAGCTTTTGCTCAGCGAAGGATCGAACCCCTGACTCGTTGCGTAGCGGTGTTGTATATTTATTTACCTGCCCTAGGTGTCTCCTTGGGAATTACATTGGCAGCACTGTTCGCTCTCTCAGGGCTAGATTTTATTCGCATATGGGAATAAGTGGCCGAACAGGTAAAATTTTAAAAACTAAAGAAGTTTCGAGTATTCGGGAACACAGCATAAAATGTAAAACTGATGTCACTTTAGACAATTTTAAAATTCTTGGTTGTAATACTTGTCCCAACTCACTAAGAATTTTGAATCGCTTTTCATTAAAACATTGTCCCCTACTCTAAATGTTGACTCATCAGCCGTCCCCCTAAATTTGCTATAATCCCTCCTCCTTCCCCAATTCCTTATAATCCCCCCCCCAATCGCCCTCGCCATCTCTTTTTTTCCCGTCTTGCCTCTGCTTAAATCAGTTAGCCTCGGAAATTGCAGTGAAAGGTTAGTTAGTTTCATTATTCCAGTGTACTATTGTTAATTTTTCCAGTGTATTAATTTCACATTTACTATATGTATTTAAAAATAGCTTCTTAATTTTTATATGTAAATCTGTATAACTTAGAATTTAACCGTCTTTTCTCAGTCTTTTAAAATTTGCCTTTATGAAAAGGTTATAGAAATTTTCTGTCTTGTTTTTCATTCAATATTGATTTTAATTTCACATTGTTATTAAACAGCCTGAAGATGAGCGTATTGCTCGAAACGTTGCGCATTAAAGAAGACTTTTCATGGCATTTACATTTCTCCTTGTCATTGGATTTCTCCTAAATATTAAATTGAAGCTCTGTAGAAGCAACCCGCATGATTATATATATATATATATATATATGAAATAGAAAACATATTAAAACATATTAAACATATTAAAATTACTTCAAACTCCAGCAACAAATATTCTAATTTTCGGAGATTTTAATTTCCCATTCATATCATGGAAGAAAAATGCGAAGTTATATACAGTAGGTTGCGAAGTTTCATGGCAACATTACTAAAGACGATAGAACCCAAGCAACAATGCTATTAGATATTATGGAACATTACGCCCTTACCCAGGAAATCTGTGAAGCCACGAGAAAGGAAAACGTTTTGGATTTAATCTGGACAAAAATCAACGAGATAATAATAAATAAAAAAGTAAAGCACACAATGTTCTTCGACAATAACCTCATGAATATACAATTGAAGTTAGCACCCAGAGGTCCGAAAACGCATCCTAGAGAGGCAGATGGAATATTTGAAGGCTTAAACATAAATTCAAAGAAAGTAAATTGGGAAAACGTAAATACAGATTTAAAGGAGGTAAACTGGGAATTGCTACTTCACGAGAAGACTCCACAATAAATATCATATTATGTAGAATAGAGACTTAAACCAAATCTATAATACTGAAACATATTCCAGAGAGACAGGAAAGAAAACGTACCAAGCTCGAGAGGAAAATCAGGACACTATTCAGGTAACGAAGACAAACCGTAAAACATCTCCAGAGATGAAGAACTGATGCAAAGATACTCAAACTAGAGAGGAAACTTGGCGAAATAGAAATGGACCTAAAACAAACATTCATACATAAGACAAAGGAGGAGGAAAACAAGGTAGCAGAAAACAAAAAATAACCCAAAA
Source organism: Bathynomus jamesi (assembly GCA_023014485.1). Lineage (NCBI taxonomy): Eukaryota > Metazoa > Arthropoda > Malacostraca > Isopoda > Cirolanidae > Bathynomus > Bathynomus jamesi. The sequence continues at coordinate 346,127 of JAJOZX010003408.1, read as the reverse complement.
TACTTTCCCACGTTTGCGAAAAGGAAAATGCAGTGTAAGGAGAGTATTGGACCGTTGATAGACGGGGAGGCCGAATGCACAAATGACCCGAAAGAAATAAGTGAACTGCTTAGGGAACAATTTAAATCTGTGTTTAGCACCCCTAAGTCCGAGATGGAAGTGGAAAACCCAGACAAATTTTTCGATATAGATACAGATCAACCAAGGACAAATTCCTGCACAAACCTATTAATGGACTTCGAGTTCACGGCAGATGTAATTACGGCCTTATCACAGATGCGAGACAATTCAGCGCCACGGCCAGACACATGGAGTGCCACATTTCTGAAGAAATGCAAAGAGAGTATTGCAGAACCGCTATACTTACTATGGAGGAAATCACTCGACACAGGACAAATTCCACTCCCCTTAAAGAACGCGAACATTGCCCCCCTATTTAAAGGTGGTAAGAGAGCAATGCCCAAAAATTATCGGCCAGTGGCTCTCACCTCACACCTTATAAAGTGTTTTGAACGCATAATTAGAGGCAAAACTACCTACTACCTATAAGAAAAAGACTTATACAACCCAAATCAATATGGCTTCGATGGAATCATAGAACACAAACTTAAGAATACAGGAATTACTGGGAAGCTAGGAATGTGGATATTTAATTTCTTGACGCAAAGAACGCAAAGAGTGGTGGTAATCGGAGTTAAATTAGAAGTCTCGGAAGTCGTGAGCTCTGTCCCACAAGGGACAGTATTAGCTCCCTTGCTGTTCATAATAATGATTGCAGATATTAAGGACAGTGAACCATTATTCCAGTTGGCAGAAGACAACAATATGAAGTTCAACGAAGAAAAATTCCAACTTCTAAGATGTGGTAATAACAAAGAGCTACAGGAAAAAGGGTACAAAACTATGCAAGCCAAACAGATAACATCAAATCCATAAGTCAGGGACCTTGGAGTAATAATGTCGTCGGATGCAGAATTCAGACAGCACTATAAAATCAAAATCACATCGGCTAGAAAAATAATGGCAATCATCTGGATGAGCTTCCGCAGCAGAAAAGCAAACATCATGCTCAAGTTATGGAAGAGTCTAGTCCTACCAATAATTGAGTATTGCTCAGTACTCATAAGCCCACACAGAAAACGAGACATTGCGAACATTGAAGCTATACAAAGGACATTTACGTCTAAGATAGATGAAACGGAAGGTGAAGACTACTGGTCTCGACTACAATCCCTGGAACTCTACTCTCTCGAAAGAAGGCTCGAGCGGTACACAATAATATTCATATGGAAAATACTTGAGTGCTCTGTCCCTAACCTTAGAAATGAAATAGAAACAAACTGGAATGAGAGAAGAGGCAGATTTTGTACGGTCCCAGCTGCGGTGGGACAAGGGGCCATCAAAACGAGGATGGAAAATACACTCAGAATACAGGGCCCAAAGCTTTTCCGTGTCCTTCCAAAAGAAGTGAGGAATCTTCAGCACACCGACCTGAATAACTTCAAGAACCAGCTGGACAGATTTCTGTGCAAAGTCCCTGACCAGCCATGCGTGGCTGGCTACGAGGGCAGGAGGAGATCAGACAGCAATTCCTTCCTTCACCAAATCCCGCAATTGAGGCGGGATGCTGCAGAGGGGTCGACCGCAGATCGATCCTGAACCGTCGTTCAAATTTAACAAAAGTTAGTAAGTATATATATATATATATATATTAAAAACACAATGACGTGTAAAAAATTAACTAAAACAATTAAAATCTACCATGTTTAAAAGAATACAACACTAAAAACCGCGAAGCTTTTTGAGAGAGTATTTCCTCTTCTTTCCGGCGGTTGGCAGAAATTAAAAGTGAGAGTCGGACTTTACAGGTATATTTAATAAACCCTTCATGCCTCAGGCAACTCAAACTGTCGTAAATAATTTCGGAACAGATTTTGATAGCATAAGGTTAGTCATAAAATCAAGTTGGAAGGTTCCATTTTTTATATTAAAATTATAATTATCAAGTATTTTTTTAATAAAAGATTCGACGAGTTTGCGTTTGTCATTATTACTGATATTTAAAAGTAAGTGATCGTTATTAGTATCAATCTTATGATCCCTGTCTAATCAATGCCTATGTAATGCCAAATTTTCATCTCCAGTATTCATACTATATTCATGTTGGTAAAGGGCGACTTTTAAAGTCGAAAGTTTCGCCGACATAACGACATAACTGTTCGGACAGTCCTTACAGGGAATTCAATATACTGCAGAATTGCAGGAAAAATTAGATAATTGATTCTTTTCTAAAAGACCACTAGTGGAACATGGAATTTATGAGACGAGATTAAGTTGGGGAGGAACCAAGTCGTGAAGTGACTCTACATTAAACATATATATATATATATATATATATATATATATATATATATATATATATATATAGTATATGCAAAGAACCACAGGGAAAATGAAAAGGAAACACGAAGTCCGAGCGTTCGGACTTCGTTTTCCTTTTCCTTTTCTCTGTGGTTCTTTGCTTATTAAAAAAGATCACGTGTTGTTCTGTGATTTTATTGCATATATATATATATATCAGGTGTCTCCCAAAAATGCCCTTATTCCTAATAAATGTTCTAAGATAAAATGATTTAATCTAGAGGCAAAGACAAACGCATTAGATACGTAAAGCATGAGTTTATTAACCTTAGTAAGCAACATTTTCACTGTAATCGCCATTGTTTTCAAATGTAATATTCAACCTCACAGAAATGCTTGACATAATTTTTGGAAATATTGTAGCTCAGGTGGAATGTTCTAGATTACGTTGTTCACTTTCGTCTTAGGTCTTCAAATGGCTTCGGCTTGGTTGAATAGATCCTGTCTTTTATGTAGCCCCACAAAAAATGTCAGGGGGTGTTCGGTCAGATGAGTGGAGGGGCCATTTTAATGGCTCATGAAGGGAGATTAATCACCAGAAATAATGCTTCCTTGCGAATTTCAGAAGCAGTGTGTGGAGGTGCTCCGTCGTGCTGAAACCACTGTGAATCTGGGATAATATAGTTGTTTCTTTTACGGGACAAACTAATTAGTTGAGGTAAGTAGAAATTTTGTAGCATCTGACGATATGAATATTGCGTTATCGTTACTATTCTTCCAGTTTCATTCTCAAAGAAGTAGGGACCTACTACACAATACTACCCAACAGCGACCCAAGACTACGTTCTTACTTCCATTACGTAAATAGCTTGAAATGTAACTTTTGTTATTGTTGTTTTATATTTATAAATGTTAATGATACATTTGTGAAAGAATTTCTTAAAAGGAAATTCATGATTTCAATTTGTTTGTTCGAAACTTCAAATCAAATCAGTTTTATCAACAACAAAAATTTAAATCCCTATAACACAGAGGTATTTAACCTGGTCTTTGTTTTCTGTGAAACACAAGTTTATTTATGCAGAAACTTAAAATATATTTACAGTATTACGTCGATACAATATATGAGAAAGAGAAAACTTCATCAACTTGAGTAGTCTAAGCATCATCATCCTGTTTGCATATACGTTTTGTGTTTCGTATTTATCAATTATTACGAAAGAAATCTTTTATAACTTGAAGAGCCTAATCATTTTCATCAAGTAACATACAGGGGTTAGACAAAATAATATGAACACCCGCCGATTTCACCGGTTATCTTTACGGACTGCTCAGACACAAAGTAAACGGTCAAATGACTGGCAAACCTATTTAAATGCGTAACAGAGAGTGTATACGTCATGTTATAACCCTCACGTTGTTTTTACAGATCTGAGTGAATTATGAATTAGCAGTTATGAAAGACCTGTCAGACTTCCAAAGAGGGCAAATTGTCGGAGCGCGGATGGCTGGTGCATCGGTGACGAAAACCGCTCAGATGTTCAATGTATCCAGAGGAACTGTCTCTATGGTCATGTCTGCATACCAAAACCATAGAAAGACAAGCACCGACAAATGCAATAGTGGACGCAAGAAGAAGCTGTGTGATCGAGACCGCCGGGTGCTAAAGCGCATTGTGACAAAGAACCATAAGACCACAGCTCCAAAAGTGACTGCAGAGCTTAACCAGCATCTTGCAAGCCCGGTATCGACCAGAACTGTACGTCGCGAGCTCCATGGAGCTGGATACCATGGGAGGGCTGCAATTGCCAAACCCTTCCTTTCGCACGTCAACATTGAGCGGCGCAGAAAATGGTGTAATGACCATAAGAATTGGTCAATGGACCGGTGGAAGAATGTAGTCTACTCCGACGAATCCTCCTTTACGCTATTTCCATGTTCCGGTCGAGTTTACGTCTGGAGACAGCCTAAAGATGCTTATGACCCCGACTGCCTGACCCCAACCGTTAAGCATGGAGGCGGATCTGTGATGGTTTGGGCAGCAATATCGTGGAATACTCTTGGCCCAGCTGTAGTACTGCATGGTAGGGTTAACGCCCAGGTCTATCTGTCAATATTGGCTGACCAGGTCCATCCCATGGTCCAAACGCTGTTTCCCAATGGCGGCGCCGTCTTCCAGGATGATAATGTACCAATCCACACCGCTGGGGTCGTTAAAAACTGGTTTGAAGAGCATGTTAGTGAAGTAGAACGCTTGGATTGGCCTCTACAATCCCCGGATCTTAACATTATCGAGCATCTGTGGTGTCAGTTGGAGCAGCAGGTCAGAAGCCGATTCCCACCGCCGGCGTCTTTGGAGGAACTGGAGCAGGGTTTGCTCGAAGAATGGCTCAGGATTCCTCTAGCCACTGTCCAAAAGCTGTATAAATCAATTCCCCGACGCATTGCAGCTGTTATTGCCGCTAAAGGAGGACCAACTCCATATTAAGAATAAAAACCGCCATTTATCAAGGTGTTCATATTATTTTGTCCAACCCCTGTAAATATCATCAACTGTTGCCGCAAAATAGAAGTCAACATCTTCCTTCCTTGAATAATCAATTTTAAAATTAGAAAGAGCCGTTTTGAGCAGAAAACTGAGATTTGTTTATAAAAAACCTCTGAACAGTTAGCTAGCACAACGTGAAAAAAGTGTTAGCAGCTGACGAGGAAGCTTCTAACAGTGGCTGTATCCTCCAGCGTGGGACACGTCAACGCGAAGAAGAGTCGACGTCAAACCGAAATATCAACGCGCTGGTGGCCAAACTTCCTCAAATCTCCGTGCAGCGGGCTGTCTACGGTTGACCAGACTGGCAGTCGACGGCCTATTGCGTGGCATGGTCAGAGTGCCGATTGGCTCCCGGGGCCGGACCTATTCTCAGCGTGCTATTTTTTCATTTACGGGGAGCAATTGCGTGCTCCCCGGACTACTCTTGCTCTCTGGCGACATTAAGACTAATCCAGACCTCACTACAACTTACACATGTCACCATACACAAAGACATGGACACAATAGCACCATGAGACACATACAGAAATATAATATTAACATATTACAGTACAACGTAGATGGCTTCACAAACAAAATCATGCAGCTTAGGGAATTCGTACACAAACAAAACATTCACATAGCACTTATACACAAGAAACAAAACTAAAACGCACACACAAAACACCCACCATCCCTGACTTCACGGCGATCCATCAAGATCGTACTGGGCGTAACGGGGGTGGACTCATCACTTACATACGTAAAAGCATTAGCTACACTGATGCAACCCAAAGCATTACAAACACAACCCAAGCAGATAACAGATATAATTATAGGCAGTTAACATTAAAACACGCGCAAAACAGAACACCACACTAATCAACATTTACATCCCACCAGACAGTTCACCTCAGGTGCCAGCCAATTACAATCCACAGTTACACAATCTGGCCTCTCTCACTAATGTCATCTTATGAGGAGACTTCAACGCTAATAACACTAGTTGGTACCTGCACTTCCAAAGCAACACCAGAGGCGCCAACATAGCAACACAACTAAACAGCCTCTTCATTCTTAACAATACAGAAGAACATACACACATACCACATCAAGCAGGATACTGAAACTCCTCCCCAGACATAACGTTCTGTTCCCCCTCACAAGCAACACATACACACTGGAGAACAGAAAAACAACTGTCATCAGACCACCTGCCCATCATCATTACAACACGTTCTACACTCTGCCCCAACAGCCTTTGGCACAGGTACAGAAATCACAAGAAAGCTGATTGGGAACAGTTCAAAATACAGACTGAGGAACAATTCACCACATTAAACAGCACATCCATCATAAACATCATTACAACACTCAAGACATTTAATCAGATCATCAATAATGCAAACAAATACATACACAAGGACAACATTAGGAAATACAACCAAAATTACACTAGAGAAATAGCCCACCTCATAAGGCAACGTAACAGCCTCAAACATAACACACAAACACCACGCACAGAAGCCATAAAACAGCAGATACAACAGCTGAACACAGAAATAAACAACAAACTCAAAGAAAAACAAACAGAAAAATTTAAGGAAGTCATAACAACACTAAACCACTCCACAGATACATCCAGGCTATACAAGACTATAATCAGCATTACCCACTCTAACAGCGGCATTCACACACACGCGGCTATCTGTCGCAGCCAAAATAATATCTTAACATATACCAGAGCTGGGCACTTCCGCAAACACTTCCGCAATTGCGGAAGTATGTTTTTCGTTTGCGGATTTGCGTTTGCGGCAAAGTCATCGCAAATTAGTGAATTTGCGTTGCGGAACTAAGACCGCAAACGCAAATCTTTCCGCAAATTTCCCACGTGGCCACTGGCCAAGCCCGCTAGTGCTGTGACGCTTCTACAATAGTGATTTATTGTAATAAATTATTTAGCCTTGTTTTTAATAAAAACAAGGCTAAAACATTAAACATTAGAAAGATATAAAAACTTTTTATACCTCTTTAATGTTTTGGATACTTTTTATAGTTAAAATTGCGATTGCGGAATTTGCGGTTTGCGGAAGTGTTTGCGGAAGTGCCCAGCACTGTAAAAATTGGAAATATGGTTTGCGTTTGCGGATTTACGTTTGCGGCACCAAAAATGGCAAGCAGTTTGCGGATTTGCGGTTGCGGAAGGTAAGGTTTGAGTTTGCGGATTTGCGATTGCGGAAGTGATTTTGAGTTTGCGATGCCCAGCTCTGACATATACACAACAAGCTAACATTCTAGTTAATCACTACGCAAAGATAAGTCACTTAAACAGAAACAACAGCCAGAAACATGCAGACAGACAAACAGCCAGACACAAGAAAACCTACAGACTTGACACGACCATTACACCCTTCAATACAGACCAGATCACCAAGATCATAAAAAACATTAAGAATTCGAAGGCTACTGGACCAGACAACATATCTAACATACACCTTAAACACTTGGGCCCACAGGGAATACTAGCTCTCACAAAAATCAGCACATATTCATACCAACACTGTATTATTCCTGACATATGGAAACAAGGTAAAATTATTACACTACTCAAACCAAACAAAAATCCAACAGAACCAGCTTCCTATAGACCCATTACCTTACTATGCACACCTTCCAAAGTAACAGAAAGACTAATCTCACAAATCACTAACCCACACATACCACTATCGCCTACTCAACATGGATTCAGACCTCACCACTCAACCACGACATTACTCACTAACCTCACACAGCACATCATGGATGGCATCAACTCCAGACGACCAGCTCAACGTACACTATTAGCAACAATAGACATTAGTAAAGCATTTGATGGTATCCCACGCTTCCCTCTCATAAACAAAATACTCAACACAAACATGCACAATAACACCAAAAGGTGGCTGAACAACTATCTTTCAGGAAGATACTCACATGTCATATTTAATGGCAAGTCAACCAAAAACAAGCTTTTTCCGAACGGAGTCCCTCAAGGCTCTCTTCTTTCACCAACACTCTTGAACTTATATATGCATGACATTCCAACACCCATAGATAACAAGCTTACCTTATCATCATATACAGATGACATCAATCTAACATCCACCCACAACACCATCGACACCGCTACAAATAACCTACAAACATACATAAACAGTATACAAGACTGGCTCGCATACAATAGACTCAAAGTGGTGCCCACAAAATCAACCATCACCTTGCTTACAAGCAACACAAAAGAACACCAGATAACTCCACAGCTTGCACTAAAAAACACCAACATTCCACACACTCACAGGACCAAAATACTTGGGGTCACATACAACACATCATTACTTTTTGCAAACCACATTCAGGACATTAAAAACAAATGTACGTCAAGACTTAACACGCTTAGGGTACTAACAGGCACAAACTTTGGACACCAGCAGGAAACAACATCACTCATATACAAACAATATATTCGCTCAGTTATGGAATATGCTAGCCCATGCTGGGCACCCATTATCTCAAACACACACATAAACACCTTACAGACAATGCAAAACAACGCACTTCGTATCATTAGGCCTACAGGATGCACTCAAACAACACCAATAGAACACCTGCACACAGAAACAAAAATACTGAAAGTTAGGGAACATGTAGACATGAGGGGAACACAATTCATGGCAGCAGCGACAACTAACCCACAACACCCTTGCCACTGCATGTACAATCATTCACCAACACCTCGCACCATTAAGGTAACACCAGAGAGACATTATAACCAAATACTCCATTCCATACCACGCCCCACAGACATCACACAGTACAGAAAACATACACACACACACACACACCTAACCCACAAAGCACTGACACGGCTTGGTCCGAATGCGGTCCTAGGTGCGAAGCCGCCACCCATTAACAGGTCAGAGATCAGCTTGAGCAGAACGGATCGAGTTAACTTAGCACGATTCCGAAAGGAACATCACCCCAACTTACAGACATATAAACTTAGACTAGACAACTCCACAGACGACACCTGCCACCTGTGCCAGGACACACCACAAACAATTGAACACATTATGACAGACTGTATCGCTCTAGTACAATATAGAACACAACACAACATCACTAATGCGCTGAACCTCTGGTCCACTCCGGAGAGGGCGATCGGTTACCTGCGTGCCACCGGCTTGCTCGATCAGGGTGGGTTGATTGGCTAAACAACATCAACAACAGCGACCCAAATGCTGAGTCTAGCAACGCTACGTGGAAGCTGTATTGGAGTGCCAGCATGACTTCCCCAGAAACGGAAGTTTTGCTTATTAATCTTCTTAGATAGATGGACATAACACTCATCAGTGAAGTGGATGTGTTTCAAAAACTCAGGATCCTCTTCTAGCTTTGCTAACATCCATGTTGCAAATCCATTCGGTTTTGTTTTTCAACATTAGTCAGTGAAGCTTGTGAATGAATTTTGTAGGGAAAAAGGTTTCTTTCGGTATGAAGTATACGATACACAGATGTTCGTGATATACCTACTTCTGCTGACAAACGTCGAATTGACTTCTGCGAACTGAGTGCAATAATTTCATGAACCATATTCACGTGTTGCACAGTTCTTGTGAATCGTCGTCTACCACTATTACCATTATGTCCGGCGCGCAACCATAATTTTTCTAGAGGAGGAGTCCCGATATTAAACCACTTCCTAAAAGTCCATACAAAGGGAGATTCAAAGCATGTTAATTATTAAGACATTCCCAGGATTATCTTGCAACTCTCTATCTTAAAACAATGAAAACAGTGATTCCACTCAAACCTCGCCAGAACTCGCTAGATGATACACACCAGACACTGGTACAAAATTTCTAATTGCTGCTGATTTGTCTCGTACTGACTACAGGGCAATTAAATAGATTACGTCAGCCAAGCCATTCTTCTGTAGCTGTACTGAAGCAGCCTAACTGGTGTTATAGAGCCTTAACAATTTTCTGCAATGTTATCTGTAACATCATTTCTATTGATTTTGTTAATGTGTCAGCAAAACGTTTTGTTGAGGCAGGGTCCCGAGATCTCTTGAAAACCTCCCTTCCCACCGGGTGCGCCACTGCGTTATGTTGATTGCTCAAATTTCATTTTGTTTGAAATCCTCTAATAATTCGTGATATTTTCTTTCTATTGGGTGACTCTCTGCATCCATATTCTCTGCAAAAATTGCTCTGCACCTGCGTCGCAGAATTTGTCACATGAAACCCCTCAACGATCTTGAATTTCTGTTTCAGCTGCAAATGGGGCATCACTGTTTGAGGGTTCAAACATATTGTTCCGTGTAGACTAGATCCTTAAGGATGCTTAGTCAAGCTTAGTTTTCCTTAAGGGATATAGCCTACTAAGGCCTTCTATGGCCTTACTAGTCTATAGTCAATTGGTAGTGGTATCGTGTTTTTCTAATTTCTACGAAATCAGAAAATGTTATTGCTTTAAGTGTGAAATGGTGAAAAAAGGTTTTAATTAATATACAATACTTATTATTTATTAAGAAACGAAAGATTAGAAATGTAAAGGTATATGTGGAATAAAATCACCAATAATAAAACACATCCATTATAAAAATAACAGGCAAATAAAAATAAGGATATTTTATATGGAACACCCTATATATATATATATATATATAGTATATATGATGAATAAAACCACGAAAGAAAGGAAACAGAATGGTGCTCAAGCGCTTTCGTCTAATGACATCCTGAGGATGTCATTAGACGAAAGCGCTTGAGCACCATTCTGTATTTCCTTTCCTTCGTGGTTTTATTCATCATAAATGTTTTTCATGTGTTACTTTCGTGAAACAATTTCCATATATATATATATATGAAATTGATTACTAAAAAAAAAATTATTTTAATAACTACTAAGCATACAAAAATCCCGGTTTATTTTCCTGCATAACCCCACCATCTAAGAGATCCTATAAGAAGTATGCCACATACCTCGGCCAATTTATAAGCAGTTGGCACCATAACATTAATTTCATTAACTTTGGCATTACTGGCCCATTTGGCGAAGCACTTATTTCCGCCGTCATAGAATCTATTACGGGACCCACGTCCTCGGCAGCACTTATCGACAAACATCTCCTATTAAGGCCTCCTTCCGTGACATTCTCAGGATTGAATTCATGCTAAAGACAATATCTGAGCGATTGCACGACATAGAGCAATGACTGCCGTTAACAACTATGACTGCCGTTAACTATGATTGCCGTTAACAATGCGATTGAGCTCCTGGAAATAACTTGGGCAGAAGCTTGGAATGATCAAAGGAGTTGACTAGAAGGCGGTTCCTAATTGGTTCCAGAAGAGTAGAAGGTGTTCTTCAGAAACACGCAAAGCTCCTGGATTCTTAAAATTAAATACCGATAATTTTAATGAGGTATTTTCGAATAGGTGCGTGCTTCCATTGTTATATGAGGGCTCTTCGTAATGAAGAGAGGGATTTGGTCTATTTCTCTTCTAGTGAGGACTTACAATATATATATATATATATATATATATATATATATATATATATATATATATACAGGGTGGGCGGAAAGTAGCTCCCTATTTTGGATTGGTAAAAAAATACGTATATTATCCATTTATTTCAGAAGAAATAATATGAAAAGGTAGGCATACATGGTAGGTTTTCTCTAAAATTTAATGTGGGCTCCAACTCTTTCCACCAGCTTCTGGAGCCGCCCAGGAATGGCGTCCACTGACTTTAGCAGGAACTCCGGCGGGATGGAGGACATGACTTCCCGAATTCGGTCCTCCAGTTCTTCCAATGTCCTCGGTTTGGTGCGGTAGACTTCTTCCTTTACCCACCCCCAAAGAAAGAAGTCGCACGGTGTCAAGTCGGGGCTCCTGGCTGGCCATTGATGTGGACCACGACGACCCATCCAACGCCCAGGGAAGTGGGCATCCAGCCACTCACGGACAACAAAAGCGAAGTGCGGAGGGGCGTCATCTTGCATAAATATCAGATCGTCGATGTTCTCCCATGTGCTGACAACCGGCCAGACCTCGTTTCGCAACATAGCAAGGTACCGCTCAGCATTCATGGTGTTGCGCAGAAGGAACGGGCCCACAACCTGATCTGAGGTCATACCACACCACACCGTTACACTGAACCGATTCTGCCGTTTTTCAGCGGTAACCGTGCGACTTCTTTCTTTGGGGGTGGGTAAAGGAAGAAGTCTACCGCACCAAACCGAGGACATTGGAAGAACTGGAGGACCGAATTCGGGAAGTCATGTCCTCCATCCCGCCGGAGTTCCTGCTAAAGTCAGTGGACGCCATTCCTGGGCGGCTCCAGAAGCTGGTGGAAAGAGTTGGAGCCCACATTAAATTTTAGAGAAAACCTACCATGTATGCCTACCTTTTCATATTATTTCTTCTGAAATAAATGGATAATATACGTATTTTTTTACCAATCCAAAATAGGGAGCTACTTTCCGCCCACCCTGTATATATATATATATACATATATACAGTGGCGCTCATAAGTATTAGTACAGAGAAATATTTCACTTATATTCGTACTTTTCTTTTGTACAAAGCGTAGAATAGTAATGAGAAGTTTACCGTTAAGTTTGAAAAATTTTACAAATAAAAAAATTAGTTCAGCTTCACCATATAGTGTAAAACATCAAAGAATTTAAGGAAATAAATAAAAGTTAAAATGCAAAAGTTTTCGTACATTTACTTGTAAAATTATTTCATACTTTGTGTGTCCACCTTTTGCTCGATTCACTTCAATGATTCGTTTTGGGTAATTTTCTAAAAAGTTTCGACATCTCTCAGTAAACATTTTAGCTCATTCCTCCAAAGAAAATTATTACAATTCATTCATATTCGAAGGGTTTCTATTGCGGACACCTTTTTTCAAATGAAACAGTAGTAGTATGGCAAAAATGGAGTGCAATGCAATTGCATGCAACATTGCAGAGAAACATACGCAGATATCTGGGAATGGGTGTAGGGATTTAGAGGGGCTCCAAACCTTAAAATAAAGGGAATAGAGAATATTGCAACATTTGCAACATTTTACAACATTGCTGGAAAAGATGTGCAGGGACTAGGGAAGGGTAGTAGAGAGGCTACGGGCGTGCCAAACTATAAAATAAAGCGAATACAAATACAGGGTGTCCCAAAAGTCCTTATCTATTTTGTTGAAATAGGCTGAATTTCAAATAAATGTCACTGACCTGAATACAGATGTATTTCTATACAAATTACAAGTATTACACCATTAAAATCTTTAATTAGTAGTTTCCACATGTGCTCCATCTGTATCTCTGCAAATCTCAAAGCGGTCAGCTGCATTGCGGAACACATTTCCGAGCATTTCAGGGATTATTTTCTCAACTGCTTGCCTAATGCGATCTCGCAGATCTGGTAAATCTCGAATATTTCTGCGATAGACCTCTGATTTAATGAAACCCCAAGCAAAGAAATCCAATGGGGTCAAATCTGGAGATCGCGCTGCCCAGGGCCTATTTCCCCCACGTCCAATCCAACGATTTGGAAAACGCTCGTTTAGGTATGTCTGAACAATTCTGGCATAATGACATGGTGCCCCATCCTGCTGAAAGACTACATTGTCGACAATGCCATCTTCAAGAAGTTGAGGTTTAGAAAATTTTGAAGCATATCAAAGTAAACAGGCCCTGTCACTGTAGCCTCTGCAAAGAAAAAGGGCCCGTAAATCTCAGACTTTGTCATTCCAAGCCACACGTTGACTTTAGGTGAGTTTCTTTCCCATTCAGTGAACTTAGTTGACTTTTCATTAGCCCAGATGCGACAATTATGTCGATTGATTTTACCACAGGTGTGAAAAGTCGCCTCATCGCTAAACAAAATGTGGTCCATTAAATTGCTATTTTGGATTTGTTCGACCAGTTCCGCACACATTGCTGTGTAACAGCTGAATGTGATAACACTTCTTCAGCGTCGAACGCAAGATTCTGTGAACAGTTGTTTTGGGTATGGTCAATTTGTGGGATGCTTGGCGAACTGACATTCTTTGATCGTCTTCGAACATTATGCGAACAGATTCAATGTTTTGTTGTACTGTTCTTGGGCGTCCACTTCTTCCTTCATCATGCACAGATCCAGTCCTTTTGAATTTGTTCACCAATTCACGAATTGCTTTATCTGTCGGTCCAGGCTTATGAAACCTTCTTGAGAATCGGTCTCTAATTTCACAACATTTCATTCCTCTGATGCGACATGTTACTATCATAACGCGTTCATGCACATCCATCACCAATGATATGGATCTGAAAAAATTAATTAAAAATTTAAAAATACTTAAAATAGAAATCTAATGCATGTATTTGTCTAGAAAGGTGCATGCAATCATGTCATTAAAACATTCATTTGAAATTCAGCCTATTTCAACAAAATAGATAGGGACTTTTGGGACACCCTGTATATGAATTGTATGTTTACTTACTTCTTAGTGCTGGAGAATCTTGGAGCATAATGGAGCCTTTTCTAGCCATCCTGGTTGGACTTGGATCACAGTCAATTGGCTTAGAATCCAGCCCTGCCCTGGGGACACAGCCAGTCGGTACAGACAGACGGGCAAAAAGTAATCGATTACAAATAAAAAATACTGATGTCTGAAAAGTAACTAAAAGTATGAAGTAGAAATTACTTTCTTGGATTAATTAATCCAAAGAAGTAATTTCTACTTTATACTGATATATATATATATATATATATATATATATATATATATACACACACACACACACACAGGGTGTCCCATAAGTCTGGAACCATAGGGCAAAATGATAAAAACGGCAACAAAAACGAAACGGCTTTTATTCACAGAAAGTGCTCATTATTATTGATACACGAATGCAGACGAGATATCCAGTCAGCAAACACACGGCGAATGGTATCAGGAGTGATAGTGTTACATGCGTCGATGATGCCCTCCCACAAATGTGCAACACGCTGAATTTTCTCCGCGTAGACCAACGCCTTCAAGCGACCCCAGAGTTAAAAATCCAACGGGGTGAGATCGGGGATCCTCGCCGGCCACTCCACAGGCCCTCGACGTCCTATCCAATGACCAGGGAATTGTCGGTGCAGCCACTCTCTTACCCGGATGCTGTAATGGGCAGGAGCACCATCCTACTGGAACCATGTTGGGAAATCCCCATCTGTGTTGAAGACACTGGGGAATGCTTCCTCGTTCAGCATACGCAAGTAGGCGTTTCCTGTGGCAGTGTCATCAAAAAAGAAGGGGCCTATGATACGGTCTTTCCAAATGCCACACCATACCATCACACGAGCGACACCTTGTTCCTTTGAAGCAGTAAACCAGTGAGGGTTGTCTTGCGACCAGTAGTGGGTGTTCCGTCGGATCACCTCACCATTTGCGTAAAAAAACAGCCTCATCACTGAACAGAATGGTGAACAGGAAATTGGCATTTTGAGCACATTGTATCGTAGCCCATTCACAAAATTCCATCCGTCGGTCTGGATCATCTTCGCTTAATTTCTGCAGGATTTGAAGTTTGTAAGGATGCCATTTGTGTGCTTGAAGAATGTGGTGGATGCTGCTTTTCGACACCCCTGTCTCAGTGGACAACCGCCGAAGAGACTTTTGGGGACTGTTTGTGAAATGAACGAGGATGGTGCGGCTGTGTCATCGTCGGTGGATGTCCTCGGAGATCCACTGCGTGGTTTATCTCCATTGGATCACGTTTCCCTGAACTTTGCTACAAGTTTGCCGACACAGCTGTGTGTTATCGACGCGCGGTCCGGATGCAATCTGTTAAATTACTCAGCGACCTCCCTCTGACTCCGATTTCCTACGAGCAGAATTACCTGGATGCGTTCTTCCTTACTCAAAGACATCATGGGCACTTGCATAAACGGAAAAACATGAATTACTTATTTTACCCCATGGTTCCAGACTTATGGGACACCCTGTATATATGTTAACCCCTCCGTCTATGGCCCTGGGGTGGTTCGGAATCGACGGGGGGTTCTGGTTAGGAGGCAGCAACGGATATTTCTTCTATAACATTCTAATTCTTTTCGGTCGCCTCTTGTTAAACTCTTGGCTACAGACTCGCCAGACTGTTATGCCAATATCTTCTATGGTGCTTGGGTTGTCTCTTTCTCTCGCTTTATGAGTCGACGATTATTAACTCTTCTCTTGCTATAATACTCTGATACTTTCTCTGAGACTAAAATTATCGACTTTTCTTTTATAACATCGACTTTACTGACTAAGTTCCTCTGAAGATAGCCCAACTCGAGGGGGGAAATAAAAAGTTTCTCTTACTGTAAATTTACTTCTTAAAAATTTACAGTTAGTGCTCTGAATTTACAGGGGTAGAGGTTCGACCTCTTTCGACCATGGCTCAGGCCGGAATCTAAAAAAAATTAAGGAGGCAAGGGGCCTCTGCCCCCTCCTCGCAGCGAGGCTGCTAACAAAGGAGTCGTAATGAAGTGCCGTAACGAAGTGCTCTTATGAAGTGACGTAATTTTACAAATACATGTATAATATAAACCTAAATGTTTGGGGGAAGACAGTTGAAGGTTAAGTTTCCCCCTTTTAAACACATGATCAGATGTTTGAAAGATTCCAAATAAAAATTTAAAAAATAAAAATAAAAACTAATCGTATATTTTTGCCGAGTCTTCATTTGTGAAGACGATATCATTTCGTAATAGTACATAGGTACAATTTAAGTACACCACTGAGCACATTTTCGTTTTGGTCTATTACAATTATGATTACAATTACCAATTAATTCATATTCACTTATTGTTTAATTACACTTCCATTTAAAGTACATTCTTACATTATATATTAATTCATTACATTCAATTACAGTTTCATTGAAGTACATTACAAGTTATTATTAATTACAGTTTCATTAAAGTACATTACGTCGTTTACCATTCTTAGTGTTTTTATATATTTATATATGGTTATAATATAATGTTATAATAATGTTATAATGTTTCAGACCAACAAAGACCCTAGGATCCACTCATGGCTGGTCTACCTAACTGTGTTCGTAATCGTGTATTGTGTATGTCCTCCGTGGTGGCGGAGGGGACCTACAATTTTACGTGGGTTCCGAACCACAAGAACATAAGAAACTTATTTAAAAACTGCCGGTAAATTGGCAACAACCAATTTTTACGAAACTAAATAATTATCAATTTAAAAATAATTAATTGTCGGTTTAAAACTAAAGATAGAATCTCTCGGTCCAGAGGAGCAAGTCATAATAGACTACTATCCACAAATATGTTACATTCTATATCAATTTATAACGGACATGCAAATATATCAGATCCAAAGAATCCAGTCAATTTCATTACGGTATCCATCAAGTCACGGTCCATATCGATTGCGGACCAAGTCAAAATTTACAACCATATACATTATCAATTTAAAAATAATTAATTATCGATTTAAAACTAAAGATAGAATCTCTCGATCCAGAGGATCAAGTCATAATAGACTACTATCCACAAATATGTTTCACTCTATATCTATTATATAACGGACATGCAAATATATCAGATCCAAAGAATCCAGTCAATTTCATTACGGTATCCATCAAGTCACGGTTCATATCGATTGCGGACCAAGTCAAATTTACAACCATATACATTACAATATATACACTTACGAGGAAAAGTGTAGGTGTGGCTGTAAAGACTGTACAGTAATGTAGAAATGTGTGTGCACCCATTATGGGTCTCCCATTTAAAGGTGTTTGTGGGGCAAGTGAAGATCATGAGTTTTTCAATACCTCACAGTACTATGTGGGGCACCACTCGGCAGAGGAATCTCTTTAAATGGGGTGTGTAAGGACAGAGAGTATCCCCTAACCCAAGACGCTGCCTCCCTATATCCCACAACACTTGTGTTGAGCTGTGGGATCTATCCCCACAAAGCCTTAATTTTACTACCTTAAACTATACCCTTTCTATCAACATGCGCGTCCAATCGATTCTTAAACATGTTTATAGACGTGCTACTAATTACTTCTACCGGCAAACTATTCCAGCTATTTACTATTCTATGCGTAAAAAAGTTTTTCGCAACTGCTGTCTCGAACCTTCTACTTGTCAACTTACACCCGTTATTTCTAGTCCTATTATATTGAGATATTTCGAAAAAGCTATCTCTATCTACGTTATCAAACCCATTCATAATTTTGAAAACCTGGATTAGATCACCCCTTAACCTCCTAGTCTCGAGTGTAGTCAATTTTAACTCTTTAAGCCTATCCTCGTACGACTTTGACCTAAGAGACGGAATCATCTTAGTTGCTCGTCTTTGAACTCTTTCGATTTTGTCTATATCTTTGCGCATATGCGGATTCCAAAATTGGACCGCGTACTCCAAATGGGGTCTAACTAATGATTTATAAAGAGGAACTATAATATCGCGCGATTTGTACTCAAAATTTCGAGCTATAAAACCTAACACTTTGTTCGCCTTATTGACAGCCGCTGTACTTTGTTTCGCTACTTTTAAATCACCAGTGACTATAACTCCTAAATCTTTTTCCTGCTCTACGCTTGTTAAATCTTTCCCTGACATACTATACGCAAAATTACCGTTACGCGAACCTATATGCATAATTTTGCACTTATCCACGTTAAATCTCATTTGCCATGTGACTGACCAATCAACGATTTTATTCAGATCTTCCTGAATTTTACCTCTATCTTCGTCATTAATCGCCCTGCCACCCAGCTTCGTGTCATCCGCAAACTTTGAAACTGTACTGACTAGGCCGACATCTAAATCGTTAATATATATATGGTTATACTATATGGTATATGGTTATACTATATGGTTATACTAGATGGTTATACTAGATGGTTATACTAGATGGTTATTATATTTGGTTATTAGTACAACACAAGTACATGAGACATGACACACATGATATAACATAACGCATGATAAAGTTATAAATTCGAATCGAGCGAAAGGAGACTTTTTTATCTTTGAAGCGTTCGATTCTGCCAGTTAGCGGAATTTGATCTTACTAAGCATTTTCGAGTTCAATGCGGGAGGTGATATAATAAAAAATAATAATGAAAAAAATAATACGAGAACGTATTTTTGCGTTTTCGAACGAAGGCATGAAGTTTTGCATTTCATAGATTGACACGAGTAAAAATGAATATTTAATAAAATTTATATAGGATAATGATCAAGATAAAATATGGACGTATGGGGGCGGGGATATGGTCGAATAATAGTTATATTTATACTACATAACATATAAATAATGACCTATAGAGTGTACAGTTTTTATTATGATGATAAAGAATTTTCATACATTGCATACTAGAGATATAATGAAGGGAAATTAATGACTTGAAAATGTGACGTCATAGTTATTGAATTTGTACGTATAGTACAAATCATTATTAGGAAGATTTACATGAACGAATTAGAGACAAAGAGTGGGTATCAATGACTAAGAAGTACAACTGCGGGTTCCAATCCTGTTACATGCAATGTGTATGCATAATCTAGGGTCGAGGATGAGATGGAAGACAATCATAATTAATTATAATAAATTCTATAACAATGAAAAATGGAAAATAGATACGACTAAACCACAGAAATGGTAGATCATAGGGTTGTGACACAAACAAAAATAGGAAGCTACAAATAAAATTTTTATCCAAAACTCGCTTAGGCGATTTTGGTTTCTTATGTAAAGATGAATATGGATTATTCATTGTTCATTTTTACAGTGTTTCCCTCTCTAAAATGGTATTAATACAATAATATAATACAATTAATACAATATAATAGAATTGAGAAAATAACATCCAACGAATTCATATTAGATGATGACATTCTTTTTTACAATACAAGTTTTATACAGAACGAGTTCGGGTAGTTGAGTACAATGCAGAGTATCAAATCTTTAAAATGACACTTGCTTACAAAATATAAAAAATTCAAAGATTAAAACTTTAATTTTAGACAAACAATTAAGTTAGACAAACATTGATATGGTTAAAATTTTTACAAAATTTTATTTTTCTGTGGGAAAAATTACATACATAATGAGTAATAGATAAAAGGGAAAAATATAAATTTTAAAGTTCATGGATTTTTCAAGGTTACCATGATAGTACAATTGATAAACTAATTTTATTGACTATTGTAGGTAAAAATAGAATTACGTAATGGATGATGTATAGACCTGTGGTCTAGTGTGTATTTTTGTGTACTAGGTACAAAGTGTGTATCTTACAATTTCGAGGGACAGATTAGCTGAGAGGATTGTTCAATTAACTGAATAAATGCATGAGCAAGATATATTAGAAAGCAAAAATGATTAAGATTAAATTACATAGTTAGCACTTACGCGCAATGAATTAGTTTATTGTGATATCCAATGATTTTAGCATAAGGTTTGTGTGTATATAGTATATATAGTGTGCATACATGCATTTTTATTGACTGTTGTAGGTACAAATCGAATTACGTAGTGGATGATGGATAGACCTGTGATCAAATGTGTATTTATGTTTATTGGGTACAGATTGTAGTGGTTGGTGATACGTTCAAAAGGAGAAAGGGGATTTATAGTTGAATAGTTGAAATTATACGTCAGTGTGCAGATGTATCTATAAATATTGGTAAGAAGCATCTGTAGATGAGTGAGTCGGTACAATAGTATGTAGAATATGAGAGTAATTTGTTCATCCCTTGAAGAACTAGATCATTAGGGGTCATTGGTGGATTAGGATTATATATTTATATATAATATATATATATATATATACTTTAAGGAACAGATAAAATAACTTAATAAATGCATGAGCGAGAATTTATATATAGTAAGCAATAATTATGGTGTATTATAATGATGATGTTTGCATACGAGTTTTAATGCAAAAGTGACTGGACGGACGGAACGTAAATGAATTCGAATATATATCAAAAGTAATAAAATTCAATTAGGATTATAGATTTTACATAATTAATCAGTTACACGTATAAGGTAATTAAAAAAAAACGAACTTAGAGGAACTTACAATTAATGAAAGTAAATCTCACGGTTTTAAAATTGAATTTTGACACACAATTAATTAAATTCGACTACGACAATTACTCAGTATTAATCGAATTAAAAAATATAAAAAATATAAAGTTTGAAAATAGAAATCAATTATAAACTATAATGAACTAAACATATACTATACTTAAAAATAAAAAACACAACTTAACATAAATTGAGGTTATGTTCCATCGTACCAAAGAGGAATTAACCATGGTTGAACCATTTCTCTGGTTGACACAGTTCAACTGGGGTTGGGGGTGTTAAAATAAAATAAAATAAAAAGAAAGTTTGGAGTACTACATTCGAGGGAATTGAGTGACTAAGCGGGGGGTATAAGTCTGAAATTGATAATACGTCTTTCGTGAGCACTTTGCTCTTTAAAAAAAGATTGCTTGTCACACTACTTAGAACAAAAATTAAGAGAGTTGAAACAAAACGGAGGGACGGCATGTTCCTCAGCATAGTAATTTAAAAGGAGTCATTGGGACAAGATCAATTAATTAATTATTACACAGCTATTATTATCACATATACATTACAATGATTATGAAAGTCATTACAAACAATTGTAAAAACTGTTTTGGTTACAAACAATAAAATGTCATTTTACCTATATATTTATATACGCAACAATGGCATGAAAAAGAAAAGACAAATCGGTCCATTTCCTTCTTACAAACAAGAGAAAAGGTTAAACTAAAGACGCAACCCGGTCAATTCAGGTTGAATTAAATTCTCTTAAACAACAAAAAAAAAGGTTGAATTAAATTCTTAAATTACATTTTCTTAAATTAAATTCTCTTAAATTACAAAGAAAAGTTGAATTCAATTGACTGCATTGAAATAACTTGGGACTTAAACTCTGACTTGGAATAAAACTCTCTGACTTGGAGTAAAACTCTCTGACTTGGAATAAAACTCTCTGACTTGGAATAAAACTCTCTGATTTGGAATAAAGCTCTGTGACTTGGAATAAAACTCTCTGACTTGGAATAAAACTCTGTGACTTGAACTCTATCAAGTATTCTTGAAACTAACTAGCTCTATCAAGTATTCTTGAAACTAACTTGAACTCTATCAAGTATTCTTGAAACTAACTTGAACTCTATCAAGTATTCTTGAAACTAACTTGAACTCTATCAAGTATTCTTGAAACTAACTTGAACTATCAAGTATTCTTGAAACTAACTTGAACTCTATCAAGTATTCTTGAAACTAACTTGAACTCTATCAAGTATTCTTGAAACTAACTTGAACTCTATCAAGTATTCTTGAAACTAACTTGAACTCTATCAAGTATTCTTGAAACTAACTTGAACTCTTATCAAGTATTCTGAAACTAACTTGAACTCTTATCAAGTATTCTGAAACTAACTTGAACTCTATCAAGTATTCTGAAACTGTCTGACTTGAACGCTTGTCAAGTATCTTGAAACTTAAACTGTCTAACTTGAACTCTTATCAAGTATTTCTATAAATCTCTGGGGCGGTTGTCCCTTTTGGCGCAACCTTCTGACTTCAAAAACTGACTTCAAAAATGACTTCAAAAAATGACTTCAAAAAATGACTTCAAAAAATGACTTCAAAAAATGACTTCAAAAAATGACTTCAAATATCTCTCTATAAACACTCTCTTTCTTAATTTGCAAGTCAATTCAATTCAATAATTTGAAAAAATTTGCAAACAAAAATATAAAATGTAAACATTTCACTCTAATGTACACGAAGGTACGATACTATTATGTTTGATACATAAAATAAAATTATTCTACACTGAATATAATAGTGAAAATAACTGAAATTAACTCTTTGAAATTAACTCTCTGAAATTAACTCTCTGAAATTAATTCTCTCTGAAATTAATTCTCTCTGAAATTAATTCTCTCTGAAATTAATTCTCTCTGAAATTAATTCTCTCTGAAATTAATTCTTACTTTTAACTTCTGTGACTTTTAACTTCTGTTACATTTAACTTCTGTTACATTTAACTTCTGTTACATTTAACTTCTGTGAAAATTACTGTTTCACTAAAAAAAAGTGTATCACTGGTGTCTGAAGTGTTCACTGTGTTTTGTGTTAATTCTGGCTTGATACTCATTATTAACTGTTAATAATACGGACTTTTCAAGTGTTTATAAATTACTTAAAAAACAAACTGTGTACTTAACAAAATTTTCCACGGGCGAAATCCTCAGAGACGTGTCCTGAAGACGTCTTCCTGGCTACTTCTTTTTGGATGAAAACTAGGCGTGAAGAACTTGGAGTCGTGACACACCGGTTCAAGGGTGGATGTTACGAACAAGAAGTCGTGACACGCCGGTCAACTGGTTTTATCCTGATGCAGGGTAATTTCGATCTTGGCCAAAGAGTGGCCTCTTCTTAAAATCCTCTTCTTAAAATCTTCTTCTTCTTAAAATCTTCTTCTTCTTAAAATCTTCTTCTTCTTAAAATATTCTTCTTAAAATATTCTTCTTAAAATATTCTTCTTAAAATATTCTTCTTAAAATATTCTTCTTAAAATATTCTTCTTAAAATCTGTTAAGATCCTGGTAAAGGGTCGCCAGTTTGTTAACCC
Organism: Bathynomus jamesi; assembly: GCA_023014485.1. Taxonomy (NCBI): domain Eukaryota; kingdom Metazoa; phylum Arthropoda; class Malacostraca; order Isopoda; family Cirolanidae; genus Bathynomus; species Bathynomus jamesi. The sequence goes on along the minus strand of JAJOZX010003408.1, from coordinate 322,499 downwards.
CTCCGTCTATGGCCCTGGGGTGGTTCGGAATCGACGGGGGGTTCTGGTTAGGAGGCAGCAACGGATATTTCTTCTATAACATTCTAATTCTTTTCGGTCGCCTCTTGTTAAACTCTTGGCTACAGACTCGCCAGACTGTTATGCCAATATCTTCTATGGTGCTTGGGTTGTCTCTTTCTCTCGCTTTATGAGTCGACGATTATTAATTCTTCTCTTGCTATAATACTCTGATACTTTCTCTGAGACTAAAATTATCGACTTTTCTTTTATAACATCGACTTTACTGACTAAGTTCCTCTGAAGATAGCCTAATTCGAGGGGGAAAATAAAAAATTTCTCTTACTGTAAATTTACTTCTTAAAAATTTACAGTTAGTGCTCTGAATTTACAGGGGTAGAGGTTCGACCTCTTTCGACCATGGCTCAGGCCGGAATCTAAAAAAAATTAAGGAGGCAAGGGGCCTCTGCCCCCTCCTCGCAGCGAGGCTGCTAACAAAGGAGTCGTAATGAAGTGCCGTAACGAAGTGCTCTAATGAAGTGACGTAATTTTACAAATACATGTATAATATAAACCTAAATGTTTGGGAGAAGACAGTTGAAGGTTAAGTTTCCCCCTTTTAAACACATGATCAGATGTTTGAAAGATTCCAAATAAAAATTTAAAAAATAAAAATAAAAACTAATCGTATATTTTTGCCGAGTCTTCATTTGTGAAGACGATATCATTTCGTAATAGTACATAGGTACAATTTAAGTACACCACTGAGCACATTTTCGTTTTGGTCTATTAAATTATGATTACAATTACCAATTAATTAATATTCACTTATTGTTTAATTACACTTCCATTTAAAGTACATTCTTACATTATATATTAATTCATTACATTCAATTACAGTTTCATTGAAGTACATTACAAGTTATTATTAATTACAGTTTCATTAAAGTACATAACGTCGTTTACCATTCTTAGTGTTTTTATATATTTATATATGGTTATAATATATTGTTATACTATATGGTTATACTATATGGTTATACTAGATGGTTATACTAGATGGTTATACTATATGGTTATTATATTTGGTTATTAGTACAACACAAGTACATGAGACATGACAAACATGATATAACGTAACGCATGATAAAGTTATAAATTCGAATCGAGCGAAAGGAGACTTTTTTTATCTTTGAAGCGTTCGATTCTGCCAGTTAGCGGAATTTGATCTTACTAAGCATTTTCGAGTTCAATGCGGGAGGTGATATAATAAAAAATAATAATGAAAAAAATAATACGAGAACGTATTTTTGCGTTTTCGAACGAAGGCCTGAAGTTTTGCATTTCATAGATTGACACGAGTAAAAATGAATATTTAATAAAATTTATATAGGATAATGATCAAGATAAAATATGGACGTATGGGGGCGGGGATATGGTCGAATAATAGTTATATTTATACTACATAACATATAAATAATGACTTCTATAGAGTGTACAGTTTTTATTATGATGATAAAGAATTTTCATACATTGCATACTAGAGATATAATGAAGGGAAATTAATGACGGGAAAATGTGACGTCATAGTTATTGAATTTGTACGTATAGTACAAATCATTATTAGGAAGATTTACATGAACGAATTAGAGACAAAGAGTGGGTATCAATGACAGAAGTACAACTGCGGGTTCCAATCCTGTTACATGCAATGTGTATGCATAATCTAGGGTCGAGGATGAGATGGAAGACAATCATAATTAATTATAATAAATTCTATAACAATGAAAAATGGAAAATAGATACGACTAAACCACAGAAATGGTAGATCATAGGGTTGTGACACAAACAAAAATAGGAAGCTACAAATAAAATTTTTATCCAAAACTCGCTTAGGCGATTTTGGTTTCTTATGTAAAAATGAATATGGATTATTCATTGTTCATTTTTACACACATATATATATATATATGTGTTAAATAAGGCAATTATGTATTATTTAGGTTTAACGCCTATTGTATATAAATATTTTAACAAATCTTTACTGATTGGATTGTTATTTTATGTATGATACGGATATATGTTAAATAAACTGAGCATTGTAGTTGTGTTTTATTTTAACCTTTACACTGTGTATATGTATGTGGCTGTATGTTGTTGAATGTGTGCGTGTGAGCGTGCATACAAAAACCGTTGAAGTAAAAAAAATAAAAGTAACAAAAAGGAATTAACAATATATATATACAGAGTATATATATATATATATATATATATATATATATATATGTGTATATATTATATATATATATATATATATATATATATATATTCCTTTTTGTTATTTTCATTATTCTGACTTCAATGGTTTTTGTATGCACGCACGCTCGCACACATCTAACAACATACAGCCACATACATATACACACTGTAAAGGTTAAAATAAAAAACACAACTACAATGCTCAGTTTATTTAACAAATATCTGTATCAAACATACCATAACAATCCAGTCAGTAAAGATGAGTTAAAATATGTATATACAATAGGCGTAAAACCGAAATAATACATACTTTACTTATTTAGCATAAGTATATATGCATCAGCCATAAAATAACAATAAATCCAGTTGAGATGAATTAAAATATATAAATACAGCAGTTAAAAAATCAGAATATAGAAGACTTATTTAATATATATAATATATACACCGTGTGTGTGTGTATATATATATGTATATGTACACATATATATATATATATATATATATATATATATATATATATATATATATATATATATATATATATTACGGTGGTCAAAGATAGTATGGTAAAACTTCAAACTTTAAAATGTCAATTTCCTCAAAGCTACTCTTGTTACACTATACAATATTAACACTCACAAAATTTTGAGCAAATTAGAGCAGATTTAGAAGTCGCTACAAATTGAACATTTTTTCCTACTAGAATAATATTAGTTTGGGTAATTCCTTTTGTATTTGTGTAAGTATATGTACATATGTGCGAGTATGTGTGTGTAACGTATATATACATATATATATGTAGATGAGAACGTTACCAGAAACAGCACAGTAACATGAGTAGAAAAATAAGAAACCCAAAAGATATAGGATCTCTGCAAACCGACATAAACAGAATCTACAAGTGGACGGAAGACAACAATATGAAGTTTAACAGCGACAAATTTCAGCTGTTACGGTACGGAAAAAGAGAAGACCTAAAATCCACGGAATATTTTACCCCAAATGGACAGGAAATTCAGAGAAATTCTAGAGCAAAAGATTTAGGGGTTGTAATGACAGATGATGCGAAATTTGAAACACAAAATAAGATAGCAGTAAACAGAGCAAAGGGAATAACTGGGCAGATATTGAGAACCTTTAAACGAAGGGATAAGAATGTAATGATTCCTCTACTGAAAACCCTGATCATACCCAAATTTGAATACTGCTCGGTCCTAACATGCCCATATAAAAAAGAAGACATTAAACAGCTGGAAGGGATCCAGAGAAGCTTCACAGCCAAGATCAAGGGGTGCAAAGAACTAAATTACTGGGAAAGGTTACGCGAACTAAACCTATATTCACTGGAATATATTATACACCTATATTTACACTTGGAAAATAATGGCGAAACTAGTTCCTAATCTTACTCTGAACCTTGTAACTCCCCAAACAACGGTGGAAAGTAGAAACGGTAGACTGTGTCCTATTATCAAATTAAACGCGAGACAGGGAACATCCTTAACCCTGAAAGAAAATAGTTTTGTTGTAAGAGGACCAAAACTGTTTAATCAGCTGCCCAAAGACCTAAGAAACACGAAGAGAGTTGCAGTGGACATCTTCGAAAGAAGATTAGACGCCTGGCTCAGAACAATCCCCGATCAGCCGGGAGTACCTGGCTATGTGAGGTGGAGAGCACAAGAAACCAACTCACTACTTCACCAGGCCAATTCGAGAGATGGGCGACAAGCTTGACCTTCGCGAAATGAGGAATCATCGCGCGGAACAGTTGTAAGGTTGTAATGTAAGGTAAGGCACTGAAAACACTGATCATACCCAAATTGGAATACTGCTCGGTCGTAACATGCCCATATAAAAAAGAAGACATTAGACAACTAGAAGAGATTCAGAGAAGCTTCACAGCAAGATCAATGGGTGCAAAGAACTAAACTACTGGGAAAGGTTAAGAAAATAGTCTTGTTGTGAGAAGACCAAAACTGTTTAATCAGCTGCCCAAAGACCTAAAGAACACGAGTGGGGTTACAGTGGACGTCTTCAAAAGAAGACTAGACGCATGGCTCAGAACAATCCCGATGAGCCGGGCATAACTGGCTATGTGAGGCGGAGAGTACAACAAATCACTCACTACTTCACCAGGCCAACTCGAGAGGAGGGGCGACAAGCTTGACCTTCGTGAAATGTGGAATCATCGCACTGAACAGTGAACATTTGAAAGGTTGAAAGGTATATATATATATATATCAGTGGCGTGCGGTGGGTGTCCACAGGGTAAGCGGTATCTGCATATATATATATACACGCATCATAACTGCATATTAGTTTTCGATTACTCTAGTAATATACTGACTTTTTGTAATTTGACTTTTAACTGGGTAGGCGGCGCATGCCCCCCTTACCATGACTGCACGCTACTGATATATATATATATATATATATATATATATATATATATATATATATATATATATATATTAGGGTGATGCAAAAAAGGGGTCAAATTTTTTTTTTTTCAATTTTCAGGGAGACACCCTCCTATTTTATTCATATTCCTAAGAAAGCATTGTATGCGAAATTTGGGGTTGAAAAAGAGAAAATTAGAGGTTGCTACCAAGCTTTAAAAATAAATGTATATCAGTTTGTGCTCAAAAATATTGTTTTGTTGATATTTTCGCCGGAGCCGGTTTGATGTGTACCTAGTTAACCTAGTTTGAAAAAAAACGATGACATTCTAGACTATAGTACGTCGTGAGCTCATAAAATAGTAAATAATAGGCACGCTGATTTCCGCACCACCCTCTGAGGTACAGCGTATAGCGCGTTAACTTTTTTTTATGTGGAAGTTTCCCCAGTAGGCATATCATAACCACTTATGTATGTTTATTTTCGTTTTTTGTGAAGCAAGAGTAATGTTTTCTTGTTTTTGTTTGAGAGTGACGACCTGTAACTTTTAACAATTTGAAGAAGGTATTGTTTCTGCTCTTCATCATTGGTTATCAGTTTGTTGTATTCCTCCATCAGTCGTACACCTCTTTCCGCAATGTCGTTTACCACTTTGAGTCCATATGCGATATCTCTTGCATTCGCATAACTTTCATCATCATTCCATTCTTCAGCATCTTTTTCAAGAAAAGTGCAAGGCACCTCTAGGATTTCAAAGAATCTTTTTGTGTTCGCAGTAACGAAATCCTGCAGTTGTTTCTGCCCAGCTGATTCAGGATTTATTGATGCTCGTTTGCTCGGTTTTGAGTCAACTGGTTTCTGCAGAGCATGCTTCATTTTGTTTTTTGTCTCATGCGAAACAGCTGAATCAAAAAATGCAAGCGCCACAAGCTCCTCAGAGAGGTACCACAAATGTCTCAAAAACTTATTGAGTGCAGCACTTGCAATTTTGTCATCCTTTTGCTTGTAGAGCTGCAGACTTTGCACAAAATGCAAATCTGAACGGGGGGCGCATGAGGGTATGGGTGCCAGGTACCACGATCTGATGTATATCGCAGCTGAAAAGCAGCAAACATCTCTCAGTCCTTTTTCCTCTCTCTCAGTTAGTTTAAACTGAGATTTAAACATCCAAATTTTAATGCAGTAAATTAGCTTGCCCATCCATCGTGCTCTGTGATAAGCTCCGGGTGCTTTAAAGCTGATTCCTGACTTGGGGGCACTACCGATGAAAATGAGCGTTAGCTCGAGCAATTCCTTGTAGTCATCACGAGGCTGCTGTTCATCAAGCTGAGCTTGAGCAAATTGAATGAGTTCTTCAGCATCTGAGATTTTCTCTGCAATGTTAGGGTCATCTGTTGCTGTTTGGTAATTGTTCTTGTCAATTTCCACCCACTTTGCTTTGAATCTCTTAAACAGTTGTATGTCAGGGCCACTAGAAGATGGCAAGGAGACAGAAACTGCAGCTTCTAACACTATTTCGAAAATATGATGTCGGCAAGCCAGCCACAGCATATCTTTATCCAATCTTTGCTCTAGTAACATACAAGCACCACTCTTAGAACCTGTGTTGGAGGCAGTGGTGTCAAAACACATGCCCTTCACTTGGTCAGATATATTCCACTCCAATACTAACTGATGGACAGCATCTGCAATGTTTTGACCAGTTCCTCTGGCAAGTTTGGGAATACCAAGAAGCTGATCAACTCCTTGGCCGGAAATTAGAACTGGCAGTCGATCAACATTTTCATGACCAGTAATATCTTCCAGTAGTTTGCCGTCCCAATGTATTTGGAGAGGGCAATTTGTTTCGAAATCCTGCTTCAAATTTTCTGCCATTGTCTTGCGGTTCCTTTGTCTTGCTCTCCGTATCGATGAATAGCTAACACTGTATTCTTCAGGGTTTTGCCCAAGAGCATTGATTGTTGGGATCAAGATTTCCGAAGCAGCTCTATCACTTACTTTTGCAGCATCAAGAGATACAAGCATTGAAGAATCCATAAGCTTTGCACTCTTAGACTTTGATCTACTTTGTCTCGAAGTTGATGGCTGCTGAGGGTCAGCAACAAATTCTTCTTCTGATTTTGAACTATCTTCATTCAAACTTGAAGGACTTGAACTTGAGAGCACTGCTGCTTCGAAAACGGCTGTTTCCCTCTTTCTTTTCTTTTCAAGCAATGTTTCCTTTTCTCTAGCAATCTCTTCCATTTGTGAAAAAACTTTATCCACTCCAGACATTTTGCCTTTTCTTCCTTTTTGTCGTTGCAGCATCAAAAACTCACGATCTTCATCTATCTTTATCATGTCAAGAGCACTTGCATGTGTAATGTCAAACAGATCTTGCAAGTCATTTTGCCAGCTCTCTTGTTTTTGAAGTAGTGCAGGTGATTGCTTCTTCTTATTATTTCTGTTCTTCTTTAGTTTCTCCCACTCGTTGAAAAGTTTCTTTACTCTCTCCACGACATGACATTTCAACACTGTTGGGATGCGTGCCTTTTCCCACACATCCATAACATCTCTAGCAGTCAACAAAGCCGCTGTTTTCACCTGTTGCTTTTTATTGATCTTGTAGTTCATAAACAATGCTAATGTTTCCCTTTTAGATGGAAGCTGGGTTTCTTTGAAGGACTCTATAGGATGTCCTATGAGCCAAACAACTGTTTTGTGACGCGTATGCCGCTCCATGAGTGCAACTCAGCAACTGCTATACAACCACTCTCAGCGAAGGCAGCAAAGATACTGAGTCAGTGACGCCGCACTTACACTGACGCGGCCGCCACAGTGACGTCACAGCAAAGAAATGATTCTAGAATGTTCGGCCACGGCGTCTATAGCAATGAAAGGGATGAGAAGGTTTACGGAAAGAGGTTCAGAGTCTGTTATGACTGCTATATGTTGCTGACTACCATTTTTGATGAAATCTGCAAAATAAATAAATGTACAATAAATACAAACTGAAAAATAACAATATACAAAATGTTCAATGGATGGTAGCAACCTCTAAAATGTCTTCAATTGTGCTGAAACTTTGCATGTTCAGTTTTTACACTAAATTAAATAAAATTAGAGGGTGTCTTCAAGTTTTTGAAATGATAAGTTATTTTGCATCACCCTAATATATATATATTAATCTAGGTTACGAGAGATAGCTGCAAAGGATGCACAATAGGGTGTTTCACATTTCAACTTTTTTTAAAAACTCATGCAGCATAGTTCTTATATTGTGAGAAATACTGCATTGATCATAAATATAGCAAAAAAAAATTAGATTGGCAGTTATTTCGGGTCCCGCACCCCCCACTCAAAGACGGACTCTACTTTTGTACTGCAAATCCCCTACTTTTCATCATGAAAATGCTTGTAACTCCCACATTTCTAATCCGATCTTTATAAATTCGATATCAAATTGTAGAGGAGATCAGTACATATCTAAATCATACTTAATAATGTGATTTAGTGAATGTTTGGGCAGTTTTATTCAAGTAATTCTATTTTTAGTTATATTTATTCAAGTGTAGCGAGTGCACTACCAGTTGATTCTGTATGCTTGTCTGCTAGTAGCCATTAATCCTTGTGTAGTGCCATCTATTGAAGTATGCAGTAACTACGATTTTGATGAATGTAGCTGTCGTTCGTTCGTTGGTGTTTGTGTATATGTGTGGTGCTCGTTTTAAGTTTTGATTTATCAGAGCAGACAAGCATATATAATCAACTGGTAGTGCACTCGCTACACAAGTAATTCTATTTTAATTTTATGCTACCTTTTCTTTTGTCCTTTGCTGTGTACAACTCAATTCACAGACAGCTAATGTTTTGATATTTTTTTCAGACTTTGTTCAGTTTATGAAACTAAAAAATAGTGTAATATGTTTAAGCATAGGCCTGTTCTAAGAAAAGATCTAAGTTCATATGACTCTATATTGGGCATGTTAAAAGATGATATTATTGCTTCGGAGGGGTGTATGCTCCCAACAAATGAAAATGTTATTAAGCATTTTTATTTTTTGAGAAGAGCCCAAATGAATACTGCTAACGTATCAAAGGAAGAAAACATTTTGGCAGTTTTGAAGAAAGTAAAGACTGTATAGGACATGGCTACAATTCCTGCAAAAGACGTTGTCAAGCATAGCACTCCAACAAAGATGTTGCTTGATCTCATAAAACAGCATGAATCTCTCTTGAAGAATAAAGGAAGCAAGAACTTTGAGTCACAGAAAGAGGCCCTTTTGAAGTGCATGGATAAGCTTTTTGACATATCAAACCAAGATGCAGTAGAAATAATTCAGAAGGACAGAATGAGGTCAACGATAGATAAAGTGACAGATATAAAGTTTTTGGAAGATGAAAGAGGTCCTCGAAAATATTGTCTAGGCTCAAAACATAAAATCTATACTGCCAAGTTTGTGAGGAAAACAAAGGGAATGCAATCCGGAAAAATAAGGGCAGAGAAAGAATTGGAGAGACAATCTTTGAAAGAAAAAGAAATATCTATGGTCAACACATCAGAAAGTTCCAGTACTGAATCAACCGACGTTGATGAATTTATCGCAAAGGCTGGACCTTCGGGAATAGTTAACATATTCAAATCAGATGTGGTGTCTAACACAGCTCATCGCTTGAAACTAACGGATGGACAGCGAACCGTTTTTGCTTCTGTGGTGGCAGTTGAATGCGGAAAAAATATATATCAGATGGCAGTATCACGAAGCACATCCCTCAGAGCTGCAAGAAAGTCAAGAAAAATAACATTTGAGGTCGACAAGGCTGATTTTGTTCTATCTGTATATTGTTCAATCCATTGGGACAGCAAACTCTTTCCAAATGTCTCAGGTGGAAAGCATGATAGACTAGCAATTCTGATATCAGGTGATAATTCGGAAAAGTTATTATCTGCGCCAAAAACAGCTGATTCGACTGGCTCATCTCAAGCATCTACGGTTTATAACTCCATTAAAGACTGGGAATTGGAGAAAAACATCTATGGGATGGTATTTGATGCAACCGCCTCAAATTCTGGGTAGATAAGAGGCTCCTGCAAGATGTTAGAAGATCTTCTGGATAAAAAGTTACTCTGGCTAGCCTGCCGCCACCATGTCGCTGAAAGATTTTTGTTCATTTCTCCGGAAAATGAAAACTTTAAGAACTTCAGAGAAAATATGTGGGATAAGATTAATATCAATCTCCCATATAAGAAACTCTAATCAAAGAACGATTCTTCGTGAAATGAAAGATATTTCAATAAATTTTATGAAAGATATCCTCAAAGATGATAAAGCTTTTCCAAGAGATGATTATAGAGAGGTTGCAGAAACCACTCTGATGCTCCTTGCTGAAGTTTCGCAGCGGGGTGTTCATTGGATCCGACCTGGAGCATTCCATCATGTCCGCTGGATGTCAGCTATCATATACACCAGGGGTGCTCACACCCGTGCCCGCGGGCACACGTGTGCCCGCCATGGATTTGAATGTGCCCGCTGGTTTATTTTGGAATAGCCGGCCTAAATGAAATCTTAACTGGCAATATAAAAATTACTAGAAATGAATTTTTACATGCGAGCAGAGCGCTCACATACATGTTTAAAACATGTCTGAAACCATTGCTTTGCTCCGCCAATTTCTGTGTCGCTTAAAGCGACGATTCTATTTCAACGGATATAATGAATCGAGTTGGCTGATTGGGTGTTTCGTGAAAATACAACCAATCAGAAGGCATTTTAGAAACGACTCGCTAGGCTTTCTGTGTCTTTTCGAATTTTTATTGATTTTATAAAGATGAGTGGGCGGATCGATATTTAGTTCCGCGTTTGACCTGTCCGCGTGACCTTGTGTGTGGATGCGAACATGAAATGTGTCTATTTTTTAGTCGTTTATTACGTAATTTGACGTTTTCACATTTAGTATTAAAAGTTTAGCATCATGTCGACCGTTCACCCGTTCGTGTCATCTTGTGTGTGGATGCGAATTTGAAATTTGTCTATTTTTAAGTCGTTTTTTACGTAATTTGACGTTTTCACATTTAGTATTAAAAGTTTAGCATTATTTCGACCGGCAGCGTGTCCGATTTTGAAGTTTCAAGTGGTAAAAGTTCAGCCTCTGATATTAGTGGCTAGATCGCAAAATATTTTTTTTTTAAATTACATTATTTAATTTTATTTTTATTGACAGGGCTTCATAATGGCGACACGAACCAGTGATAAGACTATAAGGACGTATAATTTTCAAAGTGAATGGGAAGATATTTACTTTTTCTCAAACATAAATTCTAAATGTATATGCTTAATATGCCAATCTACTCTAGCTGTTGCCAAAAAATATAATGTTGAAAGGCATTTTAAAGCTAATCATAATCATTATAAAACAAGATACCCAGTTAATAGTGAACTACGCAGGGCAAAAATAAGAGAATTGAAATCCCAACTTACCAGCCAACAATTGGTTTTTACACCAATAAAATGTACGCATTTTCGGATCAAGTCGGGTTCGAAGACTCAATGAATGAAAAGCTTCGTAGAATATGCTTATTTACGACCCTTGTTTATAGCAAATACTGGCTCTCTTGCACAAGTGCGGCAAATGCACCTGTTAACGACCTTACATTTTATAATGAGCTAGTCAGGTACAAGCAGATCGACATTCATACTGCTAAAGTAGCTTTGAAAGTATTAAATGGACATTAATGGTACTTGACGGAGGAACTGTCTGTCCTTGCTCTATTCGGCTCTTTATCACATGTTGAAAAAAGCAAGATGGCCAAAGAACGTCTACGTTACGACCCACCAGAAAAATTTAATAAAGGGCAGCCAGACTTTCCCCACCTGAAACAAGGCACAAGAATTCAGCATTTTATTGGGCCAAAATCTTGGTATATTTTGAAGGAGCTGAATTCATCTGGAGAATGGCTAAAAGAAGTCTTCATATCATGGGAGAGTGACGGTGACTATCAAAGAATGAAGAAAATCTTAACTTCAGCGAGAGTAGTAAATGATACAGCCGAAAGAGGCGTGAAACTTGTAGAAGACTATTTTGGAAACTGTAAAGAAGAGGATGAATTTCAGGAACTGCTACAAGTTGTTGAAAGAAACAGAAATGTGATACCAGAATTCAAGAAAGAAACTTTGAGTAAACTGATCTGTAGTAAGAGACAAAATTAAGGATAAAATTAATGTAGTGTGGTGGGTTTTTATTTTCACTTTTCACATGTAACCTTTTTGTTTCATAAATTTTTGCCAAAAAAAAACAAAAAACGATGGGGCTTTGGTTGTGCAGCTGAAACCTACTATGTCTATGCATGTTACTCTTGTTCTCGGGCCAGTTGTTAGCCAAACTACCGTAATGGATCGAATTTTTCCATGATGCATCAGCAAGGTTGTTCCCACTTTGAATTGATTAGTTGAGGGAATGAATGCTATTGCTTCCACTTAACTTATCGGTTCAAAGCCCATCGCCGCAGAGCTGATCTGGGATGATGCTCTATGGGTGGCGGTCACACCCAAATTGACTTATTACATTTATTCGCAGCGGTTAAAGGATGTCAGTTAATTTAACTGGGATAAAATCAAAGTTTTATGGAAAAACCATGTAAGGAAATCAAGAAAAAAATAAAACTGCTTGAATGGAACTGCCCAAACATTCACTAAACCACATTATTAAATATTGTTTAAATGTGTATTGATCTCCTCTACAATTTGATACCAAATGTATAAAGATTGGATTAGAAATGTGGGAGTTACAAGCATTTTCATGAAGAAAAGTAGGGGATTTGCAGTACAAAAGGAGGGTCCGTCTTTGAGGAAGGGTGCGGGGACCAGAAATAATTGCCAATCTAATTCTTTTTGCTATATTTATGATCAATGCAGTATTTCCCACAATATAAGAACCATGCTTCATGAGCTTTTAAAAAAAGTTAAAATGTGAAACACCCTAATGCACAATATACAAAATTATACATGTACAAAACCCACATATTAAGCAGTGAATTCATTCACCCTGAGTTTGCAGACTTTGACAAGCAAAGGCTGCAAATGTGGGACCTCTTAATGCAGTGTGTAGTAGGCAGCTGTATGATGTGTGTGAAACATTGATTTCGTGATAAAGCAGAAAAAAACTTCGTATATTTTTGGTAAGTAAAAATCTCATTAAATATATAATATGTATACAGTATATAAATGTTGAGTATTCATATTATGAATTATTTTAGAATTTTTAGGAGCGACAAAGCTGCTACATGCATATATACTGAAATGTATATAAACTCTAAATTAGTGTATATATTAAATATGCTTTGAATATAATCATATATGTATAAAATATATGTAGCATAGCCATATATAATATAGTCTTATTATGTATATTATACAATACTTATACGTATGAATGGACGGAGCCGCGTTTAAACTATGTGATTTTAGATGAGGTTCTTTTCATTTACATACCTCATTGTAAGAAAGAGACTGATAAATTATAAGTTATTTATTATATAGTTATAAATGTAAGTTATTAAAATATTGATTTGTTTTATGTTTGTTACAGTCACTCATCACCATGGTGGACACCAAACGGCTGACCCGAAGTTCTGCCAGTACCTGGCTCATTGGAAAACCTAGAAAAGATCTTCTAACCTCGCGATTACCTTCAAAGCGTGAAGTGTTAAGCAAATTCTTATTTCATCACATCGAGGAAACACGAACAGTCACTACAAGTTTGAAAGAGACTGTCTCTGCTGTTCTTTATATCTGGGATAAAGCAAGGATTCGAACTCAAAGATTGGACAATGCTGCGAGGAAACTGAGAAAACTATTCGAACAATATTGCGCTCTAGAGGAAAATAGGAAGTCATCCTCAGAAAGCATACAAATGAATGGGGCAGTATTCACTGCTGATCTTGAAGACATTTTCGATGTTGCCAGAGCAGATGCCTTAAGGATAATGACTAACGGAGAGGACAAAGAATTCCTTATCAAGCAGAGAGAAGATCGTTCCTGCGCCAGTTTTGCAGGCATTTATCGAGCCTTGGCTGAAAACGAGGATCGGAAGAGGTAACGAGAAGAATCTGAATATAATAGAAAAAGGCGAAGCGACGATGAAAAACAAAAGAAATATCAACTTATGGCATCTGACAAAGTGATAACTGCTGTGGATTCTTTCTCCTCGTCCACGGATTCTGGACGAAGAGGAAATGCAAGAAAAATGAACGAAATGCAAGAAAAATGCAAGAAATCAGTCATCTCAGATGAGGTAGCCCAGGCACTCGACCGTGTTAATCAAAGCGATCGCAATGCAGCCTTTGTTATTGCAGCATCAGCTAAGTCTCTTGGCCATGATCTGGGCTCAGTGTCATTTTCTCGAAGTACATTCGTCGATCTCGAATTATAGCTCGTGAAACTATCGCAACTGCTGAAAAATCAAGCTTTTCTCCTGACACTCCACTTCTGCGTCACTGTCATGGGAAAATGCTTACTGATATAACGGGGACATGAAACTGGGGACCGCATCGTAATCGTTGTTTCAGGAGGAGGATAAGGTAAACTACTTGGTATTCCACTCATCCCTCACGGAACGGAACAAGCACAAGCTGATGTCTGCCTCAGGATGTTGAATGAGTGGGGCTTGAAAGACCAGTTACAGGGGCTTATATTTGATACAACAGCATCAAATATTGGGCTGATGTCTGGAGCTTGTAGCCTGATAGAGAGAGCTGTTGGTCGCTCTCTGACGTGGATAGCATGTCGTCGTCATGTGTATGAAGTTTTAGCTAACGTATTTTCTAGTATTCTTGAACCTTCGAAAGGACCACACGTCTCATTGTTTAAGCGATTCATGCCACATTGGCCAGTTATCAATATAGAAAACTTTATATCAGCACGAATGGAACCTTTTGAAGGAAACTTTTGGGAACTTTGTCAAGAGATGATACAGTACATCTCTGACGCTCTTCAGAACAGCAGCTTCTCAAAAGATGATTACAGTGAATTCCTCCATCTTTCTCTTATTTTCCTGGGAGGAAGTTTGCCTAAGAAGTACAACATCAGAGCTCCAGAAGCTCCTCATCAGGCTCGCTGGATGGCAAAAGCTACCTATGCTTTAAAGATCTTTCTCTTCCAGGAGCAAATGAAACTTACTGCTCATGAAAAAAAGGGTCTGAAAGATTTTTGTCTCTTTGTGGCACTTATTTATAGTAAATATTGGCATGAAGCACCCTTGGCAGTGAGGGCCCCTAGAAACGACCTGCTTTTCTAACAGTTAAGAGCACTTATCCAAACAGGGTTTTGGCTGAAATTGCACTCAGGCATTTAAGAGACATCTCTGGTACTTCTCGGAAGAGCTGATTGGACTGTCACTCTTTGACGATGGGTTGGACAGCAAAGTAAGAGAAAATATGATTAAAAAATTATCTCATCCTGCAAAAGCGAAAGGTCTGAAGCGCCTCGATTCAAAGCTGTTCAAAACAGCAAACCCTTTGGAAACTTAGGTCAGTTTGCTCAAGAGTTTCTTTAGAAACCACCAAGTGATTGATCAAGTAACGACAACTACGAGTTGTTGAAAGAAAGAGCATTGAAGATGAGGGTTGTCAAAGACTGCAGAGAGATCGATTGCTGCTATTCAAAAGTACAATATAGCGCTTACCAAAGCTAAGCAGCAAAAACAATTCCTTCTCCGCATTGTTGAGATCCATCGATGAACGTTTTCTGCCCCCTCTAAAGCGTCTTTAGAGAATTAAAGGCCATTTCCATTTTCTTTTGTCAAATTTCGTTATTTTCTTCTTTTAAGAGAAAATTATTCATTTTGTAGTGACCTGTAAATATAGTCGGAATGAGCTCATTTTTTGTAGCAATTATCCTTCTTTATTTCACACAAGGGCAGCCTTGAGGAATTACAAAAATAAAACTTTAATTTCTTGGACCACCACAATATATATAACCAGGGTTGGCCGAAAGTCTGGATCCATAGGAAAATATTTATTTTAATACATAAATTACAACAAATGGTAAATACTTAAAATGAATATCAACTTTAACTCGTAAATGCGTATCCGTGATACTGTACAGTAGTTCGTACTCCAGTATAAATACTCAAATACTTTTTTTATTTCAGCCCAGAAATGGTTTCGAATCTAACAACAGAAGACCGGGTGAAACTTGTGCTCATGTACGCAAGACAGGGCGCTACACACAGAGAAGTTGCTACCGAATTCAATAGAAATCATCCTGATAAGCATCCAGTAACACATGCGACTGTTGGCAAGTTGTTTAAACGTTTCAAAGAAACAGGAAGTGTACATGATCGACGGCGTTCTGGTCGTCCAAAACTGCAACTGATGAAAATACCTCTGCAATGGTATGTGAAACTTTAACGAATAGTCCAGTAAAGTCAACAAGAAGATTATCAAATGAAACACGCATCTCGAGAACGTCAATTCGAAGAATTATTAAAAATCATAAATGCCATCCCTAAGTGTCTCGATGTCAGAGGCCGCCAATTTGAGCATTTGTTATAATTTGTTGTTTATACTGGAGTACGAACCACTGTACAGTATCACGGATACGCATTTACGAGTTAAAGTTGATATTCATTTTAAGTATTCACCATTTGTTGTAATTTATGTATTAAAATAAATATTTTCCTATGAATCCAGACTTTCGGCCCACCCTGTATATATATATATATATATATATATATATGTGTGTATATATATATATATATATATATATATATATATATATATATATGCGCATCAGACATAAAATGGAAATATATTTTTACCACATACAAATAAAAAAGTAAACTCGCACGTAATCGTATCCACATTTACATCTTTATTACTTTGTACGAGACAATAAATGCGATTTAACAATATTCAATGTAAAGGCCTTTTAGCTCGTTTAACACTATTTTTGTACCCACTTTACAGTAAAACTGTCACGCTCTTTAAAAACGGATAGAATGCACTGAAAAGCACCCTCAAAGATGACATCGCTTGCTACAACACCATCATTAAATTCAAGTTTATAAACAGTCCTTTCCAAGCGTGCACTTAATCTTTCCTCGCTGACTTTTTCAAATGTAAAATCTTCTTCACCACTCATACCGGCAATTAAGTAACTCTTCTAAATCGTGACGGCTGCTATATTTTATATAAAGGAATATTCTTCCGGATGAACGCTGAATTCTAGACACGGCTTGTAGCGTTCTAAACCAATGTTCCGAAACTTGTGATATTTCAGGGGGTTGGTATCTTTTAAATATGTCTTCAACTCCAGCTTATTCCAGTCTAATAATTATGAATCAGAATGTTCATTGGATTATGATAACACAAAGTAGTGTTGCTTCTAGTGACGATGAGCCCCGTATGCTGGCATCGTTAAACGTTGATTTGACCCTCTATATACTTGGCAATGATGCTACGAGCTGCTCGTACCATCAATGGGTGTATGGGCGGAGCGGGTTTTTCGCAGCAGTGGAGCCCTTCTTTCCACTTACACTTCAGCTATTGACATTTGTGTATCGAGCTTTGAGAATATAATATATATATATATGTTGTACACACATATATATATATATATATATATATATATATATATATATATATGTGTGTGTGTGTACACTTGATTAAAGGGTTTGTTCTTGGGGAACCATAGCTTAGTAAGAGGATGAGGAGATCTACAGATCTACAGAAGCTAAGGCTAACAAAGTCCCTATGATCCACTCTAAGGTTAGCCCGAGAGAAAGAAGAGAGTAGAGGGTTAAAAGAAGAGAATAGGGAGTTCAAGGAAGAGAATAAGGGGTTAAGTAAGTAGCCAAATCTATCATTCGAGGGTTAACATTCATTCAGAAAAAGAGAGAGAAAGGCTCACCATCATCATCCGCCGGCCACTGCTGACAAGTCGGAAAAATTGTCGAAGAAAATAGGAAAGGGGTGAAATGTGAAAAGAAGTAAAATAAGAACGCTTACAAACCATGCAAACACATTCTTAACTCAAAGGAACACCGTGATACCATGCAAACTGCAGACATGCAAGTAAAAAAAGAATGAAAAGTACAACAAAAAGTGGGTTAGTTTACGCTACGAGCTACATCTAAGTTCGCGTTAGTCTAATTTTTTTTTTAATAATACAAATTTAACGCTGGCATATTACGAATTTTGACACGTTACTGGTCAAGCTTACGTCTACACTATATCGTTAATGTAGATTACGAATAGCAATGGGACTAACACTGAACCGTGATTAACACCGCTACCTACATCCAGCCACCCTGATTCCCTACCATTAACAACAACCCTCTGTTTCCTGGCACGAAGCCATTCCTCTAACCAGTCAGCTACCTGACCGCGTATACTGTGCGCTTTAAACTTCGCAATTAATCTTCTATGCCAGTGGTTCCCAAACCCAGGGTCGCGACCCCAAATGGGGTCGCAAGCCTCATCACAAAGGGTCGCAGGGAGCCAATGTGGTCGATGGGGTCGCAAGCCTCATCACAAAGGGTCGCAGGGAGCCAATGTGGTCGATGGGGTCGCAAGTGTCTTTGCAATGACAATGAGGCAAGGGTGAATTTTGATATCTATGATGACGTAGAAAAGTTCTGGATTACTTTAGCAGAGAGACATTCGACTGTTAAAAATCGAGCTATCAAAGTTCTGGTACAATTTGGAACCACCTATATCTGTGAGGCAGCTTTCTCGTCAATGGTATTTATGAAAAATGAGTACCGCAACCGTATTTCAAACATCAACTTAGAAAATTGTATGCTATGTTCCTTAACCTCATATACCCCCAGGTACAAAAAATTAATCAAATCATAATGTACACATGTCAGATATGAAATATGCCACTGTTATAGCATATCAGACATATGATAGAGTAGGAACTTAGAATATTGATTGATATGTTGTTTTATATTACATATTAAACATGAGAGAGTTGTAAATAGTTTCTGACAATGTTTACTTTTACACTCTTGAGTTATGTAATACATTTCCTTATTTGTTTTTACAGTTAAATAAATACGTATAAAAATATGTCTCTATTTATTTTAAGATTCTTCCTCACTAGATAAAATTATATATATATATATATATATATATATATATACTTGTTCTTCATAATGACTTGGGGTCGCACTGGATAGGCGACAGCACTAGAAGGGGTCGCACTGGAAAATGCTTGGGAACCCCTGTTCTATGCGGAACTGTATCGAGCGCTTTTTTAAAGTGTAAATAAATAACGTCAGCCGCTCTATGCTTATCGTATTCGCGCATTATTTGTTATAAATCTCTAACAAATTAGTTAAACAAGATTTATGGCGTCGAAACACATGCTGACTACTATTAATCAAATCGCGACTTTCTAAGTGATCGACGATACGATCCCTCACTACGGATTCGAAAAGTTTACCGACAATTGACGTTAAGCTAATAGGCCTATAATTGGTAGCTATTGTGCGGTCACCTTTTTTAAAAATGGGCGTAACGTTAGCGAATTTGAAGTCTTCAGGAATAATCCCCGCTTCCAATGACTTATTAAAATTTTTTGTTAATGTGCCTACGATAACGCCTTTGAAACCTTCCAAATGTCTAGGATAAAGCGCGTTAGGGCCTGGAGCCTTGCTCACTTTTAGTGTATCGATATAATGCGCAATCTCACCCTCGTAAACAGTTATTTCATTCAAAATAGTGTCGCTGCTAAATGGAACGATATCGTCCACGTCGGGAACATTATTTACCTCTTCTACGTTAAAAACTGTCGCAAAAAAGTTGTCAAAAATAGCCGCCATCGCCTGAGCGTCGGAAGCCAAACCGCCGTTAGCGTCCACTAGAGGGCCTATATTATCTTTTATTGTTTTACGATTATTGGCGTAGTCAAAAAACGTTTTTGGATTATGCTTACTATCCGTAGCTACAAGTATCACAAAATTTCGCTTAGCATTCCTAACGGATCTTTTAACCCAACGTCAGTAGAATGGGCGCAAAATGTTAGAGTGCAATGCAATTCCAAATGTTGATCAATGTTGCAAAGGAAAGGTTGCAAGATGTTATGCAACAAGGGGAGGGGAATGTTGCAAGAGGTTATGCAAAAAGGGGGTTATGCAATTATGGGGGAGGGGTTATCCCCAAGCTGCAATGAACTCCCCCAGCAAGCTGGGGGAGACCTCTTTGGGGAAGAAGCTGGGACGGCCTCACCCCCTAAAGGGGTATACCTAACCTAAGAGAGAAAGAAGAAGGAGAGAGGAGTGTTCGCTTGGCAGGAGCCAAGCACATGTTGAGAGTTCAGCCGAGCGCCCGCTGTCTTATGATGTCCTAATCAGCCAGTTGGCGTAGAAGCCAGTGCCTCCAGGCATTATCAGCCAGTTGGCATAGTGTATCCATCGTTTGGAAAAATGCACGTACATTCCCGACTATACGCCTTCTATCATTACACAAGATTATATGCGCCGGGCTCGAGACCCGGTGACGGTGGATCCTTCCACGGTTGGTAAATAAATAAGAATCCTGGGTATTCTAGTGGTTGCTGGATTCCCAGTTAAGCTTTAGGTCTAAGGCAGTGTAAACATCCTCCCACGGTTGGTAGATAAATGGGAACCCAGGGAATCCTAGTGGTAAAGGGCTGCTTGATTCCCTGTTAAACTGTTTTGCAAGACTCGGTCATGTTTGTCTGTTTGTTTATTTCCCCCCTCTCTCTCTCTATCATATATAATTATTTATATATATATATATATCCCCGTTAAATAGTAGGTCTAAGGTGGAGTGTAAAGATTCTTCCACGGTTGGTAGATAAATGGGAACCCAGGGTATCCTAGTGGTTAAGGGCTGCTGGATTCCCCGTTAAACTGTATTGCAGGACTCGGTCATGTTTATGTATTTGTTTATTTCCCCTCTCTCTCTCTCTTATATATATATATATATATATATATATATATATATATATATATATATATATATATATATATATATATATAGACTATATTTCAGAGGAATTGGCCACAGATATCTAGAGATGGGTGTAAACCCCTTCATATATATATATATATATATATATATATATATATATATATATATATATACCATTTATGCCTTATTTCTGAATATAAAGGTAGCGGAATAAGACGGTTTACCGAGAACAACGGAAGCATCTTGTGAAAAATATTTATCATTTACTACAAAAATTACTAATTAGTACAAAAAGCACACACACAACAATTATATAAACAGAAAAAAATTCTCTCCATCGTTTAAAAGGAAGAACAGTTTACACGTCGCCTTCCATCACCGGGTCTCGAACCCAGGTGGAGAGAAACTTACTCCTCCGCCAAACCATGTCTAGAGGCGGGGACACCAACTTGACCTTCATGTGAAGAGAGACACTAGCAAATACGAATTGTTCTTCATCACGTATTTTACAATCAGCGAAACTCTTATTATTGTACACACACACACACGTACGTAGATCCATCAGTCTGTTTAGAAGGCAGCCATTTGGTATAATTAAATAATAATGATATCGTTTACAACCAAAAGAATTAAATAAAACCTCATTACATCATTTTGTTTATTTAGACGAATTAATTGGCTCAATTTCACAAAATATATAGAAAATAAATATACAATCAAGCGATGGGACATGTATGATCAAAAAATTAAATACAAAATAATAATAGCATAAGAAACACGAACGGGGAATATATATATAATCTAATAACACTGGTCAACAAAGATTTTTCATCAGAGTAAAATTTGTAGTGGCTGGATAGCATTTTTCACGCTGATTCCAAAACTGCATTCAGAATTTTTCTAGCACGTATAGTTTTCAAGATGAAGGCATATATATAACTACACAGATTTAACCATTTTAAATAGGCAAAATACTAATATTAGAACATTTGATTGTGTTTATTTTATTGTGTTTTTTTAGTTTATTCATCTTATTGATTTCAATTATCTTAATTATACATCTTATGTATTTCAGGTGTGAGCTTTTACGTCTAGCAGCATTGTGATTCAGGCAACAACGCCGTGCTTTGTGTGTCAAAAGATCAGTCCAGTCCAAGAACTTGTTGTGTCAAGTTGGTGTACATTTTTTTTTAATTTATAGTTTGCTCAGGTCAGTCAACATGCCTCGACAATGTAAGAATGACCCCTGAAAGCAGTTCTTTTGCATAATGGTAATATAATGCCATCCATCCCCATTGCCCATTCCGTCCATCTAAAAGAGACATATGACAATATGGATATACTACTGAAGGCAATCAAATACCACAGTCATCAATGGAATGTTTGTGGAGATCTAAAAGTTATAGGAATGCTTATGGGTATGCAATCAGGATTCACAAAATTTTGTTGTTTCCTTTGCCTGTGGGACAGTCGCGCCACTATAGAACATTACACCAAAAGTGACTGGCCACTTAGGTATACATATGTCCCAGGGATAAGCAATGTCCAGTCTGTCCCTTTAGTGGATCCCCAAAAGATCTATCTGCCACCTCTTCACATTAAACTTGGTTTAATGAAGAATTTTGTTAAAGCAATGGGTAAAGTCAATTCTGAAGGGTTCCAATACCTTTCAAGGAAATTTCCGAAGGTTACTGCAGCAAAATTGAAGGAAGGAATTTTTGTTGGGCCACAAATAAGGGAGGTTTTGAATGACACTGAATTTGAAAAAGTCCTAAGTCCGCTGGAATTGAAGGCTTGGCTGGCGTTCAAATGGATATGTCAAAACTTTCTTGGAAGCAACAAGTCACCTGTGTATAAGGGTGGAGTCAAGAACCTCGTTGATGCCTTCAAAGAAATGGAGTGTCGAATGTCGTTAAAAATTCACTTCCTGCATTCCCACTTAGATTTCTTTCCTGAAAACCTTGGTGCAGTGAGTGACGAGCAAGGAGAGCGCTTCCATGAAGATATTCAGATGATGGAGAAGCGCTACCAAGGATATTGGAATGAAAGCATGATGGCGGACCATTGTTGGATGCTGTATCGTGACAATCCAGGCCAAATTTACAAAAGGAAATCACACTCACAGCGCTTTTAATAAAATAATGTATATATTCTTTATTTATAAGTACATTGAATAAAGTATATGATGTATTTGTTGTTTAGCATTCCTAAGTGTGATCTATACATCCATAAATTTTCTTATAGCAATATCAAAAACTTAAAAATATCAAAACCAGTGTATCTATATAACTCTACGTGCTAGAAAGAAGATAAAACCAGATTCGGAATCAGCGCAAAATGCATTAAGAAAAGTGTGATCATGTTTGTGATGAGAAAAAACAGTTTCATTTTGTTGGCCAGTGTAATACACAAAACGCTGGCGTATATTCATCAACATATTAGTACAGGAAAAGTATATATATATATAATATATATATATTTATATACAGTTATATTAAATAATTAAGTATATTGAAAATAATAATATTAAATATATTGAAAATAAAAAACTAATTTACACATTGTGTATATATATATATATATATATAATATATATATATATATATATATATACGCCTGTTAAAGCTTTATTTCTTAAAAAAATAAAATTTGAAACACCTTATTCTACCAGCGGAGTTTTAGCATGGCGCCTGGATGGCGGAAAGCGAAAGATAATATCGATTTTAAAATTACAATAAATAAACCTCTCTTTGCAGGAGTTTTATTTCTATTGTTTCGATATCATAAAGTTTGGGGGTTAATGTCCTGCATCCACCACCCATTTCTGCTAAATTTTTAAAAATTATTTTACTGATTGTATCGTACGCGAAATCTGGATAGCATAAACTTTAATCCTACGAGAATTATCGAGCTTTCACGGGTAATTGATTTTTAAAATTATCTTCCAGTTTCTGATGATTTATTTTTCAGAGGAAATAATAAATTTTCCGAATCTATTTTAGATGGGGTACCATAAACCGATTTACAAATTTATTTTCCAGCATCGTTAAGCCTCTCATATACAAATGGTTGTTCCATTTTCATTCCCCCACCCATCTCATCGGTGCCCTAGAAAGCAAGATTTATTTCCAAGCAAAGCGCTTCTCTCTCTCTCTACGAATGGGTATATCTGACACGCCCTAGATTTCACGGGACAGCCAATCACAGTACACTAAGCGGCGCATGATGACCTCTGGTTAGTGGATGGCATCAATCTCACATTATGTCCCGCCAAAATTTCATCGATAACCAATAGGAAACTCGCGATTCGGGTATTGTGGAATGCTCACAATTACGACCCAGTCTTTAAAAGGGGGCATTTTCATCACAGGCTTCCAATTCAGTTGTTTTTATCGGTAAGTGCTGTAGAAATATCTCGCCATGAGCCAACCGCAGCAGCTCTACATCTCTCCGGAATTGTTGGAAGATAAAGATTTCTACGCAGAGGCAACGCGTTTAATTTTCACCGCTGTAGACCGGAATGCGATACTTTCAAAGCAAAACATTGAAGAAATTTGTGACGGCGAGAAAGATTTTACCACTGATGACTTCACGCAGATGTAAGTAATTATGGAATAATTTGTGATTCTGAATATACGCATCGTTTCATTCATTGCAAGGGCTATAATTTTTAAAATTCTTAATAAGACGAGGTGAAAGTATATCTGCTTTGTGATTATAATTTGCTGGGCGTTTTCTCTTATTGCAACTCTCCCATATATACACATATATATCAGTCGTAATATAACCTAACCTAGCGTTGCCTAGCCGGTACCTAATATAGCCTAACCTAACCTAGAGTAACTTAGCATAGACTGACTGGGTGCAATATAACCTAGCATAGCCTAACCAGGACATAGCATAGCCTAACCTAACCTAGCATAGCCTAACCGCGTCATAATATAACCTAACCTAACCTAGCAAACCTAGCCTAGCCTAACCTAACCTGCATAGCCAGTCCGAGCGTAATATAACCTAACCTATCACAGCCTAACCGGATCATAATATAATCTAACGTAGCATGGCCTAACCAGATATAATATAGCCTAACCTAGCGTAGCCTAACCTAACCTAACCTATTAATGGTGGACTCTTTCTCGTTTATAATTATTTAGTAATCTCATTTTTTCCTTTTATTCTGAGTTTTTCATGTTTTTCTACAATGAAAAAAATAATCCCAGTGGTCTTTCTCGTTTATAATGATATAACCTAACCTAGTCTAGCCTAGCCTAACCTAACCTAACCTAGCAAAGCCTGACCGGGCGTAATATAACCTAACCTAGCCTAACCTAACCTAACCTAGCATAGCCTCACCGGGCGTAATATAACCTAACCTAGCATAGCCTAACCGGGTCAATATAACCTAACCTAGCATAGCCTAACCAGATATAATATAACCTAACCTATCGTAGCCTAACCTAACCTAACCTGAACTAAATTAATAATCCGAAACTTGTATCCATACTAGATAGAGGTGTGATATTCCGGGTATAATATAACCTAACCTAACCTAGCCCAGAAGGTCAAACTTTTCACCCCACCCTAGACCTACGGCTTAACGGGGAATCCAAACACCAAAGTTTTCTCTTATTTTAGCTCCCTCCCCATATATATATATATATATATATGGTTTTATGTGTTACCAACCGAGATCGTTACGGGTGTGATATAATCTAACCTAGCATAGCCTAACCGGGAATAATATAACCTAACCTAACCTAAGCGGACATAATATAGACTAACCTAGCGTAACCTAACCGGGTATAATATAACCAAACCAAACCTAGCCAAGAAGGTCAAATTTTTCACCTCACCCTAGACCTACGGTTTAACGGGGATTCCAAAACCCCTGCGTTTTGCCATTCATCTCTTAATATAAGCAAACCTAGCGTAGCCTAACCGGGTATAATTAAACTTTAAATTAATTTAACTTTAAATGACTCAGTCTAAACTAACCATGTTAATTTCTCCTTAAAGGACCGATGCGGAATTTGATCGTGTTAGAGCAACTTTTCGTTTTGATGAAAGGAGAATAAATGATTTGGAGGCTTTACCTCACAGCCAAACCAGTGACATGAATACCGAGGTCGAGTTATTGGCTCACTTCCGGTCCAACGAACGCCAGGTCATCGAGGAACTAATGTAATTTTTTTGTCTACTCCTCACATTTTATTGTAACTGTTTCATTAGCAGGTATCCTCAATTATAGCATAGTTTGCATTAGCACTTAGCTATGATTTCTGAACACAAATCAATTTATGAAAAAAAATGGACTTTAATTAAAAGGAACTAGTACGAACTAATCATGTTAATTTCTCCTTAAAGGACCGATGCGGAGCTCCATCGTAATAGCATGGAGCTATTATGAACTTTTCGCCAGGTCATAATTTTCGCCTCGATGACCTTTTCGCCAGGTCATCGAGGAATTAACTAATCATGTTAATTTCTCCTTAAAGGACCGATGCGGAGCTCCATCGTGTTATAGCTACTTTTCGTTTTGATGAAAGGCGAGTAAATAATTTGGAGGCTTTACCGTGCAGCCAGCCCAGGGGCCTGAATACAGGGGTCGAGGTATTGGCTCACATCCGTTCCACCGAATGCCAGGTCATCAAGGAACTAATGTAAGTTTTTTGTGGTTAAGAAAAAAACACATTGTATTTTCATTTAATTTATTAAATGGTAGAAAGCATGTACAAAGCGGCTTAGAGAACTAGCTTCCATTAAATAAGCCTTAATGGGTACAATTGTATATACAGCTTTACACAATATAAAGGGTGTCAGGAAATGATTGCCCCTCCCCCTGTACAGAAGAAACTGAAAGGAATGGAAAAAAACAGACAAAACCACGCGAAAGAGCGTTTAATTTTGAATAAAAAACACTTGTTTTAATATCGGGTGTTGCCCCCATCTGCAGCTCTGACGGCCATTAATCGACGGGGGTATGATCCCAGAAGTGTCTCAAAGAGATCGGTATCATGACTCATTTCTTCAAGGACTTCGTTGATCTTTGCAGTCATAATTTCTGTTGAATACCGATTCTGAATAGGATGTTCTAGCATTAAGGACTCCACCCGATCCTTCATGATGGATCCGACATGTTCACAGACATTAAGATCGGGAGAATTGCCAGGCCATTCATTATTTCCGAAGAAATCAATGTTATTGTCCTTAAGCAGTTGTTGAGTCGCAAGTGCTTTCATACAGGGGGCTTTGTCGTGAAGAAAGGTTGCCTGTTCAACATCCAAAACACACGCGGGGTCTTTCAAAAACGGAATTACATGTTGGGCTAAAATTACATTTCGAAAATAAGGCCCATCCCAACTGGTTCTTCTTGGTTTGATAACCCAGATGAGCTTCCGAAGAGAGAACATAATGAAAACACCCACACATGCTGGATTTTTTACTATTTCTCGATACTTCTGGTCGTCTGGGACTTCATCAGGAGTTGTTGCCCAAACCCGATCATTCTGAAAATTTGGTTTTCTGGAGACATAAACGAAAAATTCATCGCTGACAACCAATTGAAGGAAATCGTCTTCCGTCCATTCCTCAAGATAATCACAAAACCATAGCCGATCTTCAATATTAAGATCACTCTTCCGTGGCTTAGCTATTTCATGCCAAGCACTCAAGCCTTGGCGAACTCGAAATTGATGCACAAGTTGCCGATTGACTATCTTACCACGACGGATAAGTATCTCTTTTGCTACCTCAGAGCAGCTCTTCTTTCGGCGCCGTGATGCAGCAAGCACAATGTCTTTCGATTCTTGAGATAATTTCTCCGGTCTTCCTCCTCGAAATTCTGTTTCACAATCTTCAGGATTCTTATTCCAATTCCTTTTGACAAAATCTTCTGATCTTTTTAATCTCTCAGCCACCCAGTGTCGAGTTATGAAAGTTGCACCAGCTTCCTTTGCTTCACGAAATGTGACAGCTCGAATGCAGTCAAGAACTCGCTTTTTCTCTGAATCGTTCAAAATAGATGATGCCATGGTTTCTGTGGGGAAAAAAATGGTAAGAATTAAAATCACAGGAATAGAATATAATGGTTTTTATTCAGATTTTAACGCTCTTTCAAGTGGTCTCGCCTGTTTTTATCTATCTCTTCTAGTTTTTGCTCTACAGGGGGGGGGGCAATCATTTCCTGACACCCCGTAGTTACAAATATATATACTTTTACACAATACAACGAGTGCGAACATATGGGAACCTTTTTTTTATTTTTATGCATACCGTTTCATCACTCATTTCAGTGTGCCACAAATCGAATAATTTTTAAGAATTATAAATCCTTTCCCACGTGACATGTGCCGGAGAAATGAAAGGCAATACATGCCACAACTATTACTAAAATATCCTTGGAAGCGGTAAGGATTCCAGACAATTTCAGGGATATGTATCTGTTCGATAAATTGTACAACCACAGGGTCACTCCAAGGCTGAGTGCCGAGTGGATCAAAATAGTACATTCTTTCTCTATTTTTAAAATAGATTACAAACCAATGAAGTCCCACATTACCAACAATGTCGGTCTTCATGATAATCCCATACCAATCTCTCGTAGTCGGCAATTTCAATATTTCATTCTTCGCAACACGCCGATAAATTTGGAGAGTGTGATTCGGTCATTTTTTATTACTCTCTGGAGTGTATTCTCGTCCATTTTAAAAGTCTGTGACCACGTTCGTGAAACGATCAATTTCTATCAGAGCTTGTGATTCGAGGTACACGAGTACACTAATAGGCGCGTCTATAGGATTGGCAAATTCCAACCTGACTGAGATGTTTCCACTTTGTTGTGGACTTAAGTGTGTGTGTGTACTAGCAGACAAGTCAGGGATAATATGAAATGAATAAATGTTAAATTCTTCGACAAATTCTTTCTGCGTTACGCCAAACCCAAACTCGTGACAGGCAACGGCATTATGAGCCAGACTACTATAAACTCTCGCACAGAGCGGGAACCCAGCCTCTGATGAGTCGTCCGTATCCATAGTCCCGCCCAATGCAACGCCATTTACGTATAGAGTTATATTTTAAGCCCGAAATTCTCGAAATTAAAGGCGCTATTTTCATATTTTCCATTCGACGAAGCGTGATCTTGCATTCCGATTAATATCCTTTTAGGTAGAACTCCCAGGGCCACATTTTCTAGCTGCTTCGAGGCCAACCGGGCGGGCACAGTGTATAGTTTGATCTGTACTCTGTTAATTGGGTATTTTACTGTTGCGTGTTTTAAATTTTTTTCAATTTCTACATATTTCGGAGAACTTAATTTCACTCGCCGTACACGCAAATATGTCTCCATGTTGTGAATCACAACGGGTTTTGTGCCCTCTTCTTGATAAGGTCCCAGGTCACGGATTTATGCAGATCTCAGGACTCTTGCGGTTGAGCTTTAGTTTCAGGTCGACGCCGTTCATAAGCAGTTCCTCCTGGAACGTGAAATCTGTATGAAGACGCCCAAAACATTCGTATATGTTTTTTGAGAATTTGTAAATTTATCCTTTGTAATACTTTCATCTTTAGTCTGATAATAGCCCTCGGCGGTCAAAAAGGTGTCCTTCACTTCTTTTGAAGAATTGAGGACATTTTCCAGATAGTCTCGTTGGTGATAATACCCCGTTCCTGCTGAGATGTTAACCTGATTTAAACACACCTCACACTGGCTGAATATGGAGTGTAGAAAGTTCGTTTCAGGGTATGCAAAGTAACTATCACTGCAGTCCGTTCCATAAGAATGGGCTATGCTCAGTTTAGCGTACATGTGCATGAAGCTAGGGTCAAAAAAGTATGGGCCCGAGCTGGGTACCACGAATTCTATAGGGGCACTCGGTGAACTAATTATGTTTAATGGGTTAATTGTAATAAAGTCGCTATGCTCAATAGAAACCTGAGTGGGGGGCATATCAAAGAGAGACAGTTCCGATTTACAACAATGTGAACTACACGGATGGATGAAACGCGCCAAGACGAGTCAGAAATAGTACCACCTCTCTCGACAAGTAGTAATCAGCCTATATTTCGAGAAAGTAGTGTCCTCAGCTTATATCAGTTAATAAAATGATCAGCCATAGTCTTCATACACTTAGAGCACTTCCTTTTTTGATGTCCTTTTACGTTTAGCTCCACGTGTTGGTAACTCCTTCTTCCTGACAACCCTCTTCTCCTTCTTTCGGCCACCACGCATTTTTCTCTTTATATCTTTGATGATTTCGTCCAGTATACGTTTTAAATGTTTTTAGAGCTTCTTTAGGCTTAGTTCCACCCTTTATGTATTCTACAGCGTTAAAACATGATTGTAACGCCTTCCTCCCGAGGTATCTAGCCTCCCTCTTCAACAGTGGGACAGCGGTGTGAAATATGGTTGAAAAAAATGGATCCAAGCACACTTCCACACTGATATCTCACCCCTCGATAGACTGTGAAAGGCCTTCGGATCATTATAACTGACGAAAGTGTAGCTTCACTGTTAAGCTCCCATCACCGAATGGGAAATTTTTTCCCTCAATCGTTCTTATATATATCGAGATGTTGGTTAATAGATTAGTCGCAACATTTTCATAATGCGGCTTGTCATATGTAATGCTCAAAATTTTCGCTCTATAGTTTGGGATGTGTGCAAAGTGCAGCAGGCGCGCCTGGGTGTCCTCAACAAATTCATGCCCTACGATATTGCTGTAAATATAGCACATGTCTGGGGATGGAGAGCTTTCACCCAATTTCCCCATCTTCAATTGCTACATTAAGCTGGACATTTCATGCTTTGCCTCGTGAAAGGTATCTCTTTGGAGAGCTGCCCTATATCGGCCCTCGGCCACAATTGTGAACAGCTCTTTATCTTTAATATTTCTACTAAGCGTTGATTTTAACTTCAATGTGCATGCAGACGTGTCTATGTTTACGACTTCAAAAAGTAAATTGTTTGTCAGGTACGACTTTTCAAGACTCTTGTTTAACCCCGTCACAATGTCCGTGCCTGTGTCATTATGAACGATTCCTAGTGTTACAATTGTACTATAGTACTGTACCTCATCGAAAAGGACTGATCGCATAGTATTGTCTAAGGTCATTCCTAATTTTCCACACTCATCGATTCTTCAAAGGGCCAGAAATATGATCTGATCATTTTGAGGAGTTAAAAATTTAGTGGCTAACTGTAGTTCACATAAACCCACCTCATATGCATCACGCTCCAATTCAATGGGTCCTAAATTTTCCTAAATTAAAAGACACTTTCTTCAGCTCTTCGCGGTAAAAATCTCCTGCGATTTTTTCTCCATTCAAATCGTCAACGTAATACATCATTATCTCACCTTCAGTTCTCATAGCACTAACTTTAAAAATCTCACGTGTCCATCCTTGCTCAATTCCCTTCGCGAATTTAGTTCCCGAACGTGAGAGCTTTACGTAATCATTGATTTTGAAATGTGTAGAGTGTGGTGTGGTGTAGAGCGCGTACCTCTTTCTAAAACTTCTTTAGGTGTTGTGTTAATCGTACGGTTGTGTGACGACGCCAATGACCACAGAATGTTTATATATCTGTATGTGCTTTTATGTGTAAAATAGCGATGCATGCTTTCCTTTATGGTACGTTGAACTCTTTCAGCTAAAGACGCCTTATGTATAGAACTGCTACTGTAGTAACTGATATTAAACTTTGTCAGCATCTTCTGAAAAGCGCGGCCTATAAATTCTTTTCCCATATCCGTACAAATACAGCCAGGAACCCTATCTTCTTTTAACATCAACGTTTTGGTAGCCTTAGCAACTGTTTCAGGCGATTTATTTTTCAGAGGAATTAACCACAGATATCTAGGGAATACATCTATTATGAATAGGATGTAGCGGTAGCCGTCATTATACAATGAATATCTTTGCATGTGTGTTAAAACCGCTTGCCAAATAGAGTCAATCGAAGCCGCTCTAGTCTTGGCAGTTTTAAACCTTTTTCTCACCGGCTTACGAAGTGTATAAGCATCCTGCTCCCGGAAAAACCTCCCAACATCCTTTTCCCTACTCCATCATTGTAAACACCTCTGTACAGTCTATTAACGCCACCACAGGAGGCGGGGTTAGAAATGTCATAATAGCGTTTACTTAATATGTTAACCATTTGCATATTTTAGAGACACGTGGATAAGGTTGGCCGTTCGTTCTCTTCTTTCTCTTCTTCAAAGACGCTACTGCTGGGGGCGATGGCTTACTCAGTTGTGACACATGCGAGACTTGATGCAAGTCTTTAACCTATCAATGTTTTGGGGACATTTATTTGTTGTAGTCTTGCTTTAATATGCTTCCATCCTGTTGCTGAGGGCCTGTTCCACTTTCTACCAGATCAAGGACAATGTCATCGATATTGGATTCTTGTACCCTTGTTCCTTCAACAATGTCTTCGCCTGTATCGCCGCACTATGATGGGGTCCTCACTCAATAGATTATAAAGACTTAAGCCTTTATTCCTCAATGTATGTGGGAGACTACTTTTTAATACCTGCTCGATGTGTTGCGTTCCATTATTCTTTGGTTGGTCATTTCTAACGTTGGGCACAGGTTGTATGTCGCCATGCTCAGCTTTGCTCGCGCAGACCTAATAACAAAGGGGAGCTCTGACGGATTCTTATAATCTTCGTACTCATGAAGAAATTTCTGCAAAGCCTCTTGGTACAAGATCCTTTTCTCATCAGGTGACTTTCCACTGTTTAATAGGGCTAGCAACTCGATTTCAATTCGTTTAAGCCTGCATTTACGGGGATCTAGAGCCGTGTCTGGAATCTTTGAACTTTGCAATGAAGCATACACCTCGTGCGAAATCACAACCACTTCATTATATTAATCTAGTCAGTAAAGGTCCTAAAACTGAAAATAAGATAGGGAGGAATGATCCCCCTCTATTATGTTTTTGTAACGACGTAGGAGAGCCTTCTGGGGGGGTTTCATTGGCACATTACATTTTATAACATTAAGAGAGATTTCTCAGATGCATTTTAAAAAGTCGGAGTCGATATTTTCAACAAACATCTGTTGCAGTGCCCGGGGCAATCGTTGATAGATTTTTATTAATTCACGATATTTCTTCAGCCAATTTGAAATTCTGGAATATATACCGTTTCAGGATCGTTTGAGAATATATTCGTTCTTAGAAGCAACCTAAACGTGTTTCGCGGGTGAAATTCACAAACCAAATATCCGTAACGCTGACTTGTGGCTTCTTTATAAACCACCAAAAAATCCTTACGCTGATTTGGGAAAATTTGATTGGCTAATACCCTAATTTTTGACACATCTCTTCGTTGTGCGATTAAGAATAGATTGTGTGTATTTAACGACACATCGCGCATGTATCTATTTTTGAAAAATAGATTCTGATTGATGAAGAATACTCTTATGTTAAGATGGTGGGAGAACACTATAAATGTCTGGGCAAACGTTTTATCCATTTCAAACATGAGATCGTCAATTACAATGACTGTATGCTCATCACCCTTTAACGAATTAACGTCATATACACCTTTGTGGAACAAAATATCATCTTGGTACTCGTTGAACACCGAGTAATACGTCGAATCGCACCATATTACTTTATGCACAAATTTTGAGAGCATCTCCCCTTATCTTTAATGATTTTAAGCATAAACACCGTTTTACCACATCCTGTAGAGCCACATATAATACATGTGGAGGAGCTTGTGAACCTGAATTTTTCTACAGATTCCATCTCTCACACGTCACACCCCTAAGTGAGTTATTTACAAAATATAACAAAATTTAAGTGCTGCTCCTTATATTTTGTTTTTCTTCTTCCACAGAACCGTGAATGACGACGATGTACCGTTCCCCATCATCGATGTCACAGACGACCCCGATGACTGTGTAGCTACAGACTCCATCCCCGCTGACGAACTCTCACCAGCGATACCTGTAGCATGCGTTTATTCAAAGCGGAAGCATAATGAAGAACCCTGAACGTCAGGTATAGAGCGTGCCAGGATTGTGCAGGTTGTTAGGCCCCCAGTAATAGACCCCCAACCCTCTACGTCTTACGACACATCCCCCACAATAGCACCTTCCTCAAATATACCCATTTATTCTTGTTCAGTTCCGAGTACTTCCTCCACACCAGCAGCAGCAGCTTCTCGTGCTGTGGAGGAGAGTATAACATTCGAGTTGGTGCGCACCGCTACCGCCACCCCTGCCCTGACTAGAAATCGGTACGTGGTCAGGGTTGACCCTGGATCCATGTATAGCAACGGTGCTTGACTTCGACGCGTAGTTGAACGTATTGTTGAGTTTGCCCTTCAGGTTCGGTTCAGATGACGAGGACGTAGATGATATTTGGGTAGAAATACCGTTCAGACGCTTAGCAGCTTTAGACATAGAATATATCTTGGGCTGTATAATGCATGCCTCTCAAAGGAGTACACCCTTCAATATGAACAACTTCACGGTAGATATTGACAGTGTATTACGGTTTGCGGGTCATAGTGCCACACCATATACTCTTAATTTCAATTCTCAGGCTATTTCCAGAAAGCATATAAACGTCGATCGTGGTTGCGGCTTTATAGGAATAGTCTTAGCTCATATGTTCACTGTACTAAATTCAATAGCGTACAATATCTGGCTACCTACGGTTGTGCAGCGTGCCCATAAATTTGCTACAGATTGTAAGTTTGAGTTTGAGTTTAATATGGGTCCTGAAGAGCTGAGAAGGATCGAGCGGGAAATGAATGTTCGTATAGTTGTATTTGGAATGGATGATCGTCGTAGGACTGTGTATGTTTTTAAAAGCTGTGTGAGAGATCGCACAAGACCTCTACTTATTTTAGGATTGTCAGGAACATCGTATCTCCCCATCCGTAATATAAGGACCCTCTACGCTAGTTATGATAAAAGTCGAAAATATGGAAGGCATCGTGATTTGTGTAAGGGATGTCTCCAGTTTGTGGATGATATAGTGAACCATTGTAAGGATTGCTACATGGTATGTGAGCAGTGTAAAAGCCCAATTGTGAAAGTCTTGTAGTTGAAACCAAGAACAGGTAATATAATGTGTGTAGACGTACATTTTTCAATAATAAATGCTTTGAGTTCCATCAATCAGTTGGCACTTGCAGGAAAATGAGGATTTGCAAATGCGGTATGTTTCACATGATCGATAATTGGGGGAATTTCAAATACAAATGCGATGAAGTTCACTGTTCTACATGTCATTAAAAATATAAGGCGGATGGAGTGAAGCATGTATGTTATATGAAAGATGCTAAGCCTAAAAATAGCCCTTGTATAACCTTGTACTACGATATAGAAACATACACGAACGCTGTAACCAAAGAGGTTATTCCACATTTACTA
This sequence comes from Bathynomus jamesi, assembly GCA_023014485.1. Lineage (NCBI taxonomy): Eukaryota > Metazoa > Arthropoda > Malacostraca > Isopoda > Cirolanidae > Bathynomus > Bathynomus jamesi. The sequence continues at coordinate 287,527 of JAJOZX010003408.1, read as the reverse complement.
GTAAGTCAGACTATCTGTGATGAGTGCATGGAGATCGATTGTGATGAGTGTCACACATGTGGAAAACGGACAAACGTTTTTAAAACGATTGCACAAGACAACCCTGTGAAACTCATTGTATCCTATATTGTCAAATTAGTGGACAAGTTAATAAAAATTACTCTGTATATTCTTGCCATTAACGGGACAAAATTTGACACATAGTTCCTTTACAAGGAGTTGCTTGAACACGAGTCGTCTGCGATATTTAGAGGAGACCCCTTGAAAAGAGGCAACAAACTAATACAAATGCAGATAGGAGATAATATTCAATTTAAAGACACCCTGCTGTTCACACCTTGTAAATTAGCCAAGCTACCCAAGGTCATGGGCGTAGCAGCTGAAGTTTCAAAAGAGTATTTCCCTTACACATTCCTCACTAGTGAAACTTTAAACTACGTAGGACTACCTCCACCCAAACATTACTTTAACTACACCAACATGAGTGATAGTGAATGTGAAGATTTTGAGCGCTACTAAACAGTTTTAATGAAGCTCGTTCATACAATATAGCCGATGAATGTGAACGTTATTGTGTGAATGATGTGCGCGTGCTTAGAGTATGTTTCCAGGCCTTTAGAAGGATGACCTTAGCACGTTTCAAATGCGATCCGCTGCAAGTCGCAAGGACGATCGAATCATTATGTTTTACGGTGTTCAAGAATAACTTCATACCTAAAGACACCTTAGCCGTCATTCACAGAAACAATCCCAGCAGTTATGGGAACAAGGCTATTTACTGGCTCATACACCTACAGCAACAGACCGGGATATACAAAAAACAAGCCCGCAACACGGGAGAAGTACCCATTAAGGTTAATGGTCGTGTTTTTTGGGTTGATGGCCTAAGTGAGGATCGAACCACTGGTGAGAAGACTGTGTACTCCTTTAACGGCTGCTGGTGGCATGAATACCCACGCCCTGAGTGTGCCGTCACAGGAGACCCCCATGGATGATCCCCCTCCGACAACCTCGCATGGACCCATAACCGCGATCAACTTATAGGCTCACAGTTCACACACAAGATCGTGTGGAAGCATAAGTATGATGCACGGATGGAAACAGATGGCCAGTACCGTGAAGAAATAAGGGCCGTCAAACGTTGAATGGTGTTGGACCCCTACAAATGCGGTGACAGCTTGTTTGGAGGGCGCACAAACCCATTCAAACTGTACTTTCCGCCTACGGAGGGCGTGAAACTCCATTACAACGACTTCTGTTCTTTATATCCCTACGTGATGAAGAACAATTCGTACCCCGTAGGTGCGCTAAAAAACTGGTGAGTTCCACCATGACAACCATCGAGCAGTTCTCAGCTAACTTGAGTAAGCGCTATTTTGGACTCTCTTTCGTAGACGTGCTCACCCCTCGCGATTTATGGATGCCGATCTTACCTGTCGTTAAAGACCACAAGCTCATGTTTCCCCTGTGCTTGAAGTGCGCAGAGAACAACGGTGATTGTAATCATACAACCAACCAGCTTAAGATCAGAGGTGTATATACAAGCCCTGAGCTGGACCTAGCCGTTCGCCGTGGATACAGAATATTGAAGATACATGAGGTGTGGAGGTTTCAGAAGCTACCCAACCTTTTCACGCCATATATAAACGAATTTTTGAAGGATAAGGTAGAAGCATCGGGATATCCGCGAGGGGTTGATACCGAAGATGAAAAAACAGCTTATATTCAGCGTTACCGTGCCCATGAAGGTATACAGCTTGACTGTTCCCAAATTGTTAAGAATCCTGGCAAGCGCTTTAGTGCAAAGTTATGTCTAAACAGCTTTGGGGGAAATTTGCAAGGGATACTGGCAAACGGAACGTTCATTTGGCGCAAAGTTATCGTGAAGTCTGGGATTATGCCAACGCTCCCGATAAAGAGGTTATGGAGATCGTGAATGTGGGTAATACTTACTTAATAAAGTAGAACATCACCGAATTAGCCACAGTTACCTCACTGGTTGCAAATATACCTGTAGCCAGCTGCACAACGGCCTACGCCCGCATTAAGCTTTGGGGACTACTGCTCTCTCTTGGTCGGAGGGTGCTGTACGCGACACAGATAGCGTGATATTCACAGCGAGGGAAGGTGAATACATGCCAGCTATTGGGGAATTCCTCGGAGAGTTAACTTGCGAGATCAAGGATGAGTATGGCGATGGTGCACACGCAGACTCATTTTTATCAACAGGGCGAAAAACGTATGGGGTACGGGTGAGGGTGGGGAATGATATGAAATATATCGTGAAGGCTAAGGGTATCACGCTTAACCATGCGAACAAATGAGTCGTTAATTTGAGTCGTTGAAGGATCTAGTGTGCTTGGAAGATGAGGGAAACCAGCCATCCCAACTGACTGTGGTGACCCACAATTTTCGGGCGCAGAAACCGGGGTGTGTGAAGGAACTTAGAGGCAAGAAGGTATGCCGTAACACCTATAGGAAACGTTAACAGGTGCCTGGTACCTTTAATATACAGGGTGTCCCGTAAGTCTGGACCCATAGGGAAAAATAATAAAATTACAAAATAGTCCAAAAATTTATTACATAATCTGTTCAAAGTGTCCGCCGTTGTGTCGCACACATAGTTGAAGACGCAATCTCCACTGCGACAGCACTTTCTGAATCACAGTCGCAGAAATTTCTTGACACGCCTCCACAATGCGTGCTTTAAGGTGGAAAATGTTCTGAAGTTTGACCTCGTACACTTTGGCTTTCAAGTGGCCCCACAAATAAAAATCATAATAAAAAATAATTAAAAAATAATAATAATAAAATAATAATAATAACATAATAAAAAAATATATTATAAATCCCTATGGGTCCAGACTTACGGGACACCCTGTAGTACCCTTTGGATACCTTAATCCTTGATTGCTTTATATAATTATATTTATTTATATATATATATATATATATATATATATATATGTATGTATGTGTGTGTGTGTGTGTGTGTGTGCGGGTATTGTTAACGATATGTTTATTTATTACGTATATTTGCTTCAATTAAGGTTTCATTTTCTCCTTTGCGTGCCAGCGTGTGTACATTCCTAAGTTCCGCCCACTGTAATATCGGGCACGTGACTCCTGCCTGCCACTTCCTGAGCATATCTCTTCCATGCCTGCTCAGTTGACTTCTGCAGACCGTTGAGCTCAGACGTGTATTTTCTGGCGAAGACGAAAAATAGTAATGGCTACCCTAATAGTGCGTGGTCAACGTTTATGAAGTGGTATTCGGCAAAGTGTGAAGATGCGGTGGATACTGAAAGACTCCCTATTCCACCCTCCTTTGATACATTTAAAGCTACATTGAACCGTGCGAAGGACCAAGATGTTCAAATACTCTACGGCTATTCTGGCGAGAGCATTGTAGGATTTCGTCGTACAAGCGATGTACTGAAGTATGTTGCAGACCTAACCTTTATAAAAGCTCACATATCCCATGAAGTAGAAGAAATAACACGTGCAGAAGATAAGCAATGGTTATGGTTACTGAGTCTTGCTTGTTGATGTGTGGTGTGACAAGCGATATTATGTCATGTTACATCATATCGAGTACTCGTAACCTACTGTCGAGAATGTAAATCTTGTCATCATGGAGATTCTTAAGTATTTTTACCACTACATTAATATATATCATGACGAGGTTTGTAATGACGTTGTGGCTAAAGGCCTTTGCGAGTTTTTAACATAATTTAGAGACGAGTATCGCCTGCTAAGCAAAAATGGAAAATATGGGTATATGTTTCTCTCGAATAGTGCACCGGATTGTGAATAAGATGTGTTTAGTTCGTGGAAATGAACGAAAATTTCTGGTGCGTAGTCTGGGAAGTGGGAGCGATAAAACATTAAAACCGGTATTGCTTCATGTATCGGAAAAATTCTCTAAACGATTGCCCAGTATAATGGGGCACAAGTATTCATGTTGGAACAAACCCGTACACGACTCAACAGTTTATGGTGTGGCTCGCTGCCCCGTCGAGCCGAGCCGCCCACCCGTGTACCTCCCACTCCGAAACACACGAGTTTCACCAAACCCATACACGTTTCACCTGTGTGACTCACTCCTCCACACCTGTTCCCCGAGCTAAACAGTGCACCGGTTGCTCATAGTCATCTCAGAACTTGAACCGACTGGACGTGCACTCCTCGAATACGATGGAATTTCCTTTGAGAAGCATTCTCAATGCCTCTTACGATGTGTCCACGAAGTCATTGCCTGTGTTCAGGCATGAAACCGGTACCATTAACTGTGTACGTGAAACGGTTTGCAGGCAAGCAAACAAACGTTATGTTATTTATTTAAGTGTTGAGAAGATGAATAGAATCTCCGTGATAGTTGAGAAGTAAGGTGAGGACCGTTATAAAATACCAGCAGATGTAGGTACAAGAAGAGAACAGATTAGTGATGTCCCCTCATATGCCGTTGTTTGTACGTTGTGTATAAATAACGATCAGCCATGCATTGATATACGGCTGATGTGGAAGAATGTATTTGATAATAACGTTCTTGTCCCTACGCGAAACCGATTCATCCTCGACAGAATGTTTGAAATCGTCGGATTCCGCAAGCTGAAGCCTATATTTGACGCTCGTGTTACGGATAAGATTTATTTTGACACGGTTCTTGAATACGCATAAACCGCTCTGCTCAACAGATTTATCGAATGTGGGGATGAACAAGGCGTGAATGCTGGATGCTTATTTAAAAGTTTTAGACTCTAATAAATATCCCGAACTTTGGTACAAAGCACTTGAGCGGTACAGGGCAGAGCTCGCCTGCACTGTTCACCCTGAAGAGTTGGAACTCTATATAATGAGTAGCTGTCGTTACGGCTTGGAAAATTATTTCAATTCCCGCTATGCAGAGTGAGGAAGAGTTCACGATTGAAAAGCTCGAGACGGTAGGAAAAAACTCTCGATTGAAAAGGAGTGTTTATAAACTTGTATTTAATAATGACGTGAAAGCTAACGATGCCCTCTTTTATGCGTGCTTTTGAGTGTATTCTGGCTGTGTTTAAAGATAACTTACCACTCGAATGTAAAGTGGGCACAAAAATAGTATTGAATGATATGAATGCCATTTATATCGAGTATAGGTATCCGTATAACTTGAGCGATGAAATAATATTAAGCCGTATTTACCGCGTACAGCAAAGCAATAATGATGTGAGTGTAGACTCGATTACGTGCGAGTTTATTGTTATAGTTAAGCGCAGTAGAACATAAAGTATTTTGATGTATATTTATTTTCAATATATTTAATTATTTAATATAATTGTATATATATATATATATATATTTCCTGTACTAATATATTGATGATTATACTCCATCGTTTTGTATATTTTTTGTATATATATATATATATATTCCTCGTTTGTATTTCTTTTGCTATTATTTTTTTTTATCATATATATTGCATCTTTTGACTGTATATTTATTTTCTATATATTTCGTGAAATTGATTCCAATAATTCGTCTAAATAAACAGAATGATGTAACGTGTTTTATTTAATTATTTTGGTTGTAAAAGATATTATTTAATTATCCAAATGGCTGCCTTCTAAATCGACTGACTGATTTATAAACCAACTGTCAAGAATATCTGAATAACGCAATCTGGCAGATGAAAAAGTAATATATACATCTGCCTTCTAGGTCTTCTACATCAACTGGCTGGTTAAGCCAACTGACGGAATAAGCCAACTGGCGGATTATGCCAACTGGCGGAAAGCAAGAATATATGCTTTAATTAATTATATAGCGCAATCTGCCAACTCAACCCTTATAATATACACCTGAACAAGCCATTTACACTTCCTATGAAGCCTTCTAAGCCAATTGGCTTGTACGCCAACTGGCGGATTAGGACTTTATAAGATAGCGGGAGCTCGGCTGAAGTCTTAATATGCGCTTGGCTCCTGCCAATCGAACACTCCTTTCTCCTCCTTTCTCTCTTAGGTTAAGTATACCCCTTTGGGGGGTGAGGCTGTCCCAACTTCTCCCCAAAGAGGTGAGGTGGACTCCCCCAGCATGCTGGGGGAGTTCATTGCAGCTTGGCGGATAACCCCTTCTCCATAGTTGTATAACCGCTTGCAACTTTCCCCACTCCTCCTTTTTGCATAACTTCTTGCAACATTTCCTTTGCAACATTGATCAACGTTTGCAATTGCATTGCACTCTAACATTTTGTGCCCATACTACTGACGTCTAAGCTCCATATATCTATTAACGTTAGCTACTGTGCTATTGTGCTTATTAAGTGTATACGCTCCGTTACACTCGTTTATGAACTCACTTATTTCCCTAGTCCACCTCTTGGGCCTACCATGATTTATAGCGCGCTTGGGCCTACGCTGAATAAACTCCCTTTCAATATTCCAAAAACTTTCTTTCATTAAACGCCTCCCAATGAAAATTTGCGTCAATACCCATAAATAAATTATCCCAGTCCACTACTCTCATCCTATCCGCAAAACTATCAAATTTAGCCCAACGAAAATCAGGAACTTCTATTACGTTACGAGATGGTACATCTTTATTTACAGACTTTTGGGAAATTCAATTTCCGTCACCAGTTCTAAAAAAATTAAAAAGTAAAAAAGTAAACCGATATAATGAGTGAAAAATTTCATACAATATATTTATGTAGTCATATGATAATAATTTAAAGTTCAAAAAGTATATAAAATTTAGAGAAATGAGACAACGGTTAAAATATACAAAGGTTATAAGCTGAAACGAATACTGAAAATAAAACTTCCGGTTTATTATACCATGAGAGGGGGTAATCTAATTGTATGAAGGTTGGGAATGGCTGAGTGTTAAAGTATCCATGTTGGGATTGTCCCAAAGGCCTAAGAGTGATAGCATTCCTTTTTCAGTGATGAGTCGGAAGAATTATTTAGTTATGTTTAAGTTGAAGGCAGAACTATAGTCGTTGATGGTTGGTTTTGTACTAAGGATATATAGGGATTCGAGGATACAGAGGTCAGTTATTTGGTATGCTGAATTGATAATTTTGAAATTGATGGGAAGCAGTGGGTGATTGTGGAAGTGGCAATGATGTCTTATTGCTGATTTCGATGGTTTGTTTAAAGGGCGTGAGTAGTATGACCGCAAAAGGAGAGACTGCAATGCAATTGCAAATGTTCATCAATGTTTTAAAGGGCGGAGGGAAATGTTGCAAGGGGTGTGCAACAAGTGGGGGGAAATGTTGCAAGCGGCTATGCAACAAAGGGGGAGGTCTATGCAAAAGGGGAGGAGTTATCCCCCAAGCTGCAATGAAGTGGAACTCCCCAAGCATGCTGGGTTTAACGTGGAATCCAGCACCCCAGCATTTTGTCAGTCATCTCTTATACAAAAATACCTTCAAAACAGAATTTTTTTATTCCAAGAAAGACAAAAAATACCTGAATTGTTCATTCCGTCGAAGGTCAAACTTTTCATCCCACCCTAGACCTATAGTTTAACGGGGAAACCGGACCGACTCGAATTGTTCATTCTGATGAAGGTCAAATCTTTCACCCCACCCTAGACATACGGTTTAACTGTGAATCCACAACCCCAGCATATTGTCATTCATCTCTTATACACAATACCTTCAAAGCAGCATTTTTCTTTACTCCAAGAAAGAAAAGAATGCATGAATTGTTAATTCCGTCGAAGGTCAAGCTTTTCATCCCACCCTAGACCTACAATTTAACGAGGAATCCGGACATATCCGAATTGTTCATTCTGAGGAATGTAAAAATTTTCACCCAACCCGTGACCTACGGTTTAACGGGGAATCTAGCACCCCAGCATTTTGTTATTCATCTCTTATACAAAATACCTTCAAAACAGCTTTTCTTTTTATTCCAAGACAAAAATACCCGAATTGTTCATTCCATCGAAGGTCAAGCTTTTTATCGCACCCTACATCTATAGTTTAACGGGGAATCCGGACCTACCCGATTTGTTCATTCTGACGAAGGTCAAACTCTTAACCCCACCCTAGACCTACGGTTTAACGGTGAATCCAGGACCCAAGCGTCTTAACCATTAGGTCATTCAGAGTACCCATTTTATTTATCAACAAATTGTGCGGAAGCTGGGTGTGCTACGCATCTAATAATAAAAGAAATACACGGGGCTCTTTACACTTCACATTATTCCAACAACATACGGAGGAATGATTGTTTACCGCATGCCGAATGCAATCGCCTGGCTTCGTTTTCGTACAATTTTTTTCATCCATCCTAATATTCATTCTTTTGATTTGAGAAATCTATATATTAAACTTCCCATATGAAATCAGATTTAATAATACGCAGTAGATATACGGAAAACGTATATTAAATTATTCTCATAGAATAACATTCAGCAATCCTTTCTATACATTTTTATGAAAACAATCCCGCCAATTCAAAGTTAATTAACTTAATTTTTATAGAAAACAAGGTAAAATACATTTACATTAAATTGTCTTCGCATCCATGATACTTTACGTGAGACGAGAAGGATCGGAGGCAGGTACACGCAAGGATACATTGGAATCCGTTTGACCTATATAGCAGCGGGGGAATACCCATGATATCTCGCTCTGCTTCTCCCTACAGTCATTCTTTGATTTGAGAATACTAAAAATCACAATAAACAATATAAATATTCTATGAAATTAATATATATTTTTTTCACCCTATTATCTTCACTATAAACGGAAGATATGATCTGCCTTAAAAAATGTAAAAAAGTATCTTCTTAACAATTCATATTTTCAATTTAAATAAACATCGATAAGCCACACACACACACACACACACACACACACACACACACACACACACCACACACACATCGGGAATACTCAACAATTGAAATTGAATCAAATATATATATATATGAAAATTATTTCACGAAAGTAACAGGTGAAAAATATTTATGATGAATAAAACCACGAAGGAAAGGAAACAGAATGGTGCTGAAGCGCTTTCGTCTAATGACATCCTCAGCAACACTGAAGTACATAAAGAGTTACAGCCTATATATAAGTTACAGAAAAAAAAAATATATATATATACAATAAACGGAGAAATAAAAATAAAAATTAAAAATTAAACATTAAAGGATTGTGAGAGGAGCATACAAATTTGTAAGGAAAAACTACCGATTTTTAGCACAAGATCAAATGAATTGTTTCTAACCAATATTATAGATAATTAAAAAAAAATACAAATTTGTACTGGAAATCTGCCCGGGTTTTAGCACTCTGCCCTTCTTGTTTAAGTTCGATGTATATAAAAATAAATTAAAAAATAAAAGTTATTAGAGTAGCATGCAAGTTTACCAAAGATTTAGCGTTCTACCATTCTTATCTAAATCTGTTCTGAAGGAATTCAAAACAACAAGATCGAGTTGAAAAAGACCTTTGCTTATGTTGAAGTTATTTGTAAGTTGGATAATGGGCTACTCAAAAATATTTCTATTAACAATGTTGCTAGAGTGAAATAAAACTGAAGCATTATTCCAATGAATACAGTGGGATAACTCTGACAAATGGACAAAAAGGGCACTGGACGACTGTCCTGTTCTAACGGAATATTGATGCTGTTTTATACGTGTGTGCAAATCCTTTCCCGTCTGACCTTTGTAAAAGGAATCACATTGTTTACAACCAATTTTATAGATAAGGCCTGAATTATTGGTAGGGCTATTTTTTACTATGATATTTTTCAGAATATTGTTATATGAAAATACTACATTAATATCCAAAAGTTTAAGTACATTAGCAATGTCTAAAAAGCCCGGGAAAAATGTAAGTACTAAAATATTTTTTCACAAAGTACGAGTGTTATTATTCACACGATAGAAAGTTCGTTTTGTCTTGTTGAGATAAGATTCCATAAACGCAGATGGATAACACAGATCACTTCCAATACCGTTGATTTTTTCTAATTCGACATCGATGTATTCCGGACTGGCGATCCTAAGGGCGCGGAGAAACATTGAAGAAAAAATGGCCTTCTTAGTGGGGGTGTCATGTCCCGAGTAAAAGTATACGTAGTACAAATTGTTTGTTTTTTTCCGATAGATACTAAACTTAAAACTTGGGCTTTCCCTATGTACACGCACATCCAAAAACGGGATTGAGTTGTCTTGTTCCACTTCTAAAGTAAACTTAATGGAGGGGACTTGATCATTTAACTGAAGGAGGAAGTTATCCAGGTCACGATTCATGGGCCAGATACACAAAATATCGTCGACGTACCGCAACCAAGGGATGCCAACCCCCAGGATTCTCGGAATGTAAGTAATTTCGAAAAACTCCAAATAAATATTGGAGAGGAGGGGCGACAAGGGGTTGCCCATGGCCATCCCAAAAACTTGATAATACTCGTTATTGAAAGTGAATTTACAGTCTTTGATGCAAAGCTTAATAAGTTCCAAAACAATGTGTGAAGGTAGTGGCAGGTCATACTTATGTAATTCTTGGGAGAGAAAGTCAAGCATATCGTCAATCGGCACTTTCGTAAACAATGAACAAACGTCAAAACTAATCAATCTATCGTTGGTTTCAGTTCGTGCATTATTCAATTTTTCAGTAAGATCCATGGAATTTTTTACATGTGAATCAGAGATAGTTCCGAGAATGGGGGACAAGACTTTGACAAGCCATTTGGAGAGTTTATAAGTAATAGAGCCCACCGAGCTAATAATAGGGCGCATAGGGTTGCCAGGTTTGTGGGTTTTAATAAGACCGTAAAGGTAGGGCAGAGAAGGTGAAGTGGACATGAAAAGCGGAATTAAGTCCTTATGATCTTTCAGAATGCGTTTGAAGCCAATATTAAACCACTACTAAAGCGACTATTAAACGTTTAAGAGAGTTATCTTCGTAATTACTATTCGCCGCACTATAAACAAGGCCTTTAACTATGTTAAACAAATACTGAGGGAGATTACACTGTTTTTCAAAACAAGCGATAGTGTAACAAATTTGTAAAGCGAAGGTTTTTTAACAATAAAAAAGGACATACCATATCCAAGGGCACCTTTTGCATCGTCACTAATGTTTTTCGAAGAAAGGTTCAAAACACACTTTGAGCTTGCTTTTTTTTATTCCACTGACTATTTCGAATGAGACTTTTAATTTTTCGATCCAAAATGTTACGAAGTGAAGAAGTTCTCCGACGCAACTCGTTGTAAATTTCATCAAACAAAGGTTGGATCCACGGATGGTCGTCAATTTGTCTGAGGCGAATCCGAAGGTGGGATTTGGGAAGAACTTGCTCCTCTAGACAATTAGTAAGAAACTTTCGTCGGATACGAATTGCATGCCCTTTCATTAATGTAGAAGAAAACACGGACACAAACGGAGACAAGAGAGGGAACAGCAAGCCGAAGGAACGCGTGGTGTTCATTATATGAAAATTATTTCACGAAAGTAACACGTGAAAAATATTTATGATGAATAAAACCACGAAAGAAAGGAAACACAGAATGGTGCTCAAGCGCTTTCGTCTAATGACATCCTCACGAACACTGAAGTACATAAAGAGTTACAGCCTATATATAGGTTACAGAAAAAAAAGAAGATATATATATATATATATATATATATATATATATATATATATATATATACAATAAACGGAGAAATAAAAATAAAAATTAAAAATTAAACATTAAAGGATTGTGGAAGGAGCATACAAATTTGTAAGAAAAAACTACCGATTTTTAGCACAAGACTTAATTCCGCTTTTCATGTCCACTTCACCTTCTCTGCCCTACCTTTACGGTCTTATTAAAACAAACAAACCTGGTAACCCTATGCGCCCTATGTGTTACTTTCGTGAAGCATTTTTCATATAATGAACACCACACGTTCCTTCGGCTTGCTGTTCTCTCTCTTGTCTCCGTTTGTGTCCGTGTTTTCTTCTACATTAATGAAGGGGCATGCAATTCGTATCCGACGAAAGTTTCTTACTAATTGTCTAGAGGAGCAACTTCTTCCCAAATCCCTCCTTCCGATTCGCCTCAGACAAATTGACGACCATCCGTTCAACAACTTCAGCAGATTAATTTAAAGAAACATATTGAAGTCACCAGACAAAATGAGTGGTCCCCCTTCAAAAATTCAAGCACTGCCAAACGTAATTTTGTGACCGTTATTCCCCAACCGTGGATCCACCTTTGTTTGATGAAATTTACAACGAGTTGCGTTGGGAACTTCTTCACTTCGTAACATTTTGGATCGAAAAATTAAAAGTCTCATTCGAAATAGTCAGTGGAGTAAAAAAGCAAGTTCAAAGTGTGTTTTGAACCTTTCTTCGAAAAACATTAGTGACGATGCAAAAAGTGCCCTTGGATATGGTACCCTATGTCCTTTTTTATTGTTAAAAAACCTTCGGCTTTACAAATTTGTAACACTCTCACCTGTTTTGAAAAACAGTGTAATCTCCGTCAGTATTTGTTTAACATAGTTAAAGGCCTTGTTTATAGTGCGGCGAATAGTAGTTACGAAGATAACTTTCCTAAACGTTTTCGCAATAGCCTCTCACAATTAAAAAACGATGGGGAGCTCCATATTACTAAAGCAGACAAGGCTAACACCATAGTTATTATGGACAAAGTGGATTACATCAGAAAGATGAACGAGCTTCTCCAGGACCCCGCCACATACAGCAAACTTAGGAAGAACCCGCAGGATGACGTCACCAAATCATTTAATAGTGGCTTGAAACGCATTCTCAAAGATCATAGGGACTTAATTCCGCTTTTCATGTCCACTTCACCTTCTCTGCCCTACCTTTACGGTCTTATTAAAATCCACAAACCTGGCAACCCTATGCGCCCTATTATTAGCTCGGTGGGCTCTATTACTTATAAACTCTCCAAATGGCTTGTCAAAATCTTGTCCCCCATTCTCGGAACTATCTCTGATTCACATGTAAAAAATTCCCTGGATCTTACTGAAAAATTGAATAATGCACGTACTGAAACCAACGATAGATTGATCAGTTTTGACGTTTGTTCATTGTTTACAAAAGTGCCGAATGAAGATACGCTTGACTTTCTCTCCCAAGAATTACATAAATATGACCTGCTACTACCTTCACACATTGTTTTGGAACTTATTAAGCTTTGCATCAAAGACTGTAAATTCTCTTTGAATAACGAGTATTATCAACAAGTTTTTGGGATGGCCATGGGCAACCCCTTGTCGCCCCTCCTCTCCAATATTTATTTGGAGTTTTTCGAAATTACTTACATTCCGAGAATCCTGGGGGTTGGCATCCCTTGGTTGCGGTACGTCGACGATATTTTGTGTATCTGGCCCATGAATCGTGACCTGGATAACTTCCTCCTTCAGTTAAATGATCAAGTCCCCTCCATTAAGTTTACTTTAGAAGTGGAACAAGACAATTCAATCCCGTTTTTGGATGTGCGTGTACATAGGGAAAGCCAGGTTTTAAGTTTAGTATCTATCGGAAAAAAACAAACAATTTGTCCTACGTACACTTTTACTCGGGACATGACACCCCCACTAAGAAGGCCATTTTTTCTTCAATGTTTCTCCGCGCCCTTAGGATCGCCAGTCCGGAATACATGAGTGCCCTTTTTGTCCATTTGTCAGAGTTATCCCACTGTATTGATTGGAATAATGCTTCAGTTTTATTTCATTCTAGCAACATTGTTAATAGAAATATTTTTGAGTCTGCCATTATCCAACTTACAAATAACTTCAACATAAGCAAAGGTCTTTTACAACTCGATCCTGTTGTTTTGAATTCCTTCAGAACAGATTTAGATAAGAAGGGTAGAACGCTAAATCTTTGGTAAACTTGTATGCTACTCTATTAACTTTTATTTGTCAATTTATTTTTATATACATCGAACTTAAACAAGAAGGGCAGAGTGCTAAAACCCGGGCAGATTTCCAGTATAAATTTGTATTTTTTTTTAATTATCTATAACATTGGTTGGAAACAATTCATTTGATCTTGTGCTAAAAATCGATAGTTTTCTTTACAAATTTGTATGCTCCTCCCACAATCCTTTAATGTTTAATTTTTATTTTTATTTTTGTTTCTCCGTTTATTGCATATATATATATTTTTTTTTTTCTGTAACCATATATAGGCTGTAACTCTTTATGTACTTCATTGTTCCTGAGGATGTCATTAGACGAAAGCGCTTGAGCACCTTTCTGTTTCCTTCCCTTCGTGGTTTTATTCATCATATATATATATATATATATATATAGAGAGAGAGAGAGAGAGAGAGAGAGAGAGAGAGTCAAAAAACTGAAGACTTCACACACACACACACACACACACACACACACACACACTATCAGTGATTTAAAATCACTGTTAAAAATGATAATTATAACAAATCAACTTAAAGTTTTTGCATCAGACAACCAGTCAGACGCAGAGCTGAACCCAAATGATGCATACAATTGTCCTAACTCTTGCATTATTATTATTATTATTATTATTATTACGTGCGGTGATTTCACGAAGGTCAAGCTTATCCCTCCTTCTCTCGAGTTGGTCTGATGAAGTAGTGAGTTAACTTCTTTTACTCTTCATCTCACAGGTACACCCGGGTCATCAGGGGGTCTTTTCTATTCCAATGAATTTTAGATCCTCCCTTTTCCGTACCATAAGAGTTGAAATTTATCAGTGTTAAACTTCATATAAAAACCAAGCGACATCTAAAACTTACTACATTATCACCCCCTGTCCCCTCCTTCATGCACTAAAAAGTTCTACGTTATTGGTAACCTTTGGTTAGCATCTCCCCGAATTGTTCATTCTGACGAAGGGCAAGCTTGTCACTCCGCCTTAGACCTACAGTTTAACGTTGAATCCGAAGTACGCACCAGCACGGGCGGGGAAGAAATTACAATGTCTTTGTCCGGACTGGATCTCTCAACCTACGAACAGCACCCAGCACCTTAACCACCAGGATATCTAGAGTAGCCATTTATCTACCACCCAACCAGACATTCATTTTCACGAACTAAACACATTTTATTCACACTCCGTTTAATACAGAGTATTGTCACAAAAACATTTAAAAACAACATAAAAGATCGGGTTCTATCGAGCAATAAAGGATTATGAAATGCTTCGATATATATATATATATATAATAAGATCTACTAAGTCCTTTTTCATCGTATAGTTAAACGAATACATTCATTTTCACCTGTTCAGTCTCTATTGTTTAAGGTTCAAAATTGAGTGTTAAACGCGAATATTTTTAACCTATCCATTTAACTGTCTATCTATCTATCTACCTATCCATCTATATATCTATATATTGGCTATGTGCGGTGGAGAACGCAAGATAGCAACTCACACCTACACCAAGAGGCTATGTGTGGCGGAGAGCGCAAGAGTGCAGCACGCTCCTCTACCAAGCCAGTCCTAGAGGCAGGGACCACCAGCTTCACCCTCGTGTGAAGAGAGAACGACGCACGGAAACGCAATGTGGTATATACACACATTTTTATTCATGCAGTTATCCGTGATTCACTGTCGTCAAATGAATTAACATGACATACTAATTGTAACCATTGTGTATTTATCCGTGATCGTGACATAGAATTAACCGTGACTTGACGGTGTTTACATTCGCGGGTCCCTCCAGCCATAACACCACAATGCGCCTCAGTCAGTGTCTCTCAGCGCGGCCAAAGACGATATTACGGACGAAATTATCAAAGACGCAAAAAGAAAATTCGGCGAGTGGTACCAAACCTCAAACTAAACCCAATTACCATCCAAAGAACACTGGACAATAGGAAAGGCAGAATATGTAGTGTTCCCAAACTAAAGACCTGACAAGGGAACCTACTCGGCACTGAAGGTAAATAACTTGGTTGTCAGGGGGCCAAGACTTTTAACCAGCCTCCTTAGGACCTCAGAAACGTTACAGGGAATCAAAGTTGCAGTCTTCAAGAGAAGACTAGATGCTTGGCACAGGACGGTACCAGATGAACCGAGTGTACCTGGTTACGTGCGGTGGAGAGAGCAGCTCACTCCTTCAACAAGCCAGGCCTAGAGACGGGGCCACCAGCTTGACGTCCGTGTGAAAAAATGCCGAGCAGAGGGGGAACACTAACAAATGGTCAGAAGACAACAATAGGGCATTTAACATCAAGAAATTTCAACCCTTGAGATATGGTAGAAATGAAGAAATTAGACTGCATATTAGGCCAGATGAGCCGGGTGTACATGGCAATGTGCGGTGGAGAGCGCAAGAGAGCAGCTCACTCCTCCACCAAGCTAGTCCTCTAGGCAGGGACCACCAGCTAGACCTTCGTGTGAAGAGAGAACGACGCGCGGAAACGCATCGTGGCACACACACACACACATTTTATTCATTCATTTATCCGTGATTCAATGTCGTCAATTGAGTTAACATGACCTACTAATTGTTACCATCGTGTACTTATCCGTGATCGTGACATGGAGTTAACCGTGGTTTGGTGATGTTTACATTCGCGGGTCCCTCCAGCCATCCCACCACAATGCGCCTTAATCAGTGTCTCTCAGCGCAGACAAATCTCGTGTATTTATTTTTATTAGCTATCTTCATATATCTTTTTCTCCGAACTTCCTCAGTGACAATAAGAAGCCTCCTGAAGGGTACAACTTAATTGTAGAATGGAAAGACCTAGTCAAATTGCTCTTACATATTAAGTTTCAAGATAGGTGCGTCCTTCTCTCTTCACACGAGGGCCAAGATGGTGGTCCCTGCCTCTAAGACTGGCTTGGTGGAGGAGCGTGCTGCACTCTTCACACAAAGGTCAAGCTGGCGACCCTCAACTTTTGGCCTGGCTTGGTGGAGGAGCGAGTTGTTCTCTCTACCGCACGTAACCAGGTACACTCGGTTTATCTGGTACCGTCTTGCGTCTGGCATCTAGTCTTCTCTTGAAGACTTCAATTTTGATCCCTGTAACGTTTTCCTTAGAAAGTTGGTTAAAAAGGTCTCTGCCCCCTGACAACCGAGCTATTTTCCCTCAGTGCTGAGGAGGTTCCCGTGTCAGGTCTTTAGTTTGGGAACACTACATATTCTGCCTTTCCTATTGTCCAGTGTTGTTTGGATGGTAATTGGGATTAGTTTGAGGTTTGGTACCACTCGCCGACTTTTCTTTTTGCGCCTTTGATAATTTCTTCCGTAATATTGTCTTTGAGAGACACTGACTGAGGCGCATTGTGGTGTTATGACGGAAGGGATCCGCGAATGTAAACATCGCCAGGTCACGGTTAACTTCTTGTCAAGATCACGGATAAATACACAATGGTTACAATTAGTAAGTCATGTTAATTCATTCGACGACAGTGAATCACGGATAACTGCAAGAATAAAAATGTGTGTATACTACATTGCGTTTCCGTGTGTGTGTGTGTGTGTGTGGCTTATCGATGTTTATTTAAATTGAAAACATGAATTGTTAAGAAGTTACTTTTTTAGATTTTTTAAGGCAGATCATATCTTCCGTTTATAATGAAGATGATAGGGTGAAAAAAAATATTAATCTCATGGAATATTTATAGCGTTTATTGTGAATTTTAGTATTCTCAAATCAAAGAATGACTGTAGGGAGAAGCAGAGCGAGATATCATGGGTATTCCGCCGCTGCTATATAGGTCAAATGGATTCCAATGTACCCTTGCGTGTACCTGCCTCCGATCCTTCCCGTCTCACGTAAACTAACGTAGATGCGAAGACAATTGAATGTAAATGTATTTTACTTTGTTTTCTATAAAAACTAACAGTTAATTAACTTTGAATTGGCGGGATTTTTTATAAAAGTGTATAGAAAGGATTCCTGAATGTTATTCTATGAGGATAATTTAATATACGTTTTCAGTATATCTACTGCGTATTATTAAATCTGATTTCATATGGGAAGTTTAATATATAGATTTCTCAAATCAAAAGAATGAATATTAGGATGGATGAAAAAAATTGTACGAAAACGAGGCCAGGCGATTGCAACCGGCACACGGTAAGCGATCATCCTTCCTCATGTTTTTGGAATAATGTGAAGTGTAAAGAGCCCTGTGTATTTCTTTTACTATTAGATGCGTAGCACACCCAGCTTCCGCA
Source organism: Bathynomus jamesi (assembly GCA_023014485.1). Classification (NCBI taxonomy): domain Eukaryota; kingdom Metazoa; phylum Arthropoda; class Malacostraca; order Isopoda; family Cirolanidae; genus Bathynomus; species Bathynomus jamesi. The sequence goes on along the minus strand of JAJOZX010003408.1, from coordinate 269,374 downwards.
CAATTTGTTGGTAGGCAAAATGGGTACTCTGGGTGACCCAGTGGTTAAGACGCTGGGGTCCTGGATTCCCCGTTAAACCGTAGGTCTAGGGTGGGGTGAAAAGTTTGACCTTCGTCAGAATGAACAATTCGGGTAGGTCCTGATTCCCCGTTAAACTGTAGGTCTAGGGTGCGATGAAAAGAATGACCTTCGATGGAATGAACAATTCGGGTATTTTTTGTCTTTCTTGGAATAAAAAGAAATGCTGTTTTGAAAGCATTTTGTATGAGATGAATGACAAAATGTTGGGGTGCTAGTTTCCCTGTTAAACCGTAGGTCTAGGGTAGGGTGAAAAGTTTTACCTTCGTTAGAATGAACAATTCTTTTAAGTCCGGATTACCCGTTAAACTATAGGTCTAAGGTGGGATGAAAAGCTTGACCTTCGACGGAATGAACAGTTCGGATAGGTCCTGATTTGCATATTATTTTTTATTTTTTTCATTATGTATATATTCCTCGTTCGTAATTCTTATGCTATTATTATTTTTTATTTTATTTTTTTTATATATTTTCCATCATTTGTATAGGTTTGTATATTTATCTTCTATATATTTCGTGAAATTGATTCCAATAATTCTAAATAAACAGAATGATGTAATGGTGTTTTATTTAATTCTTCTGGCTGTATATATAAACGATATTACTATTTAATTATATGTATACCAAATGGCTGGTTAGGCCTTCTAAACCGTCTGACGGATTTCTAAGCCAATTGTCAAGAATATCTGAATAGCGCAATCTGGCAGCTGAAAAGTTAATTAATATATATAAACCTGCCTTCTAGGTTTTCTACGTCAACTGGCAGGTTAAGCCAGCTGTCGAATAATGCCAACTGGCGGAAAGCCAACCGTCAAGAATATATGCTTCAATTAAATAAATAGCGCAATCTGGCAATTCAACCCTAATAATGTACACCTGAACATCCCATTTACGCCTCCTTCTAAGAAGCCTTATAAGACAGCGGGCGCTCGGATGACCTCTCAATATACGTCTGGCAGGAGCCAGGCGAACACTCCTCTCTCTTTCTCCTTTCTCCACCTCTCTTAGGTTAGGTATACCCCTCTCAGGGGTGAGGCCGTCCCAACTTCTCCCCCAAAGTCCCTCCTCCTTTCTCTCCCTCTCTTAGGTTAGGTATACCCCTTTGGGGGGTGAGGCCGTCCCATCTTAGGTTAGGTATACCCCTTTCAGGGGTGAGGCCGTCCCAACTTCCCCAAAGTCCCTCCTCCTTTCTCTCCCTCTCTTAGGTTAGGTATACCCCTTTGGGGGGTGAGGCCGTCCCATCTTCTCCACCACCCCCCTCTCTTAGGTTAGGTATACCCCTTTCAGGGTGAGGCCGTCCCAACTTCCCCAAAGTCCTTCCTCCTTTCTCTCCCTCTCTTAGGTTAGGTATACCCCTTTGGGGGGTGAGGCCGTCCCAGCTTCTCCCCCAAAGAGGTTAGGTGGACTCCCCTTCATTGCATAACCGCTTGCAACATTCCCCCCTCTGTTGCATAGCCTCTTGCAACATTCCCCCTCCCCCTTTGCACCATTGACCAACATTTGCAATTGCATTGCACTCTCTCCTTTTGCGGTCATGCTACTGACGTGATGTTTCGGGAGAAAATGCTGCGATATTCGTCCAATCTTGTTTGATATTGGCGAATGGTGCTGCCAATATAACTCGCTTTGCAGTGAGTACAGTTGAAGCAGTAAATAGTGGACAAAAGAAGAGGCTGGGTTTTTTTTCTTTATGAATGAGATTCGATTTAATATTGTTATTATTGGTAAATATCAGGTGTAACATAAATTCTGCGGACGATAGATAGTAGAATAACCTGAAGATAATGTGAAATAGTTTTAGAAATATTGCAAAATACACGCGGCTTCAGGTTCGCACATGTTTTATCACGATACAGAATGAGTGAATGACAGGCTAGTGTACGATTAGGCTAATGAATATTTTCTCTGGTGTTTTTCATACAGTTACAACGCCACCCCTACGATATTACAGTAACTGAAAAAACATGGAGCCCACGAAAGAGCATATTCGTCATATGATGCTGTATGAGTTCCATAAAGGATCTAACGCTAGAGTTTATGGAAATGATGTTGTGAGCGAATGGATGTGTAGGAGATGGTTTGAGAAGTTCAGAAATAGAAACTTCAGTCTGAAAGATTAATTATCAACGAACAGGACGACCAAATGAGTTAGATGAAGAGTTGCCAAAAGCAACAGTGGAGGAAAACCCAACGGTAACTGTAAGAGAACTTGGCCTGCAACTCGGCGTTAGCCATATGACCATTCATCGTCATTTGAAGCTGTTAGGAAAAGTAGTGAAGGTTGGAAAATGGGTTTTGCATGATTTGTCACAAACGAATCTTTAACATCGAATCGATATTTACACATCACTGCATTCTCGGCAACTGCAGGCACCGTTTTTGAATCGGATCGTCACTAGGGATGAAAAATGGGTCCTCTATAACAATATTAATCGTCGACATCAGTGGCTTAGCCGTGATACAAAGCCTGAACCTCAGCCAAGGAATGGACCCCATCCAAAGAAAATTTTGCTATGCTAAATGCAAAAAATTTCACTTTTTTCTACGTGAAGGTCAAAATATAATAATGAAAACTCACTCTAATAGACAGAGTTTATTTCCACAACAGTTTCGATGCCCACTGGCATCCTCCTCGGGTGGATACAGAAAAACGAATCGTTTTCTGTATCCACCCGAGGAGGATGCCAGTGGGCATCGAAACTGTTGTGGAAATAAACTCTGTCTATTAGAGTGAGTTTTCATTATTATATTTTGCTATGAGTTTGGTGGGATATGCAAGGAATTATTCATTTTGAGCTTCTGCCAGATAACCAAACAATCACAGCTGAAGTCTACTGCCAGCAACTCCAACGATTGAAGATGGCATTACAAGAAAAATGTCCTGCATTAATTAATCGCAGAGGTGTTCTATTCCACCAGGATAACGCGCTCCCTCACACTGCTTGAATCACCACCGCCCAATTGGAGGCATTTGGTTGGGAAAAAATGCCTCATCCACCTTATTCTCCGGACATCGCACCTTCAGACTACTATTTATTCAGAAGTCTGCAACACCACCTAGATGGACAAAAGTTGCAATCCAGAGAAGCTATCGAAAACGAAGTGATCGCTTTTTTTAACTCGAAACTAAGGGATTTCTTCGAACGTGGCATAAAAAAAAACTTTTCTACAGGTGGGAGGAGGTTATAGAAAAAGAAGGGAATTATATTGATGATTAATTTGTCATTATGTCATTTAATTTTTGTTGTGAATAAACTAAAAATTCGAGCAAATTTGTCCTTATAAGTCCTTTAATTTTTGTTCTGAATGAACTAAAAAATCGAGCAGAATATATGATATACAGTATTACAACCTTATACAAATGGAAGGTTGATTTGAGGGTAAAAAGGGATGAGTCGGTGGCGAAGTTCTGATTGTGTTTTGTAAATAACATAGTCGTAATAGGGAAAAGAAAAGTACTGTATATCTTTTTAAACGGTGGGGACTATAAGGGGGAGTGGAGTTGATAAATGTTAAGAAAATTTCTAGTTAGAGATTGTAGAAAATGTTTTAGGAAAGTTATTAATGCTGAAATTGTGAATAAATTCTATTTCATTGTGGAAGAATAAGTAGGAGGAACAAATTTGATAAGCACGGTGGATTAAGATTTTACTTTTTATGTTTTTAGCACTGATGATAGAAATTGAATTTCAGAAACGTCTGTAAATAAACATGTACTATCTCCTCGTCCTCTTATTCTTTACTCATATATATACGAGTGTATACCTTTCAACCTTTCAAATGTTCCGTGGGATAATTCCTCATTTCACGAAGGTCAAGCGTGTTGCCCCTCCTCTCGAGTTGGCCTGATGAAGTAGTGAGTTGGTTTCTTATACTCTCCACCTCACATAGCCAGGTAAGCCCGTCTGATCGAGGTTTGCTCTGAGCCAGGTGTCTAATCTTCTTTTGAAGATGTCCACAGCAACATCACTCGTGTTCTTTAGTTCTTTGGGTAGCTGATTAAAGTCTTTGTCCTCTCACAACAAAACTATTTTCTTTCAGGGTTAAGAATGTTCCCTGTCTAGCCTTTAATTTGGAAACACGACAGTCTTCCTTTTCCTTTTCCTTTTCGAAGTGTAAATAATGATGTATCTCTCTCTTCTCCTTTCCAGTCAATATAGGTTTAATTCGCGTAACCTTCCCAGTAATTTACTTCTTTGCATCCATCGATCTTGGCTGTGAAGCTTCTCTGAATCCCTTCTAGCTGTCTAATGTCTTCTTTTTTATATGGGCATGTTAGGACCGAGCAGTTTTCCAATTTGGGTATGATCAGTGTTTTCAGTAGAGGAATCATTATATTCCTATCCTTTCGTTTAAAGGTTCTCAGTATCTGCCCAGTTATTCTCTTTGCTCCGTTTACTGCTATCTTATTTTGTGTTTCAAATTTCGCATCATCAGTCATTACAACTCCTACATCGTTTGTTTTAGAATTTCTCTGAATTTCCTGTCCATTTGGGGTATAGTATTCCATGGATTTTACGTCCTCTCTTTTTCCGTACCGTAACAGTTGAAATTTCTCAGTGTTAAACTTCATATTGTTGTATTCCGTCCACTTGTAGATTCTGTTCATGTCGGTTTGTAGAGATCCTATATCTTCTGGGTTTCTTATTTTCCTACTGATCTTTGTGTTATCGACAAAGGACGTTACAGTGCTGTCTCTAGTAACGTCCTCATCTATGTCAGTTAGCATGATTATGAAGACTAATGGAGGTAATACTGTTCCTTGTGGTAGTGAACTGAGGACCTCTGATTCTGATGAAGATATTCCTTGTACTGTAACGACTTACCGCCGCTCACTAAGGGAATTATATATCCATTTCCCTACTTTTATTCCCATATATTTCAGTTTATGTATTATGATTCCATGGTCACACTTGTCGAACGCTTTAGCAAAGTCTGCGTATATTACATCATAGTTTACATTACTTTCAAGTGCATCAATAATGTTGTTGTAGTGTTCCATTAGTTGTGATAGGCATGATCTGCCTGACCGAAACCCATGTTGGTTATCATTTATTTTTTTTCTGATTTTCCAAAAAGGCATAGATTTTCTGTCTAACTATTCTTTCAACTATTTTAGTGAGATGAGATGTAAACAAAACTGGCCTACAGTTTTTGGCCTCAGACCGATCTCCTCCTTTATATATTGGGACTATGTTCCCGCTCTTCAGGATGCCCGGTATTTCTCCAGATATATATGTGCAGAAACAATACAAGTTAGTATGGAGTAAAACCTACTTTGCTTTTAATGCTTTTTGAAGATATGTAGACCATATTATGAAGAAGAACAAGAAAGAAATTTGATTTGACTTTAAGGTTTGTGTGGGTATTGTTTTCTGTGGATTCTGAAGGATATACTATAAGAATGTACGTGATATTATTTGTCTTAATAAAGTAGTTGTATCTAAAGTATTCGTGTTTTTTTCCTTTTATTGTGGACGCCGTGTTGAGATTCTTTCCACTCCCAGTCATTTCCACTTCAGTCTTTGTCCAAGAATAAGAAATCCGAAAGTGGTACTCTCAAAGGAATCAATTCTCGTATCGATCTATTCCTGTTCACTCTGAAGATTTTCGCACTTTTTGTTAGATTTTTCAAACGAAATTTTTCCTCTTTTTACCCTTTTCAAAATCAGGAAATCCTTTTCCCTATTCTGGAATTCCCACTTCGAGCATTCTTGCTTTCGGACAGCAAATGGGAAGGGGAATAGCGCAAAGTCGAATGTAATGGCTCTATTTGAGCCAAATGTTTGAAGAAAATGATTAACCTTGGGTACCTTGGTTTAGCTTCCGCCCGAATTGTTCATTCTGACGAACGTCATGCTTGTCACTCCACCTTAGACCTACACTTTAGCTTGGAATCCGAACCACGCCCCACCAGTAGTGACATTTGTTCGAACATAAATTAGTAAGAGAGAGAAGAGAGAGAGAGAGAGAGAGAGAAAATATATATATATATATATAACGTAAAGAACGACGCTTGTATTGAAGAACGTTCCGCACAAGATGAGGAGGGAGAACGAACAAATGAAAATTTGACCGGCAATTGGAAGATCCCGGGTTCGATTCCCGGGTGGTTACCTCATTTTTCATTTGTTCGTTCTCCCTCCTCATCTTGTGCGGAACGTTCTTCTCTACAAGCGTCGTTCTTTACGTTAATTATACTGTGTGTTGTTTGCAGTTAAAATGTATATATATATATATATATATATATATTATATATATACTATATATATATGATGAAAAAACGTACTCTCGCGACGAAGTATGAAGAAGGAAACCACTGTTCAGGAAGACGTAAATTTTTATTTCTTAACACCAATACAGTTTCGGCTCCTCGCGAGTCCTTCTCAATTGGTAATGAACGTATAAACAGAGAACAGAGTTTATATACACGTGGAAGTTAATTACAGTATCAGGGATTAGCTGACTGAACCTTCCCATCCTCTTCTCAGAGGATAGTTAAGTGACCCCTCCGACCCAGCTTTGACCTGATGGATGTACTTTTGTTGTCTGGAGATTTTCGGAGGGTAATGTTACAAAATTCTTAATTTTATTACATATAATTTTGTTAAAAGAGAATTGACCATCAGATAGATTAAAATTTTGTATAAAACCTATATAAGACTAGATTCGACAATTTTACGCTTAACATAATTATTAGTTTTGAAAACAAAGTTGCAATTATTGAAATCTATTATATGGTTATAGTTTCTAACATGACAGAATACTACACTTATTTCATTCCCCACCCTCACAGCTCTCTTGTGTTCATAAATTCTCTTACTGAGGTCCCTTCCCGTTTCTCCCGCGTATACATTATCAGGACATTCTTTATATATCATCTGTGTCTTTTTCGTCCTTAGGTTTGCTTCTTATTAACATGTCATTTATGCAGTTGTTATAATTGAATGCCACATTAGTGCCTATTCTCTGACAAGTTTTCTTAAGCCCTTTCAAGTTTATGTTATAGGGGAGAACAATACTTTTCTCGTAATCCTTGTTTACAGTTGACCTGCCAGTATAAAAGGTTTTTCTGGCTGCCAAATGAGCGTTAAAAATGAACATTTGAGATAATACAGATTTTTAAATATATTGGTGATTTTTGTATCTCGTCATCAACATAAGAAGGGTGACAGATTCTATATGCTCTTAGGAACATTGAAGATACAACTGATTTTTTTACTTGGTTATCATGAAATGAAAAAAAGTGAATGTAAGAGTTTGAATTGGTCTCCTTTCTATACACAGACAATTTTATGTTGCCATTTTCACTACTGATGAGAACATTCAACATCTTCCTAACCTAAACCTAACGCTTCCAGTCACAGCCAAGAAATTCATAGAATTGGTAAATTCTGTGTCATGGATAATGTATTTATAGCTAATGGCACGTTCTATAAACAGAGGTATGGTATGGTCATGGGCAATCCCCTCTCCCCCATTTTGGCCAATTTATTTATAGAATTTTTCGAAACAAAATTGTTGTCTAAGATGACCTTCCTCAATCAAATTTTCGTAAGATATGTGGATGACATATTATCAGTATGGCCAAGTAATAAGAATTTTGATGACATCTTTTCCAAACTCAATAACCTTCATCACTCAATTAAGTTCAAATGTGAATGGGAAAGAGAAAGAAAAATACCTTTTTTGGATATATTTTAACTGCAAACGACACACAATATATATAATGTAAAGAATTGCGCTATTTAGAAGAGTGTTCGGACAAGAGGAGAGGAGCGGACAATCTTCTAAAAAGCGTCGTTCTTTACATTATACTGTGTGTCGTTTGCAGTTAAAATGTGTGTATACGGCATGAGAAGGTGCCCCTCAAAAGGCATTTGATTCCGCTCGATGTACGTGGGGAATTATGAGCTTTCAAAGCGTGGAGGGTCTTGGTGTAGTGGTTAGCATATGTGACCGGCAATTGGATGATCCCGGGTTCGATTCCTGGGAGGTGCCTCATTGCTCGTTTTCTCCTCTCCTCTTGTGCGAACACTCTTCTAAAAAGCGTCGTTCTTTACATTATTTATATATATATATATATATATATGTGTGTGTGTGTGTGTGTACACTGTATACACAGTATGTATACAGATTGATACAGTATAGGCTTCATATCCATGTAAATTGCTATCAGATAATTTTTTATTCCAGTTGTCTATGATTTTGTTTGTTAAAAAAAAAATTATTTCCGATCTAAATTAATTTTTGCTTTTCAATTTTTCAATGTGAAAGAATTTTCCCTTTTTCAGAATTCAAATTGAATCGCGGAATTTCCTGGTTATTTTTTATTGATATCTATATAATTGAATTGCTATCATGCAAGAATTGAATATACGTATATATCAATGTGTACAGGGTGTCCCAAAAAAAACTATATACTCTTTATAGCATCATATATTTTATAATTTAAAAAAACCCAAACAATATATTGTTATAGCAATTGCCAATGAAAGGTAAATTAGTAATCTAAGTGATCAAAATGTTATAGCGAGTTGTTTGCATATAAAATTTAACTACGCAAAGTGCTCAAAATGTTCTCCGGCGGCATGAATGCACTTTTGAATGCGTCAACTAACTGATTCGCTGACATGGACTAATGTGGATGCTGTGATGGTCCCGCACTTTTCCCTAATTGCATCCTTAAGGTTTTCGAGTGTTGCGGGTCTTGTACCATAAACTGCATCCTTCAGGTAGCCCCACAAGTAAAAATCAAGTGGAGTCAAGTCCGGTGAACGTGGAGGATACTCAACGCTTCCTCTTCGTCCTATCCAACGGTTAGGCAACGTTTCATCGAGGTACCTTCTGACATCACAATGATAATGAGGGGGGGCTCCATCGTGTTGAAAGTAAAAGTCGTCGTTTCCAAACAACTTCCGAACTGCAGGTATAATTTCTGTCTGCAGCATGTCGAGATATGCGGCAGCGGTAACTGTCCCATTAAAGAAAAATGGTCCAACCAAACCCCTGGATCAGGTGTGGGGAATCTGCGGCCTTAAGGCCGCATGCGGCCTTTTGGGTCATCAAGTGTGGCCTTCTGCGGCTTATCGAGATAAATCTTAATTTATATAAAAACCATGAATTCCAAGCAGTTATAATAATATATAACAGAATATAACTACTGAACTCTTACAAAATAGATACTAGCTAATGCTAAAGCATCGCGCCGAATGTAAAGTGAACGAAATATAACTAACTTTATAAATCATTCACACCCATATGTACAAAACACATGTAGACGTAAAAATAAGAAAAATGAACGCACCTTTATGAAAATGAAGAGTATAACTGTGAATCTTTCGAAAAATACGAATCTGTTTTAGACTCATTAATCAAAGAATACAATGAAAGATTCATTGATTTTGAAAAGCATGATATCACCCTGAAACTAGCTTTTCAACCTCACTTAGTTGATATATCAAAGGCACCAGAAGAGTTACAAATGAAGCTTATTGAGTTGTCTGAAGATAATATCCTGAAATCTCTGTTTGATAGTAAGGAAGATCCCGTTGAAATTTGGAAAAAGGCGGTAGAATACCCTCGCCTTCGCGAACATGCTCGCCGATTGATTTCGTGCTTTTCTACGACATACCGTTGTGAATCCACATTCTCATACTTGACACAAATCAAGAATTCGTTGAGAACACAGATGACAGATGAGCATCTGGAGGACCAATTAAAACTTAAAACCTCCATGTTAGAACCCGATATCACAATGTTGTCTCACCAGAAGCAATCTCAAAGAAGTCATTAAATTATTAAAAAGGTAAGTGAATAAATTATTCGTCTTAAAATGCATGTATACTCCCTGCTAGCTATTAATTTAAATAATATTAACAAAAGGTTTAAAATTACTGTAAAAAATAGTCACACTTATTGACTGCGGCCTCATTGAGGGCGGCAAATTTCAATGTGGCCTTCACACATAAAAAGGTTCCCCACCCCTGCCCTGGATGATAAACCACACCATGCTGTTAATCCTAGTAAATTAACATGTTTATCCACATAAACGTGTGGATTATCAAATGACCAGTACCTGCAGTTGTGTCGATTTACTGTGCCATTCAGCTTGAAGGTAGCTTCATCAGACCACACGATTTTGTTGTATTGAAAGTGCATTCATGCCGCTGGAGAACATTTTGAGCACTTGGCGTAGTTAATTTAATTTTATATGCAAACAACTCGCTATAACATACATTTTGATCACTTAGATTACTAATTTACCTTTCATTGGCAATTGCTATAACAAATTTTTTTTTTTTTTTTTTTAATTATAAAATATATGATGCTATAAAGAGTATATAGTTTTTTTGAGACACCCTGTATATAGTATATATATGATACACACAGCCCGTGCATGGAACAAGGAACTCTTCTGAGAAAACTAAATCTACTATAGTCCGAATAAGTAATGGTAAATGACAAACACTACATTTTTTTTCATTTTCATGATGTTAGCCCAACGTGGGCAACGGGTCACTCGCAAAGAGGCCTTAAAAATATAGCTTCCCTCACCAGCTATATTCAAAGCAGATAGGATCCAGCCATTTTGGGGCATTTTTGGAGACTCTTTTCGAGTGACCCGTTGCCCACGGTGGGCTAACATCATGAAAAAGAAAACACTATAGTGTTTTTCAGTCACCATTACTTAGTCGGACTATAGTGGATTTAATTTTCGCAGAAGAGTTCCTTTTTCCATGCACGGTCTGTGTAGTGGTCAGCGTCGCTGACTACGAATCCATCGGCCCCGGGGTCGAGACCCGGTGACGGCAGGCGGCGCGCAGCAAAACCCAGCCGTTCATCTTCCCACACAATAAAGAAAGTTGTTGGTAGATAAATGGGGACCTTAGGTGGCCTAGTGGTTAAGACGCTGGGTTGTTGGTGGGGCGTTGTTCGGATTCCACGTTAAACTGTAGGTCTAAGGTGGAGTGAAAAACTTGACCTTCGTCAGAATGAATAATTCGGGCGGAAGCTAACCAAAGGTTATATATATATATATATATATATATATATATATATATATATATATATATATTATGGCGGAGTGAAACCAGACAAATTTTTTTTTCCCTTTCGGCACACTGAAATTATATTGTGGTTTTAACTAGTTAAAAAAGAAAACTGAAATAATATTCTAGAGTATCTTGAACTGCCCCATTTCTGCCAAAATATGAAATGGGTGTCGTAAATGGGTTTACGGTGGTTTATAACTGATTCTTGGCTATAATGTGGCGAAACAAATAGATATAACCCACTCAAAACTTAAAAATATATCTTCTGCAAATAATATTCAGGTTATTTAATGAATTTTTATTTACTTTTTCTTTTCTGGATTAATGATATTCTCGAATTTAGTGTTTTGTTACAAGGAATATAAAGAAACAAAGAGAGAAAAATAACCATTTCTTTTCATTTGTTTTATTAAATACATATAGAGTATAGAAACACAGAGCAAATGAGTACACAAATGGTAACTGCAAAAAACAACCTTAACTATTCGAATAAAGAAGGCAAACTTTTAGCAAAATCCTTTTTGGTTTTTACGTCTGGCATCAGACTACGTGAAATCATTCTAGCTCTGATAAAACCATCTCTTGCTTCAAACCCAAATATTGAACTTGAAGAGTCCGTCACTAATTTAATACAATGCTCTACCTTCTGGGTATGATTGGGATAATTTGGAATGTTCAGTGCGTTTTCTTTGATACTGAAATTTCTACTTTTCTTAGCTTCAATTTTAAATTCTGATGAGTCTCATTTCGCATGTCCATGATTTTGCTTACAGCTTTTTCACGTTTTCCCCTAGCTGAGTCATACAACATTGCCAGAATATTTTCCGGGTGAGCAAAGTAAGCATTTCGGGATATATACTCCTTCACAACTTCTACTGATTCTCTAGGCAAATGCTCAACCCTATTAATAGCAGAAAACACATGCTTTGGGTCATCTATGCAATTAGGTCTACACTTGATGTCAAACCAATTAGGACCACAATTTGTCACATTGAAGTGTGTTATTAGGGTGTGTCGAATTTTTCAATTTTCAAATTCCAAATATGAGGGGTGCTAAAAAGTTGCAGCATGACTTAGGAATTCTAAAGATATTTTTGTTAATTTAATATAATTTAGTTTTGCTTGGTAAGAAGCTACATAAAAATAGTGACTGTTTTGACTTTTTTGTGGAATTATATAATAATTATTATATTAATAATTATATATGCTGTATATATAATGCACTGCTGTTTTTGCTTATTTCACAGGTTGAAACATATTCATCAGTGTGCTGAAGATTACTTGTCCGTCAGTGCTACCATCCTAACCAGTGGGAATTGACCTACAATGGCTTCTAAAAGGAGGACAAGACTAGGGACATTCACACATACGAGCAACCTAATTGGAACTGGTAGAGAGTTGTTGCCCTCTGAACTCCCAACTCTGCGAGACGTTCTGAAATATGGGCTACTGCTAAGAGAACAAAGTGGTGAGGATGTGAGAAACTACCCAGCAGCCAGTCTTGCAAAGGACATTTACCCTAAAGTGCTTGAAAAGTGGAAACGAGCAAACAGTTCTTTTGTAGCCCCCGTTGTAAATTCACGAGTCACAATCTTAAACAAGACCCAAGAGAGCTGGGAGCAGGCCAAAAACATATCTCTTGGGAGAGGAAAGCTACATGTCAAACAGGCTTTCATTGCAAAACTTGACAAGCTTTTTGACATCCTCAGTTGCAAGTGTAAAATTGTTCTCTGCTCTGAATTTGGCTGCCTTGCAGATGCTGGTTGCAAAACGAAACTCACATTAACTGTACATGCCCTAGGGAGATGAAGATCCCTGTGAAGGAACTTGCTTTCATTAAAGGTCAGAGAGACAAGTCTGGTTCTATTGGACCACATCAGATTGGCTTGCCAGATCAACCTGAGCACAACAGACAAGTCAAAAAGCAGAAGCGGCAAGAAGACGAAAGAAGAAGGCTTGCTGAATATAAACAGACAAGTAAGCAGGATGTTTCAATGCCATCAAATGAAATAATTTTCTCTGATGATGAAAATGAAGAACAAATAGCTGATGCTCAAGATGGAAAGGATGGAAGTTATCAAGTGACATTAGAAATACCAAGCACGTCTTCAACTTCCAATAAAAAGCCAGAGTACAACACATTAGAAATATCTAATGTTGCTATGCATAGCATCAGATATGGTGTTGGCCTGCGTGCCACAGCTGCCATCACCACTGATGCCTTTATGGATGCTGGCTTGATCACTGAAGAAGACAAGAGACTTGTAGTTGATCACAATAAAGTCAAGAGGGCCCAAGAAAAAGTTATGAGATCCCTGGATCAGGAATTTCATGATCTTTGTAAGAAGGGTGAAATTGACTGCATCTTCTTTGACGGCCGTCAAGATACAACTAAAGTTATGCTGAAAGCAGACAATTCAGATCGTCAGTTCCCCAGCATCATCAAAGAAGAGCATTATTCTGTGTGCAGTGAGCCAGGTGGAAGATATATCTACCACTTCACTCCTGAGAAAGGCTCAACGAGAAAAAAACATGCTGAAGTTATTGCTGATAATCTTGTAGATTTCATGAAGAAGAAGGGCATTGATAAAAGCCTGCAGGCCATTGGAGGTGATTCTACAAATGTTAACACTGGCTGGGAGGGTGATTCCATGCATTGGGTAGAGGTCAAGCTTTGCCGTAAGCTGATCTGGTTGGTTTGTGCCCTCCACACTAACGAGTTACCCCTGCGACACTTGATCACAGCACTGGATGGGAAGACCTTGTCTAACAACAAGTAGACAGTTAACATTGGCAAGATGCTAGACACTGCAACCGAACTTGAAATTGATCCTTCATTCACCAAACTCTCAATTGGAGAGCCTCTTACTTCACTGAGTGACAATGTCGTAAAGGATCTCTCTACTGATCAAGCGTACGGGTATAGGATCACACAGGCCATAATGACAGGAGAACTTCCCACAGATCTGGCCCTTCTTGAAATTGGTCCAGTGAGCCATTCAAGGTGGTTGACAACAGCAAACAGGCTTTGTCGCATATGGGTTTCAAAACATGGCCTTAAAGGCAAAACCCTCAACAACTTAAGACTGATAGTGGAATACATTGTTGGTGTGTACTACCCCTGTTGGTTCAACATCAAAGTAAAACACTCTTGAGTGGAAGGCCCACGCCACATCTTGTTTCAGCTGCGGCTAGTTAGGCTGCAAAAGAAGGCTGTAGCGGATGCTGTTTTGCCAACCATCAAGCGTTCAGCATGGTATGCATTCAGCGAAATGATAATCCAGACACTCTTGTGCTCAGATGACAGTGAGGAGAGGAGAGCTGGTGTCCAAAAGATTGTTGACATGAGGGGTGGAGATGATGACACACTTGGAGATCTTTCTGTACGTCCCAGGAAGACACCTTCCATCAACCCCAGTGCTTCTTCCGTGTTGGAGCTGAGAGACTGGTCTGACGGGGTATTTGAACCTCCTTTGACATGTAAACTGACTACAGCGGAAGTAAAGAAGTTCTTTGACAAGCCTATGCAAGTTCCACAGTGGCCCTGTCATGCTCAGTCAATAGAGAGGTGTGTGAAACAAATCACAGAGGCAGCAGGCAGGGTGTATACACATGAGAAACGTGAGGGCTATATCAGAGGCCAAGAAGCAAGTCGGCGGCTGATGTCCAAGAACGAATCAAAGCAAGACTTGATGAAACTTGTTGTTTAAATATTTTTTTTACGGATGTCATTACTTTCTAATGTTGTTTTATGATTACAAGGATATGTTTTATGATTACTAGGATATGTTTTATGCAGAGAAACTAAAATTTTTATAGCATTACCTGACATTTTGAGAAGCTAAAATTAATAAATGTTGTTTTCCGAGAGCAATTTATGTGCTTTTTAATCAAACGTAGATTTACCGAGCTAAGTGTTGAGCAATCACAAAAATAATAGCAGATTTGAATTCTTCACATCCAAAAACATATTTTTAAAACCCCTCAGTGAAGGAATTGGCAAAAATTAATTTTCACCTCCCAAATTGACACACCCTAGTGTGTTATTGTGTAAAGTTTCTTCGTTGGTTTCACTGTTGAAACATAAAGCCTACAAACCCTATTAGTAAGAGTTAACCATCTAGCATGATTAAGATGACCTAGCTTTGCATGAGCAAGGTGTTCATCAACTGTACCACTTCTGATTGCTGAAATAATGCGGTAAAAGTACTGCTGATCTCCACTAAGATCATCAACAATGTGTTGTGCCAGATATAATAGTTCTTTACCACTAGTTATAGGTTTCAATTGTCCTACTGGATTGTTTTCACAAAACTGAATGGCCTTCCCAATAGGACCAACAAAGGTACCTGCCCCAAATGTTGTACCATCCAATGTTTCAAAAATATATCGTAGAGGTAATTCATTTGTATGAAGCATACAAATGAACCACTGAAGTGGCCTACCAAGTGCTTTCTCCATAACATGAATCACACCGCCTTTATAACCATTGTTGGTATTTGTGCTATCACAGCCTATTACAGCTGTATCATTTTGTAGATATCTCTTTAATAAATGACAATACTGAATTTGCTATGTCTGCTGCCTTACTCGATGCTGGTGTCTGATTGGTAATATACTCTCCACCTGTTTGAGCAATCATTACATAGTGTTCTTCGCTCTTCTTTTCAGTGTACTACCTATTATTGACTTTCACTTTACTTAAAGTCTGATCCTTTCGACTATCGAAGTATATGGATGTAATAGGATTCACTTTATCACTTTTCAATGTTTTTCGAAGTCATTCTCTTTCTCTCCGCACTTTACTTCTGTCTGTTACGAGATTGTCATCTTCTTTGGTGATCATACCAACGTCTATCTGCCTGCATTCCAACATGCCGCAAAGATATTCTCATTTGGTTTCCAGTATTTTTAAAACCAGTCTTTAGTTTCCATTATCCCATTGTCAATGTCTTCATCTGAAGAATTTTCTACTAAGCTCAAAGGTTGAACTTCATTGGAACGATTGATGGTTTTCTTTTCTTTGCTTACTTGTTCTGAGAACTTCTTCTTTATCTCTTTTGTAAAATTTGTGTAGCATGCACATCTACACTACCTATGTACATTTTACAATCACTCTTCTGATGAAGTAGAAATTGTAATTCCTCTTTTGGTACTTTTTTATCTTTCCGACATATGCAATCAACGTGAATTTCTTCACAATCGTCACTGCATCCTGTCTGTATGAGATTTTAAATTACATTTACAGGCACATATATCAAACAAATTACTGAGACTATTCATATATTCATATTTTAGTTTCACTGATGTTTTTGATCTACTCAACGTTGCTCCACTTTCTATGAATCTTGCTACCTTTTGAAACAGCTTTTTCCTGAACTATGGGGACTGATGCTTTCTGTCAAAGTTTTAGTAGCTCCTAAGTTATTTGTCTGATGACTGGCTTGTTAGCTGAATTTTTCCTTTCTTTGAGATAGAGAAAGTCCGAGCCACTTGTAAATTAGTTGGCAAAAGATTATGAGGCAACTTCTCAGGAGTTCCAAACATACAATGTTGGTTAGAATGCCTTGTGCTCGCAAATTTTTTCCTTGCTGAATAGCATGAGGAACTTGAAAGTGTATATGCTGCTGCATGGAAAGCTCTTGGTGTAGAGTTGCTGCAAGAGGGGATGTTGCTAGGTTGATGTGAAGAAGGATGTTGTTTCACTTTTGGAGACACTGGAGTGTTGGATGTTGATTCTATCTCTGCTCGTCTATGGTGAATTACACTGCCCTGCGCTGTGTAAGTTGTTTAGAAAATTATAGTATTTTAGTAAAGCACAGGGTATGTGAGTTAAGATACAATGCATTATTTGTATCTGGCACGTCATGATTGATAGGAATGTGACGTAGGTATTCTACCCAAACGCTGCTATTTCTTGAGAAATGTACCTCTCTCATATGACTTAAAGGGCCTCTATATTTCCAATTATGGTTGGTTTGCCATGAGCTTCATATGCGTAAGCATCTGATTTTATTTCAAAATTGAACGAATGTACATTTTATTTGTTTCAGATTTGGTTAAATATGCTGAGAGTGGTAATAATACACCTAATTCATTCTGTTATATATGCGGACGATTTGCTACTTCTAAACAAAGGCAAGAAATCACAGTACAAGTACGAAAGCACTACCACGCCTACTTTGGCTGTAAGATCGGCAACCAGGACAAGATTTGGGCTCCACATTATGTTTGTAAGTCATGTGTGGAATGTTTGTGTCAGTGGGCTTGTGGAAGAAGAAGGAAATACCTTTCGGCATCCCCATGATTTGCAAAGAACAGAGAAATTACTACGACGATTGCTACTTCTGCATGACAAATGTGGCTGGGTATGATAATAAAAATAAGAGGCACATCACATATACAAGTATTCCACCAGCCATCCTCCCTGTGCCACATTCAAATGAAATTCCTATGCCGAAGCCGCCTCTTGATTTTGGAAATTTTGATTCACATGCAGACATCTCCATACCAGCAGAGTCATGTTCAAGTGAACATGACAAAGAATATACTGTGGCCGAAAATCAGTCACCAAAATTGATAAGTCAGAGTGATCTCTATGACCAAGTAAGAGATTTAGCATTTCCGAGTAGTATAGCCGCAAAAGGGGAGAGTGCAAGAATGTTGCAAGTTATTATGCAATGTTGCAATGTTGCAAAGGGGGTGGGGGTTGTTGAAAATGGGGTGGGGTTGTTGCAAAGGGGGGTGGGGGTGTTGCAAAAAAACAAGGGAAAAAAGAAAAAAAAGAAAAAAATACCCCAAAGGGCCCTTTGTTGCCAACCGGGGTTGCAAGGGGCATGCAACTTGGAGGCGAAGTTCTCCCCCAAGCTATTCCCCCCAAAGGGCCAGAAAGGAGAGAAAGGAGAGAAAGGAGGAGAGGTGTTCACCTGGCAGGAGCCAAGTGCATATTAAGACTTCAGCCGAGTAAGCGTTGTTTTATAGGCTCCTAATCAGCCAGTTGGCTGAGCCAAGGGGGGTAGGGGTACACCTGAAGGAGAGAGAGAGAGAGAGAGTAGTGGCCTTTGATTGCAAGGCATGCAACTTGGAGGCGGAGTTCTCCCCCAAGTTATTTTCGTTTACCTAACCTAAGAGGCCTCTAAGGGGTTTTCCCAAGGGCCAGAAAGAGAAGGACCAGAGGTCCTTGCTCGGCTGGGAGCCGAGCTTGAATGACTCCGTCAGTCGTCTCTCGGTCTTTTATAAACCTCTATTCTGGCTGAGTTGCCAGATAGCGCCATGTATTCAGTTGCTGAGTTGCCAGATCACGCCGTGTATTCAGTTGCTGAGTTGCCAGATCGCACCATGTATGCAGTTGCTAAGTTGCCAGATCATGCCATGTATTCGGGTGCTGAGTTGCCAGATCGCACCATGTATTCCAGATAGCGCCATGTATTCCAGATAACAAAAACCATATATTAATCATCCATTTAAATAGTGTACCACAATATATATGACGGTAGATGAATCCAATTAAATTCTGTTTATTAAATAAATAATTTTTACACACTTAATTTTTATAGATATATAGATGTATATAGTGTT
This sequence comes from Bathynomus jamesi, assembly GCA_023014485.1. Classification (NCBI taxonomy): domain Eukaryota; kingdom Metazoa; phylum Arthropoda; class Malacostraca; order Isopoda; family Cirolanidae; genus Bathynomus; species Bathynomus jamesi. The sequence goes on along the minus strand of JAJOZX010003408.1, from coordinate 250,664 downwards.
TTACAATAGATGTATATAGTGTTTAACGATTAGTAATCAATGTTATTCCTCTTAAATGAACCAAAGGTATCTTCACATAATGGGGAGCTGTCTGTATACTCTGTATATGTTTTAAAAGAATGAACATTATTCCTTTAAGGTCCGATGAGGATTTGACACGTGTTATACAATCTTTTGAAGAATCTCGTGTCATGAATACGGAGGATATACTGATCAGTCAACAATGTCACACCGAAATAATGTAAGTGTTTTTCGATCTTTTTGGGATAAGAAGACAATATATTTTCATAAATTTATTAAATGAAAGAAATCAGTACAATAACTAACTACAGAATATACCGTTACAAATATACGAACAAAAACATTATACTATACAACGAGTACGTACAATTGGAAACGGATTTTTATCTGTCTGCATACCATTTCATCGTTTCGGCGAGTGTGACACGGGTCAAATAAATTTAAAAAATTTATAAATTCTTTATCACATGACATATGCATGAGAAATGAGACGCAGTACATTCCGCAAACATTAGTAAAATATCCTTGTATGCGAAATGGGTTCCATACAATTTCGGGAATATGTAACTGAGCGAGAAATTTTACAATAATAGGGTCACTCCAGGGTTGAGTACCGAGTGAATCAAAATAGTACAGGCGCTGTCTATTTTTAAAATAGACAGCGATCCATGAATCCCTTCATTACCGATGACATCTGTGTTCACAATAAGACTACCGCATTCTCGCGTACTTGGCAAACTCAATGTTTCATTCTTCGCAAACACGCCGATAAATTTGGAACGTGTGACTCGTTCCATTACTTTCTGAAGTGTATTAGCATCCATTTTAAAAGTCAGTGATAACGCTCCTAAATCTATCTACTTCTATTAGGGCTTGCGATTCGAGATATACTAGTACACTAATAGGAGCGTCTATAGGCTTGGCGAATTCCAGCCGCACTGAGATGTTTCCGCTCTGCTGTGGGGTTAAATGGGTATTTACGCTAGCAGATAAGTCAGGTGTAATGTCAAACGGATAAAGGTTAAATTGATCAATGAATTCTTCCTGCGTTACCCCATTACCAAGCTCATCACAATCACCTGCAATATGGGTCAGATTACTATAGGCTCTGGCACAAAGAGGTAACACAGCGTCTGATGAATAGTCCGTACCCATTGTTCCACCCAAAGCAGTGCCATTAACGTATAGAGTTATATTTTTAAGTCCGAAATTCTCGAATTTAAAGGCACTCTTTTTATATTTTCCATTCACCGAAGCATGGTCCTGCATGCCGATTAATATCCTTTTAGGAAGATTTCCCAGGGCAATGTTTTCTATCTGCTTCGATGCCAACCCTGCAGGAACCGTATATAGTTTGATTTACTCTGTTAATAGGATATTTCACTGTAGCGTTTAGTAAATTTTTCTCAATTTCTAGTTGTTTTGGTGAACTTAATTTCACTCGCCGTACGCGGAGGTATGTGTCCATAATGTGAACCACAACGGGCTTTGCACCCTCTTCTTGATCAGCATCCAGATTTAAGCAGATCTCAGGACTCGTGCGGGTGAGCTTTATTTTCATATCCACCCCGTTCACAAGCAACTTCTCCTGGAAAGTGAAATCTGTGTGCAACCGTCCAAAACACTCGTATATTTTCTTTTTAGAATTTTTAAATTTGTCCTTTATACTACTTTCATCTTTAGTTTGATAATATCCCTCGGCACTTAAAAAGGTAGCCTTCGCTTCTTTGGAAAAGTTGAGGACATTTTCCAGATAGGCTCGTAGATGATAGTACCCCGTGCCTGCCGATATGTGTCTGATTTAAATATACGTCACACTGGTTGAATATGGAGTGCAGAAAGTTTGTTTCAGGGTATACAGCATATTTGTCATCGCAGACCGTTCCATCAGAATGGGCTATACGTAGCTTAGCGTACATGTGCACACAGCTTGGATCAAAAAAGTAAGGGCCTGAGCTGGGTATCACGAATTCTATAGGTGCACTCGGGGAACTAATTGTGTTTAAAGGGTTAATTGTAATAAAGTCACTGCTCAATAGAAACTTGGGTTGGAGGTAGTTCAAAAAGGGACAGCTCCGATTTACAGCATTGTGAACTACATGGGTGGATGAAGCGTGCCATGGCGAAATAGTGACTCCTCTCTCGACAAGTGGTAAACAAACTATGATTCATGAGATCAATGTCCTTAGCTTATATCAGTCAAAAAAGTGTCAACCATAGGTTTCATTCGCTTACAGCACTTCTTTTTTGATAGCCTTTTACGTTTAATACCACGTGACCCTTCTTCTTCCGGGCAGCCCTTCTTCTTCCGCCACCACGCATTTTTCTCTTTGCATCTTTGATGATTTCGTCCCGTGTACGCTTTAAATGTTTTTTTAGAGCTTCTTTAGGTTTAGCCCCGGCCAATATGTCTTCTGCAGTGTTAACCTGATTGTAGCGCTTTCCTTCCGAGGTATCTGGCACCCCTCTTCAGCAAAGGAACAGCCGTACGTAGTATGGATGAAAAAATGGATCCAAGTCCACTACCGCGCTGGTATCTCACCCCTCGATAGACGGTGAAAGGCTTTCTATCCATTATAACTCAGTGCGTCGAAAGTGTAGCTTCACTGTTAAGCTCCCGTTACCGAATGGGAAGTTTTCACCCTCAATCGTTCTTATATATATTGAGATATTGGTTATTAAATTAGTTGCGACATTCACATAATGGGGTCTGTCATATGTAATACTCAAACTCCTTCCTCTATGGTTGGGGATGTGAGCAATGCGCAGCAGGCGTGCCTGGGTATCCCCAACAAACTGGTGCTCCACTATATTACTGTAAATATAGCACATGTCTGGGGACCTTTCAGCCAATTTCTCCATCTTCAATTGATACATTAATCTGGACAAGTCATGCTGTGTCTCGTGAAATGTGTCTCTTTGGAAGGCTGCGCTATATCGGCCATTGGGTAGAATTTGGAACTTTCTATGGTCTTTAATACGTCTGTTAGTCTTTGATTTTAGGATTAGTGTATGTGCAGGGTTTACGATTTCGTATACTAAATCATTCGTAAGGTTTGAGTTTCTTAAACTTACGTTTTAGCCTCTCACAACATCCTCGGCCGAACCATATTGACCCGGTACTAGTCTTACTTCTGTACTGTAATACCGTGCAACCTTAGTCCGAGCGATACGCATAGTCTCATCCATAGCTACCCCATGTTTTTCACACTCGTCAATGTCTCTAAGAATCGTAAAAACGGTTTCTTTATGTTCAATATTTAAAAAGATGGTGTCCAGCTGAATTTCGCATATCCCCACCTTTCTGGGTACCCTAGCCATTTCACCAGGTACATTTTTCTCTTTCCTGAACCTTTGCTTCCTAAAATTTTCTCAATTTTAAACATTTTTTCTAAATTAAACGCAACTTTCTGCAACTCCTCGCGGTAAAAACTTCCTGAGATTTCTTCCCCATTCAAATCTTCAATGTAATACATCATTATCTCACCTTTAGGTCTCACAGCCCTAACTTTAAAAATCTCGCGTGTCCATCCTTGCTCAAAACCCTTTGCGAATTTATTTCCCGAACGCGACAGCCTTACATAATCATTGATTTTGAAGCGCGCAGAGTGTGGTGGTGGTGGTGGTGATCCATCCTCTTCGTTAGGTGTTTTCCCAATCGTGCGATGGTGTGAGCGGTTGTAGGATGATGCCAATGATTCCAGAATGTCTAGAAATCTGTATGTGTTTTTATGTGTAAAATAACGGTGCATGCATTCCTTTATGGTGCGCTGAACTCTTTCAGCTAAAGAAGCCTTGTGTATAGAATTGGTTGTGTAATAGCTGATATTAAACTCTGTCAACATGTTCTGAAAAGCACGGCCTATAAATTCCTTCCCCATATCCGTACAAAAATAGCCAGGAACCCTGTTTTCTTTTAACATTAGCGTTTTGGTGGCTTTAGCAACTGTTTCAGGTGATTTATTTTTCAGAGTTACTAGCCACAGATATCTAGAGAATACGTCTATTATGAATAGAATGTAGCGGTAACCATCGTTATACACAGAATATCTTTGCATGTCTGTTAAATCTGCTTGCCAAATAGAATCAATCGAGGAAGCCGTTGTCTTGGCTGTTTTCAACCTTTTTCTCACAGGCTTATGAAGCGTATAAGCGTCCTGCTCCCTCAAAAATCTTTCAACATCTTTTTTCCTACTCCGTAAACACTTCTGTACAGTCTATCTACGCCGCCGTAAGAGGATGGGTAGAAATGTCATAATAGCGTTTAGTTAATACGTTAGCCATTTGCGTATTTTAGAGGCACGTGGGTAGGGTTGGTTTAACCTCTTCTTGCTCCTCTTCAAAGGTGTTACCGCCGGGGGTGACGGCCTTCAATTGTGTCACATGCGTTGCATGTTCCAAGTCTTTTAACCTGTTCAGATTTCCTATCAACGTTTTAGGGACATTTATTTGTTGTAGTCTTGCTTTAATATGCTTCCATCCTGATGGTGATGGCCTATCCCACTTTCTCACCAGATCATGGACAATGTCTACGATATTCGATCCCTGTACCTTTGATCCTTCCACAATGAGCTCGCCTGTATCGGTCCATTGTATGGCTGGATCCTCATTCAATAGATTATAAAGACTTAAGCCTTTACTCATCAATGTATGTGGGAGGGTGCTTTTTAATACATGTTCGATATGTTGTGTGGCTAATCTTTTTGGTTGGTCAGCTGTATCGTCGGGCCAGATCCTATGTCGCCATGTCCATCGTCCCCCGTGCTGTGCCTAATAACCACAGGAATCTCTGTAGGGCTCTTATAATTTTCGTACTCGTGAAGAAATTTCTGCAGAGCTTCTTGGTATAAGATTCTTTTCTCATCAGGTGTTTTTTCACTGTTTAATAGGGCTAGCAATTCGCTTTCCATTCTTTTAAGTCTGCTTTTACGGGGATCTAGATCCGTGTCTGGATTCCTTTGCAGTGAAGCGTACACCTCGTGGGGAATCACTACCACTTTCTTCATTATATTAATCTAGTCAGTAAAGGACCCAAAACTGAAAATAAGATGGGGAGAAATGACCCTCCTGTTTGTACAATAATTCGTTTTTTCTTCGCTACAGTTTGACTTTTACGAGCGAGTGCACGTATTATGTTCTTGTAGCGGCGTAGGCGAGCCTTCTGAGGGTTTTCATTGATACATTGCAATTTATAACGTTAAGACAGATTTCACAGATGCATTTTAAAAAGTCGGCGTCGATATTTTTAATAAACATCTGCTGCATTGCCCGGGGCAGTCGATGATAGATTTTTATTAATTCACGGTATTTCTTTAGTCTCTTTGTCATTCTGGAATATACACCGTTTCAGGCTCGTTTGGAAATATATTCGTTCGCAGAAGCACTCTAAACGTGTTTCGCGGATGAAGGTCGCAAAGCAAATATCCGTAACGCGTGCTTGTAGCTTCTTTATAAACTTCCAAAAACTCCTTACGCTGATTCGGGAACATTTGATTGGCTAATACCCCAATTTGTGATACATCTCTACGTTGCGCGAATAAGACTAGATATTGCGTATTTAACGACACATCGCGCATGTATCTATTTTTGAAAAATAGATTCTGATTGATGAAGAACACGCTTATGTTAAGATGGTGGGAGAATACTGTAAATGTCTCGGCAAACGTTTTATCCATCTCCAACATGAGATCGTCAATTACAATGATTGTATGTTCATTTCCCTTTAACGAATTAACGTCATATACGCCTTTGTGGAACAAAATATCATCTTGGTACTCGTTGAACACTGATTGATACGTCGAATAGCACCATATAACTTTATGCACAAATTTCGAGAACATCTCTCCCTTTTCTTTAATGATTTTAAGCATAAACACAGTTTTACCACATCCTGTAGGTCCAGATATAATACATGTGGATGGGCTCGTGAATCTGAATTTTTCTACAGAGTCCATTTCTAACACGTCACACTCCTAAGTGGGTCATTTACAAAATATTACAAATTTTGAGTGCTGTTCCTTATATTTTCTTCTCCCACAGAACCGTGAATGACGATGAGGTAGAGCACCCATCATTGACATTACGGATGACCTCGACGACAGTGTAGTTGTGATCTCCTCCCCTGCCAACGAACCCTCACCAGCGATACCGGTAGCACGTCCAAAGCGGAGGTGTGAGAACCCCACGTCAGGTATAAAGCGACCGAAATACGCGCCTGTTGCAGCGTAATAGATCCCCAACCCTCAACCTCTTACGCAACAAGCCCCCCCAGCCAAAAAAAAAAAACAAAAAAAAAACCTCCCGCTATATATCCCCTTATTCATCCGCCGCCCCCGTTCTGTTAAGTCTACAATAATAGATCCCCAACCATCAACCTCCTACGCAACAGGCCCCCCATCAGCACCTTCCGCTAATATATCCCCTAATTCATCCGCCCCCCCCGTTCTGTGAGGATGAAATAACGCTCGAATTGGTGCGATCCGCAGCCCCCACCCCAGCCTTGACTAGAAATCGGTATAGAGTCAGGGTCGACCCTAGAGCCATGTATAGCAATGGAATTGAGCGCGGGTTACGCCGGGTTGTACAGCATATTATAGAGTTTGCTCTTCAGAATCGTGACGAGCGTGAAGTCAGGACGAGTCTGTCCTTTGGATTCGGGTCAGATGACGGTGATGTAGACGATTATTGGGTGATAGTGACATTTAGACGTTTGGCGACAGAAGATGTAGAATATATATTAGGACGTATAATGCAAGCCGCCCAAAGTAGTATAGCCTTCAATATGGACAACTTCACGGTAAATATTAACCATGTATTCCTTGTTGCGGGTCATAGTGCCATACCGTATACTCTTAACTTCAATTCTCCGACTATTTGCCGAAAGCATATAAACATCGATCGTGGTTGCGGCTTTATAGCAGTACTCTTAGCACGTATGTTTACTGTACAAAATACACGAACTCAAAAAATTTGGTTGCCTACAGTCGTGGAGCGTGCCCGTAAACTAGCTGTAGACTGTGAACTTGAATTTGACTGTAATATGGGTCCTGAAGAGCTGAGAAGGGTAGAACAGGAAATGAATGTCCGCATAGTTGTGTTTGGGTTGGATGATCGTCGTAGGACTGTGTATGTTTTTAAAAGCTGTGTGAGAGATCGTACAAGACCCCTACTTATTTTAGGATTGTCAGGGACGACGTATCTCCCCATCCGTAATATAAGGTGGCTTTACGCGAGTTATGACAAAAGTCGAAAATATGGGAGACATCATGATTTGTGTAAGGGGTGCCTCGAGTTTGCGGATGATATAGTGAGACATTGTAAAGAATGTCACATGGTATGTGAGCAGTGTAAAAGCACCAAATGTGAAAGCCGTGTAGTTGAAGCTGAGAAGAGAGACTGTGATGTGTGTAAACGCACATTTTTCAATAATATCTGTTTTGATTTCTATAAATCAATTGGCACGTGCAGGAAAATGAGAATCTGTGAATGTGGTATGTTTCACACAATGGATAATTGGGGAAAATTTAAGCACAAGTGTGACGTAATTCACTGTCCTACATGCCAGGAGGAATATAAGGCGGATGGAGTAAAGCATGTATGTTATATGAAAGATGCTAAGCCTAAAAATAACCCTTGTATAACTGTATACTACGATATAGAAACATATACGAACGCTGAAACCAAAGAGGTAATTCCACATTTACTTGTGAGCCAGACCATCTGTGATGAGTGTATGGGTATCGAATGTGACGAGTGCCCCAAATGTGGTAAAGGGACAAACGTTTTTAAAACGAATGTCCGCGATAGTCCTGTGAAACTATTTGTGTCCTATATTGTCAAGTTAGCCGACAAGTTCAAAAAAATGACTGTGTATATTCTCGCCCATAACGGGGCGAAGTTTGACGCGCAGTTCCTTTATAAGGAGTTGCTTGAACACGAATCCTCTGAGATATTTACAGGTGATCCATTGAAAAGAGGCAACAAATTAATACAGATGCAGATAAGAGGCAATGTACAATTTAAAGATACTTTATTATTCACACCTTGTAAATTAGCAAAGCTACCCAAGGTGATGGGAGTAGCAGCTGAAGTTTCCAAAGGATACTTCCCTTACACTTTCCTCACCAGCGAGACTTTAAACTACGTAGGCCCACCACCCCCAAACATTATTTTGACTCTATGGATGAACGTGAAGACTTTAATCGATACTACGACAGTTTTAATGAAAGTAACCTTTATAATATAGCTGATGAATGTGAGCGTTATTGCGTGAATGATGTGCGCGTGCTTAGAGTATGTTTCCAGGCCTTTAGAAGGATGTACATAGCCCGTTTGAAATGCGATCCACTGCAAGTCGCAACCACCATCGCATCATTATGTTTTACTGTGTTCAAGAATAACTTCATGCCTAAAGACACCTTAGCCATTATTCACCGAAACAATCCCCGCAGTTACGGGCACAAGGCTATTTACTGGCTCATACACCTACAGCAACAGACAGGTGTATACATAAAGCACGCCCGCAACACGGGTGAAGTACCCATTAAGATTAATGGACGTGTTTTTTGGGTTGATGGGTTAAGTGAAAACCGTGTCACTGGTGTGAAGACTGTGTACTCCTTTAACGGTTGCTGGTGGCATGGATGCCCCCGTCCTGAGTGCGGAATCACCGGAGATATCCACGGTAGGTCTCCTGCCGACTGTCTTGCATCGACCCGCACCCGCGATCAACTTATAGGATCACAGTTCACTCACAAAGTCTTGTGGGAGCATGAATATGATGCACGGATGGAGACAGACGAGGTGTACCGTGAGGAAATAAACACGATCAAGCGTTCAATGGTGCTGGATCCTCTCAAATGTGGTGATAGCTTGTTTGGAGGACGTACAAATCCTTTCAGACTATACTTTCCACCTACGGAGGGCGTGAAGCTCCATTACTACGATTTCTGTTCTTTATACCCATACGTGATGAAGAGCAATCCGTACCCCGTGGGCGCTCCTGAGAAACTGGTGGGGCCTAGCCTACCCTCCATCAATGAATTTTCAAAAAATTTGAATGATCGTTACTTTGGGCTCTCTTTTGTAGACGTACTCCCCCCACGCAATTTATGGATGCCGATCTTACCTGTCGTTATCGACGACAAGCTCATGTTTCCCCTGTGCGTGAAGTGCGCGGAAGAGGATCGGCGATTGTAACCATATACCCCACCAGCGTAAGATCAGAGGCGTATATACAAGTCCTGAGCTGGCCGTAGCCGTACGCCATGGTTATAGAATACTGAAGATACATGAGGTGTGGAGATTTCAGAAGCTACCCAACCTTTTCACACCATATATAAACGCCTTTTTGAAGGATAAGGTTGAGGCATCAGGGTATCCGCGAGGAGTTGATACCGAAGATGAAAAGTCTGCCTATATTCAACGTTACCGCGACCGCGAAGGTATACAACTTGATCGTGTCCAAATTGTAAAGAATCCTCGCAAGCGCTTTAGTGTAAAGTTGTGTCTAAACAGTCTATGGGGAAAATTTGCGCAGAATACCGGCAGAGGGAGCATTCATTTGGCACAAAGTTATAGCGATGTCTGGGATTATGCCAATGCTCCCGATAAAGAGGTCATGGAGATCGTGAATGTAGGTAATACTTACATAATAAAGTACAACAACACTGAATTTGCCACAGATACCTCAAGGGTTACAAACATACCTGTGGCCAGCTTCACAACAGCCTACGCCCGTATAAAACTTTGGGGTCTATTGCATTCTCTTGGGCGGAGAGTATTGTATGCAAAGGGTATTACGCTCAACCATGCGAATCGGCGGGTTGTTAACTTTGAATCGTTGAAGGATCTAGTATGTTTGGACGATGATGAGGGCGAACAACCTTCCCAACTAATTGTAGGCACCCACAATTTTCGGGCGCAGAAGCTGGGGGGCGTGAAGGAACTTAGGGGTACGAAGGTGTGCCGTAACACCTATAGGAAACGTTACCAGTTACCTGGTACCTATGATACCGTACCCTTTGGATACCATAGCGTATGATGCTTCTATTGTTAACTCACACGTATTTGTCTTGTATATAATCGTATCTATTGATTTATTACACGTATTTGTAAATATATATATAACTTGAATATCTCGTTTATTAAATCGTATTTGTAAAGTATCTATTGATTTATTACACGTATTTGTAAATATATATATAACTTGAATATCTCGTTTATTAAATCGTATTTGTAAATATATATAACTTGAATATCTCGTTTATTAAATCGTATTTGTAAATATATATAACTTGAATATCTCGTTTATTAAATAAATCATGTTTCAATTAGCGTTTCACTTTCTCCTTTGTGTGTGTGTGTGTGTGTGTGTGTGTGCAGGTGAAAGTTCTAAGCTCCGCCCACTGTAAGACCGTGAGTCATGCTACTATCTGGGAGTCCCTGCGTGGTCAGTCGACTGCAGTAAGCCCGAGAGATCAGACGTGTATTCAGATCAGACGTGTATTCAAATGGCTACCTTTAATATTGCTTGTACAACGTTTATGAAATGGTATTCAGCAAAGTGTCAGGATGTGGTGGATACCGAAAAACTTCCTATTCCTCCCTCCTATACCTCTTTTAAAAACACATTGGATTGTACGAAGTTCCAAGATGTACAAATACTCTAAGGATGTTCTTGTGAGATCGTTGAAGGCTTTCGTTACACAGACGATGTGCTGAAGTATACTGCAGAGCTAAACTTTATAAAGTCTCACATACACCATGAAGTAAAAGAAACAACGCGTGCAGAAGAGAAGCAGCAGGTATGGATAATGAGCCTTGCGGATGGGTGGTGTGACAAGCGGTATTACGTCTTGCTACACCATGTCGATTACTCATACCCTACGACTGAAAATGTGAATCTCGTGATCATGGACAATCTTAAGTATTTTTATCACTGTATTAACGTATATCATGATGAGGTTCGTAGTGAGGTTGTGGCTAATGCCCTGCGTGAGTTTTTAACAGACTTTAGAGACGAGTATCGTTTGATGGGCAGAAAGGAAAAATATGAGCATATGTTCCTCTCAAATAGTGCGCCGGAGTGTGAAGATGTTTAGTAAAACATAAAATGTTCCTAGTTCTTATCCTGAGGTAAAATGTCTGGTGGTAGGCTGGTAGTGATGAAATTAATTCTTGTACCTGAAAAACAAATATGTACAACAATTCGGTACGACTCGCGGATCATACGAACAAGCCCATTCACGTATCATCGAGTCAGCCGCCCGTCGAACCGTTCCTGCCTACCTGCGTGCCTCACACGGCTCATAGTTATCTCAGAGCTTGAACCGAGTGGACGTGCGCTCCTCGAATACGATGGAACTTCCTTTGAGCAGCATTCTCAACGCCTCGTACGATGTGTCCGTGACGAAATCGTTGCGCGTGTTCAGGTGTAATTCCGGTACCATTAGCTATGTACTGGAAACGGAGTGTAGACAAACAAACAAACGGGTTTATTTAAGTGTCGAGGAGATGAATAGAATGTTCGTGATAGTTGAGAAGTGGAGTGAAGATCGTTATAAAATACCTGCTAACGTAGGTACAAGAAGAGAGCAGATTAGTGACGCATCCTCATACGCCGTTGTATGTACGTTGTGTATAAATAACGATCGGCCGTGCATTGATATACGGCTGATGTGGAAGAATGCTTCTGATAATAACGCTCTTGTTCCTACGCGAAACCGTTTCATTCTCGACAGAATGTTTGAAATCGTCGGATTCCGCAAGCTGAAACCTATATTAGACGCGCGTGTTACGGACATGCTTTATTTTGATACAGTACTTGAATACGCCTACACCGCTCTGCTCGATGGGTTTACCGAGTGTAGGGCTGGTGAGAATGGTCGAGTGCTGGATGTTTATTTAAAAAGTTTAGACTCTTTGAAATACCATGAACTTTGGTACAAAGCAATTGATCGGTACAAGGCTGAGCTCACCTACACCGTTCACCCTGAAGAACTATTTCTTTATATAACGCGCAGTTGTCGTAACGATTTAGAAGATTATTTCAATTGCCGCTATGTTGAGGGAGTTCACGATTGAAAAGCTCGAGTCAGTAGAAATAAACCTTCGATTGGAAAAGCGTGCTTATAAACTTGTGTTTAATAATGTAGCTAACGATGAACTCTTTGTGCGTGCTTTTGATTGTATTCTAGACGTATTTAAAGATGACTTACCAACCGGTTGTAAAGTGGGAACAAAAATAGTACAAAACGATATGAAAGCCCTTCATATCGAATACAGGTTTCCCTATACTTTAAGCGGTGAAATATTATTAAGCCGCATATACTGCGTAATGCAGAGCAATAATGATGTAATTGTAAACTCGATTAAGACCGAGTTTAGTATTTTGAAAAAAAAGTGAAATGTATTTATATATTTTGCTTGATATTTCTCCTGTACTGTTATGATTATATGCATGTTTCTATTATTATTGAAATGTATTTATATATTTTGCGTGATATTTCTCCTGTACTGTTATGATTATATACATATTTCTATTATTATTGAAATGTATTTATATATTTTGCGTGATATTTCCCCTGTACTGTTATGATTATATGCATATTTCTATTATTATTGAAATGTATATTTATTTCTATTTGAAATGTATATTTATTTTATATATATCACCATAATTGTGTGTATATATTTCCTGTACTGTTATGATTATATGCATATTCCTCAATTATTATTGAAATGTATATTTATTTTCTATATATTTATAATAAACAGAATGATGCAATGTTGTTTTACTTAATTATATCATGTTACGGCTTCTAAACCTATTACCGGTATTCTAAACCAACTTTTAAGAAATATAATAATGTATACAATGGTATCGCTAAAAAGTGGTATCTGGCAACTCAAGCCATTTACGTCTTCTAAGTCAACTGGCTGATTAGGAGTCTATAATAGTGTATACAATTGTATCGCTAAAAAGTGGTATCTGGCAACTCAAGCCATTTACGCCTTCTAAGCCAACTGGCTGATTAGGAGTCTATAATAATGTATACAATGGTATCGCTAAAAAGTGGTATCTGGCAACTCAGTCTTCGATTAGAATTAAATGAATACATGGCGCTACCTGGCAACTCAAGCCATTTACGCCTTCTAAGCCAGCTGGCTGATTAGGAGCCTATAAAACAACGCCTCCTCTGCTGAAGTCTTAATATGCACTTGGCTCCTGCCAGGTGAACACCTCTCCTCCTTTCTCTCCTCCTTTCTCTCCTTTCTCTTGGAGGATAACGCCGCCTCCATGTTTTCCTTGTTGCACTGCAGCATCCCCCCTTTGGGGGAATTTTTTTTCTTTTTTCTTTTGCAACACCCCCACCCCCCTTTGGAACATTACATAATAACTTGAAACATTCTTGCACTCTCCCCTTTTGCGGCTATAGTACTTTACCGAAAGATTCGGCAGAACTTCTGGGATCAAGGCTCAAAGAATGGAATCTACTCGCTCCTTCGACAACATTCTACTGGTACAGACATCGTGAAAAAGATTTCATCGATTTTTTCTCCACTGAAGGATCACTGGTATACTGCAATGATATAGTAGGTCTGGTAAAGGTGATGGGCAAAGACTACCAACCATATGACTGGCACCTATTTATTGATTCCTCAAAGCGAAGTTTGAAAGCTGTCTTACTGCATAATGGAAAAAAGTTGCCTCTCTGCCTATAGGGCATTCAGTTCATTTGAAAGAGACACATGGAAATCTTTCATTTCTTTTAAACAAGATAAACTATGAAGAACGTAAATGGTTTGTTTGTGGTGATCTTAAAGTGATCGGCCTTCTTTTAGGCCAACAGGCTGGCTTTACAAAATACCCATGATTTTTATGTCTGTGGAGCAGGAGATAGAGGGAGGAACACTATGTGAGGAAAGAATGGCCTCAGAGAAAACAGATTACTCCAGGACAAGCAAACATCATTGGTAATCCACTGATAGATCGTAACAAGATACCCTTACCTCCACTCCACATAAAGCTTGGGTTAATGAAAAATTTCGTCAAAGGCCTCAACAAAGAAGGATCTGGATACCAATTTTTATGTAAAAATTTCCATCAAATTAGTCATGCTAAGCTGAAGGAAGGAGTGCTCGTCGCTCCTCAAATAGAGCAACTCCTAAGCGATCCAGCATTTGAAGATGTATTGACAGCTCATGAAAAAGATGCTTGGCTAGCTTTTAAGGTTGTTGTGAAAAACTCCCTTGGTAACAGGAAATCTGATGACTACAAAGAAATAGTTAGACATGATCCGAAAATATCGTATGCTGGGATGTAACGCGAGTGTTGAGATACACTTCCTAGACTCTCATCCTGATTTTATCCTGAAAACTTAGGCGCGGTAAGCAAGAAACAGGGAGAAAGATTCCACCAGGATATTTCAGAAATGGAATGAAGGTATCAGGGAAGATGGGGTGTTCGAATGATGGTAGACTATTGCTGGAGTCGAAAGAGAGATGTACTGAAATCAGTACACAAGAGAAAATCGACGAAAAGGAAGTTTCTTTAGCGAATGACTGCTGTAATAAATTCATTGCGTTACTGTTGATGAACGGTTGGTTGAGTCATTCACAATTTTTATATATAAATATACTGTATCTTACTTAAATCCGTATCTACATGTATTATATATATTAGTGTATAATTATATGTAGTAATAATGTGAGTATGTGTGTGTGTATAGTATGTGTTTCTGGGCATGCATTATTACTGTAAAATGTTTGAATTGAATAACAATATAATTCGTCTGTTCTCTTATCCAATTGGTAACATTTTCTTATCTATGCGTGATTGTGGAATATACTGTAGATGTGATAGGAAAAAAATAAAAGCACAGCTGAAAAGAGCATACTTTTATTGCCAAGAAATCACCCATTTTCATTGAAACAACTCGCAAAAAATTTGAATTCACAGGGCGGTGTTATTAACTGAAAAATAAGAACAAAAACTCAAATAAATTTCAGTGAATTTTAATTGCTTAAGAAAAAACAAATATTTACTGAGTTTACTCACGTCAGTCAAATGAACATTGTAACAACTGGAACAGAACATTTTTGTATCTCATTTCTCATAGTATGCTCACTAGCTTCTAACCTCTGGATTCTGTAGTTGAGGGACAACTACTGCAGCTGGCTGTCAGTCGAACTGTGGCGCCTGGAGAGTCAGAAGACACGATGCGAACAAGTATACAGTACGACCTTGGCAGGAATACTTAAATCTGGGAATGACGCAAAATAATATATAGTATTAAAGTTATAAAAAATTATAATTGTGGTTTCATAATAACGTCAATGAGGATTATTCATATGATGTAATGTTGACGGATGTGTGCTAGATGAGAACTCTATTTTCTGTGTGCATGGAAAATTATAATTTTCACTCCGTCCTAATATATATACACAGAGTATATATATATATATATTGGGATTAAACTCAGAATGGTCCTCTGAGGTTTTTTATGATACACACAGACCGTGCATGGAACAGGGAACTCTTCTGCGAAAATTAAATCGACTGTAGTCCGAATAAGTAATAATAAATGACAAACACTACAGCCTTTTCTTTTTCGTGATGTTAGCCCAACGTGCGCAACGGATCACTCGCAAAGAGGCCCAAAAGCAGAGAGGATCCAGCTTTGGGACAGGATCTAGGGCTTACAGCTACGCCCAGCCTACTATATTGAGAACCTCAATATAAGCAAAAGACTCGTTACATTCACGTCGGAATGAATACATCAAAGAAAAAAGGGTAACTATTGTATTTCTAGCCAAAAAACAAAACTTAAACCTCAACTGGCAAAATTGAGCGTCCACTTTTCAAGGCACATAACATGTCCGTTTCATGATGGGATTGAACTCCGACGTGAATGCAATGAGTCTTTTGCTTATATTGAGGTCCTGAATATAGTAGGCCAGGCGTAGCTGTAAACCCTAGATCCTGTCCCAAAGCCGGATCCTATCTGCTTTGTAGATAACTGGTGAGGGAAGCTATATTTTTGGGGCCTCTTTGCGAGTGACCAGAATAAACTAAAATTTAATTAAAAGGGCTAACCTGGATGGTAAGAGTTGCAAATGATAACTGGAGAGAAGTAAAGGGAGTAAGAATCTAAATTAGTGCGTTAGTTGTGTTGAAAAAGGTGTTGGTTATTATGAAGTATATAATTTTATCGAGGAAAGGCTGTCATTTAATTCTGGATTTAATTTCCTGATCCAACACCTTTTCCAACACAACTAACGCACTAATTTAGATTCTTACTCCTTTCCCTTCTCATCAGTTGTCATTTGCAACTCTTACCATCCAGGTTAGCCCTTTTAAATTTTAGTTTATTCTGGTGTTTTATTTTTAATGGGTTTGACTTTTAATGTTTTATTGTCTTATAATCCAGGAAAAAAAAATGTTAGCTATTTTTTTAAACTATTTTCTTTATTGTATTAGGTTTATAGCAATGTATTACGGTGGTCCAAAAAATAAAATTTTGTAATTTGTTTCCTCCACAGAGCTGCTCCTATTCCTCTATCTATCAAACATCTCCAAGCCAAATTTCAGCATAATTGAATGATATCTACTGGTCGCTATGGATTTCATTTTATTACTGATTTTCTAGTAGACTGATCTTCTGGGTTAAAAAATGAAAAAAAAGGGCAAATACTAGCTTATTTGTTTGAAAACAGATTAAATCTCAAAGAAAACAGCTTATTTTTTTTAGAAAACAGAATAACTCTTAAAGAAAACATTAATTTTTAAAGAACAAAAATGATATGTTTGATAGAAAATTACATTCATCATTCGTTTATAATATACATCATTACTAAGATTAACGCTTCATCACTGACTCCTTCGAAGACGATGAGTAGTCTTGGCGATGTTTTGCTACTAATCGGAGGATGAATTGTTTTTGTTCTTCATCCTTCGTCAAAGATGTATTATATGCCTTGATAAGGGCGATACCCCTCTCCGACGAATCATTGACAACTTTTAGGTTG
Organism: Bathynomus jamesi; assembly: GCA_023014485.1. NCBI lineage: Eukaryota > Metazoa > Arthropoda > Malacostraca > Isopoda > Cirolanidae > Bathynomus > Bathynomus jamesi. Next base: position 233,612 of record JAJOZX010003408.1, on the reverse strand, counting down.
ATCGCTATGCGTCGAAACTCTTGAAAGCAATCATCCTCCGTCCAGGAATTGGGATCGGTCCTCAGGAAGGTATCTCCGCTGCCTTCCTTCCTTCTTTCTTTAATAGATTGAAAATTCCCAGGGTCCTTTTGGTGACCATTTCATACAAATTCAAATCTTCAATGTTTCCTTCAAGCTTCAATCGACTAGTAACAATGGTATTCTCGTTACGTTGGAGGTTTATGACCATCTTCCGTTTGGTCTCGGCATCGACTCTAGGATCGAAGAATGCAAGGCCGATGAGATGCTCTCCAAGATACCACAGTGCCGTTGAAGAGCTGTGGATGCTGCTTTGGAAATGGTCTGATTTGGATACTTTTCCAACATTTTAAGAAGCAGAATATCGTTGAAAGGAGCGTTGATTCCGACGGGGGCCTCGTTCCATAAACGTGCGTAGACTAAGGCGATAAACAGAGAGAGCTCGGTGATATTCTCCGTCTCACGTGCTGTCAGCTGTAGTTGATGCTTGAACAGATAAATTTTGAGGTCCTGGAGCGCGGACCTTGACTTCTTTATCATCACGGCACCCGTGGAAGGTGAGGCAGAGTCGTAGCAATTCCTCGTAGTCATCACGCGATTGTTTAGACTCCACTGCCTTTGTGAAGTACTGGATTATTTCCTCTCGAAGCTGGAACATCTTTGGATCTCTGAATAGGTTGTTTGAAGCCTTCATGAAATCCTTCTGAAGTGATGGCCATTTTTTCTGAAAACGTTTAAAGATAGTCATTTCCGGGCCACCTGTGGGTCCAAGAAGTGTGTTGCAAGTGTTTGACAAAATGACTTCAAGGATTTGATGTCGACAAGCGATCCAGACAAGTTCCCTCCCTACTGCTTTCTCAATCATGGCACAGGCTCCCTTGTGAAGGCCAGTATCGGGGAGGTTGACGCGATCAAGAGCAGCAACCACATCTGGTGATGTGAAGATATTGTTTCGTTTTGGAGGATGAGAGTGTATATCTGCTCTTCCGGTCGAAGTAGACGGACGATAATCATCGTCTTCAGCGTTGAATTCTTCAGAGGATGAAGTGGATGTGCTGGATGATGGAGGAGCAGCACCTCCAGCCTGGAATGCAGCCTCTCTTTCTTTGTACCTTAGAGCTTTGTCAGCATCTTTCTCCTGTCGACATCTCTTGCGGTATTCCTTGGTAAAATTAATCTTGTCAGGGCTTGCCATACTGTAGGAAAAGACGTCTTCTCGTTGCATCATCAGGAATTGGCGGTCTTCTTCATTGTCTATCACCTTTAAGGCGACCTTCGAGGCAACGTCGAAAATCTCTGAGAGAGTCTCTTGGAACATGCTCTCTTTCACTCTGCAGCTTTGTAGCTGCGTCTTGCTGTTTTTCTTCAACGCAAGGAACTCTTCGGACAGCTTTGACAGCTTCCTAACGCAGGAATCGACTCGCTGTGTAGGAATCCTTGCTCTCTGCCATACTTGAAGGGCCTCTTTGCAGGCCAAGGTGTAGCTCTCTTTCAAGGTCTTGGACTGTTCATGGTGGTGAAACTGAACCAAACGAAGCACATCACCACATGTGGATAGCTTTGCAGTTGATAACTCGTTGCTGGGCTTTCCTAGAACCCGCGTTTCTGCAGATGAGCGAGTACTTCTAGCCATAACCTGAAAAATGAGAGAAAATAATGCATTAACCGTTTAGCACCAAAGCACAATTATATAAGTGTTAAAGTTAAAAATTGCAAAGTCAAAATAAATAAAGTAAAAAAATTGGTTACAGTGGTTAGTGGTTGATGGGTAGGAAGATAGCCAAATTTTTTAAAATATATTTAAGAATAAGTAAATAATAAACTTCAAAAGACATAAGATATATATATATATATATATATATATATATATATATATATATATATATATATATATATATATATATATATACCTTACAATTTTAATCATTTAATTTAATAGCAACATCCTTACCGGTTATAATTTTGCATATAAAGAACATAATTATATATATATATATATATATATATATATATATATATATATATATATATATATATATATACGTATTTATACTGAATAAATATAATACATATGAATTAATACTTAATATATATGAATTAATATTTACATGAGATGCTATTTCTAAGCTCTTGAAGTTTGAACCAACTTAAAACCGTCCTCCAACAAGTTTAAACTTGAAATGATGCATGAATAAATGATTTGTCTGAATCACAAACAGCATTATACAAGAAATTGATGCCGCGTCCTCTATAAATGAAGCGGGTAGAAAATGATTAGCTAATTAATTAATTGAAAATGTGAAAATCATAGCGACCTCTTATTGTGTACTGAATCGACAGAGTTGTGTCTCTTTTCTTTATATACCTATTATATATATATATATATATATATATATATATATATATATATATATATATATGTAAAGAACGACGCTTGTGTAGAAGAGCGTTCCGCAAAAGATGAGGAGGGAGAACGAGCAAATGAAAAATGAGGTACCTCCCAGGAATCGAACCGGGGATCATCCAATTGCCGGTCGGATATGCTACCACTGCACCAAGGACCCAGATTAGTCAGTACTCGTAATTCTCCTACATACGAGCGGAATCAAATGCCCTGATGGGGCACCTTCGCATGCCGTATATATATGTACATTTTAACCGCAAACAACACACAGTATAATTAATGTAAAGAACGACGCTTGTATAGAAGAGCGTTCTGCACAAGATGAGGAGGGAGAACGAGCAAATGAAAAATGATGTACCTCCCAGGAATCGAACACGGGATCATCCAATTGCCGGTCGGCAATCGGATATCCCTGAAGATGTGAATATATCACGAAAGTGCTCGGATTTCGTGTTTCTTTTTCCTTTTCCCTGTGGTTGTTTGCTTATATATATATATATATATATATATATATATATATATATATATATTAGTGGTGACCCGGATATCCGCAGCATTTTTAACATTCTCATCTGCACTTCTGACTGCGGATGTTATGCGGATATTACCTCCAATAAATTATGCAATTTACAATTAAATTAGCTTATAAGGCCCAGTCATGCACATTTCATGTAAAGTATTAATTATTAATGAACAAACAAATATATAAACCTCAAAATATAAATACCTGGTAACACAGAAAATTGAATGAAACTTGTTTCATTGAATTTTCTGTGGCTGAAACTCTTGAGAAAGTTATTATTTTTATCATAATGAAAATATTAATATTAATTTTAATTCTTATGCATTGCCTGCCATAATAGTAATATCACGAAATTTGAAAAATTATGTCATATATTCATAATTCTACAGTATATTATATTCATAGATTAACTAAATATCCGCATTCGCATCCGCGGATATTGAAATTAAAGGCCCGCATCCTCATCCGCATCAGATGTTGAAAAACTGACATCCGGTCCACCACTAATATATATATATATATATATATATATATATATATATATATATATATATGACGTCATACTATAAACTTTAGCAGTCACCATTTTAAAATATAAAATTAAAAAAATATTGAAAGTATATAAGGTTTGGAGACCACTCAATGTAATGCAGCACTTATAGCGTATAATGGCCACCTGTAACACTGTTTTAGGCATACCACTGATATTAATAGGAAAAATACATGTCATTGAATGAGGCTGAGCGCTTCTGTGTACCCGTTACTACTGTACGCGACTGCGTCCACATGCATATAGACATAGGTGCTATAGAAAATAACAGGCGTGTTCACGACAGTGGTGTCGAAAAAAGATTAGTCAAATTATGGACTGTTTTCATGATAGGTAATTTTGGTCGGAGCTTAAATATGTACGAACTTAAATAAGCAAATTTTTTTTATTATTTTCAATTTTTCTCAAGTGTGAAAAACCATCAAACATATTTCCTTGTTTGGAAAAACGAACAATATTTTGTTTCAATTTCCTCCATGAATAAGAAGTTAGTCCTATTTTAAAAGTAATTTTTACCTCACGTTTACCTCAGCGGATGATGGAATGCCAAATCAGTAAATGTTTGTATTATTATTATTTTTTAAAATTTTTATCAGGTGTGAAAACCAATATATATATATATATATATATATATATACTAATAATAATAAAATTAACGGAAGAAGACTTCTTTACTTTTTTAAACATCGCTGTTGTGGAACGGATCCGAAATATTCGAACTTAAATGAGTAAATTTTTGCATTAATATTATTCTTTACAATTTTTTTCAAGTGCGACTCTTGAACCGTTTATAAATATTTCGTTCTTAAAAGCAAACGAATCGTAATTTACTTTTCTAAAATGTGTAAACCCATCAAATATATTTCGTTCTTAGAAAACCTACGATCAATATTTTATTCATATTCCCTTCATGAATAGGAAGTTAATCCTCTTTTCAAAGTCTAATTTTTACCTGATATTTATCTCAGCTGATGATGGTTGGTGGCTTTAAAGACCTTTCAGCTGAAAGATTTATACTTTTAAATAAGTTGAAATGTACACAAGTTAAGCTTCGTTTTAAAGCTTAATTATGGGAATGCTACCTCTTGGTCCTCTTCCGAGATGAAATCAGAAAAGCTAGTATTTTTCTGACACCTTACGCGTCGACCTCTGAAGACATCTTAAAAATCTTTTGGAAATAAACCTCTTAATAAGACGAATGTACACAAGCCAATCTATTTTAACGCTCAAATTTATCCGTACCGTCAAATCTTCCATTTTCGAATTCACTTTCAAACATAGGTGCTTCATCTCAAACACAACACACACACAAACACACACAAACACACACACATATATATATATATATATATGATGAATAAAACCACGAAGGAAAGGAAACACAGAATGGTGCTCAAGCGCTTTGGTCTAATGACATCCTCAGGAACGCGCTTGAGCACCATTCTGTTTCCTTTCCTTCGTGGTTTTATTCATCATAAATATTTTTCACGTGTTACTTTCGTGAAATAATTTTCATATATATATATCGTCATTTTCCTATTTAAACTAAAAACAACGCCTGAATTACTCATTTTTAATAATAACTGAGAAGCCACTTTCCAAATGTTATATATATAAAAAACACTTTTTCTACGTGAAGGTCAAAATATGAAAATGAAAACCCACTCTAATAGACAGAGTTTATTTCCACAACAGTTTCGACGCCCACTGGCATCCTCCTCGGGTGGATACAGAAAAACGAATGAACCAAAACAAGAGGGAAAAACAGTCCAGGGACCGACCGTTAAGAAATTCGCACCTAGGTTAGATCCCATTCTCCCGACACCAGAAGGGCATTTTCATTAAGTACATTCGCACAAATTTGAAACTATCTTCCTGTTCTAAACATACAGATTCTATTATTTTTTTATTTTTTTACATAATTATTACATTTATTATTAAATTTATTACATTTATTATTAAATTTATTACATTTAATATTGCATAATTATTTATTACAGAAATTATAAATTTATTATTACATTGGTTATTACATTGTTTTTTATTATACAGAACTTATAAACCGAAAAACGAATGAAAAAGGCGATTAGGAAACAATCACAGAGACCATTGAGAAATTCGCACCTAGGTTAGGTACCGTTCTCAGGGTAAAGGTAATAATAATAAATGTTAAAAAAAAATGTAAATGCAATAATAAATGCAGTAATTATGTCAAAATATTAGAATCTGTATGTATAGAACAAGAAGATAGTTTTAATTTGTGCGAATGTACTTATAAGCGGGACCCTGTAATAAAATGCCCTTCCGGTGTCGGGAGAACGGTATCTAACCTAGGTGCGAATTTCTCAATGGTCTCTGTGATTGTTTCCTAATCGCCTTTTCCATTCGTTTTTCGGTTTATAAGTTCTGTATAATAAAAAACAATGTAATAACCAATGTAATAATAAATTTATAATTTCTGTAATAAATAATTATGCAATATTAAATGTAATAAATTTAATAATAAATGTAATAATTATGTAAAAAAATAAAAAAAACAATAGAATCTGTATGTTTAGAACAGGAAGAGAGTTTCAAATTTGTGCGAATGTACTTAATGAAAATGCCCTTCCGGTGTCGGGAGAATGGGATCTAACCTAGGTGCGAATTTCTTAACGGTCGGTCCCTGGACTGTTTTTCCCTCTTGTTTTGGTTCATTCGTTTTTCTGTATCCACCCGAGGAGGATGCCAGTGGGCGTCGAAACTGTTGTGGAAATAAACTCTGTCTATTAGAGTGGGTTTTTATTTTCATGTTATATATATACTGTATATATATAAATATAAATCCTCCTTAACTTAATTAATTTATTTTTGCCTTCATAAAAGAAAATACTTGTTATTCGAACTTAAAATATGAACTCAAATATATAACCGTCATATAGAGGCTAAAAATTCTTAGATGGAATGTTTTAAAAAATGTTATTGTTTATTAGTTTTTAAATATGTAATAAGTTGGACCTTACTTATTTTGATTATACACTTCGTGAATTATCACAAACATCATCTCTCTCTCTCTCTCTCTCTCTGGCACCGGGAGTTCTCTTAAGGAGCAATGGGAGTTCTCATTATGGAGCACTGGGAGTTCTCAAATAATTCCCCGTTGGTAGAGACGAGAAGAGTGATGGGAATTCTCGGGAGTCAAAACCACTGAATAGCTAATTAAGTATAAAGAATGGCTACTCTTTTCCCATCAGACGTAAATGTAATAGAAGGTACTGGTGTGGCCTGGCTAGAGAACACTGGTTGTTTTCATTGTGAGAACGCTCGGGAGTCAAAACCTCCGAATAAGCCTACAAAGGGGGTTGTAAGGGAGTTGGTTGGGGTGCATTTGGGGATGGTGAGATTTACTTTTGATCGTAAATGTAGTATGACGCACTGGTCAGGTCTGGTACCAGAGCACCGTGAGTTCTCAAATGACAGATTACTTTTTTTATTTTTATTTACGTGCTTCTAATAGATGGGAATTCTCGGGAGTCAAAGTCTCCGAATAAGTATATTAAATTATTTTGGGGAAGCCAATCCTCTCTCCCCTTCTTTCTTTATTTTGCTCCTTCCCTTTCTTTTTTATTATTAAAAGGGTGCTGCTCGATGGAGGGCTAGTTAGGATAGCATAGAAGTAGTAGTTTGAAAGCAAAATGCTTGAGTGAAATGCAATTGCAAATGTTGATAATGTTGCAAGAGTGCCACCCACCCCTTTGTTGCAATCCCCACCCCCCTTTGCTACAAGGCACCCCCATCCCCCTTAATGCAAGGCACCCCAACCAGTCTTTGTTGCAAGGGGGGAAACCTCTTTGGGGAGAAGTTGGGACGGCCTCACCCCCCAAAGGGGCATACCTAACCTAAGGAAGAGGGGGAGATCTCTTTGGGGGAGAAAATGAGACGGCCTCATCCCCCAAAGGGGCATACCTAACCTAAGAGAGAGAGAGAGAGAGAGAGAGAGGAGGAGGAGGGGACCCAAAGGAAGGGTCTTCTCTCGGCGAGAGCCAAGGGCATATGAGTCCTTCAGCCACCCCTCCGCTCTCTTATAGGACCCCTAATCAGCCAGTTGGCTTAATCTGCCAGTTGGCTTAGAAGGCTGAGTTGCCAGATTGCGCTATGTATTTAATTAAAGCATATATTAATCAGCCAGTTGGCTTAGAAAGTTGAGTTGTCAGATTGCGCTATTTATTTATTTAATCCATATATTAATCAGCCAGATGGCTTAGAAGGCTGAGATGCCAGATAGCAATAATTATTTAATTAAAGCATATATCAGGTCATCCCATAAGTAATGTTTTTTACGACAGATTAAGTTTAAACTAGTCCTTCTCGGTTTAAGCATAAATTTTCCGAAGATTATATCTAAGAGGAGATCTATCGTGTTTCGCTACATACTTTACAGACCTTGACCAGTGAAGACGTGTGTTTTTCTTTATGTGAACCCCTCATAAACACGGCGGTATCAGAAGAGCATACCAGGCATATAATGCTTTACGAGTTCAAAAAAGGAAATAGTGCTAATGAAGCCACGCGAAACATTCAGGAAGTTTATGGCAACGATAATCTGCATGTGAGAAAATGTCAAAGATGGTTTCAAAAGTTTAGGAATGGTGACTGCTGTTTGACAGATGCAGCACGCTCTGGACGCCCTACTGAGTTTGATGATGACCTGCTGTTAGCCGCACTTGAAGAAGACTGTTCAACAACTGTCGAAGAATTGGCCCAGAAACTCAATTCATCCCCGTCCACCATCCATCGACATTTGCAACAACTCGGGAAAGTGCCTAAGCTAAGAAAATGGGTGCCACATGAATTGTCGGTCGACAATCTGAGGGTGCGGGTAAACATTAGCACAGCTCTTCATTCCCGTGAACTCCAAGCTCTGTTTTTGCACCGTTTAGTGACTGGTGATGAAAAGTGGATACTGTACCAGAATGTTAAGCGCCGTCGACAGTGGGTTTGTGTCGGAGAACCAGCGACACCCACAGTGTTTGGTGGGATAAAGGTGGTGTAATACACTTTAAAACCTTACCACACAACCAAACAATCACCGCTCAAGTCTACTCTCAACAACTGGATCGATTGAACACTGCACTAAAAGAAAGGAGATCTTCTTTGGTTAATCGGAAAGGAATCGTGTTCCACCGCGAAAACGCACGTCCTCATACCGCTCGGATCACTTCTGCAAAAATTGAGGAGCTTGGGTAGGAAAAACTTCCACATCCTCCATATTCTCCAGACCTTGCGTCTTCAGATTATCATCTCTTCAGGAGTCTGCAAAACTATCTTGACGAGAAACAGTATACTTCTTTAAATGACCCGCACACCAGTCTTTGTGCGTTTTTTGCCTCAAAGCCGCCTGAATTTTATAAACATGGCATTGAAAAGCTTGTAGGACGTTGGCAGAGTGTCATTGATTCCGATGGAAAATATATACTAGATTAAAAAGTTTCAGTTCAGTTTTTTTTGTCCTTCAAATTCCGATCTAAAAAACGACATTACTTATGGAATGACCTGATATTAATCAGCCAGTTGGCTTAGAAGTCTGAGTTGCCAGTTTGCGCTATTTATTTAATTAATCCTTATATTCTTCCGTCAGTTGGCTTAGAAGTCTGAGTTGCCAGATTCGTTATTTATTAAATTATTCCATATATTAATCAGCCAGTTGGCTTAGAAGTTCGATTTGACAAACAGCAATTAATTAATTATTGTGAAATCCGCTTTAAAAACCAAACAAATGATATCATTGTGTACAAACAAAAAGGACTAAATAAAACACCAATACATCATTTTGTTTATTTAACTGAATTAATGGATATACAATGGGTATATATATATATATATATATATGGTCAAATAATATCATCATGAATGGAAAATATATAATCATACAAAATGGGGCATCATCAATATATTAGCACAGGAAATATATAGTTATATTAAATATATTGAAAATATACAAACCGGTGCATTATCAAAATATTAGTACAGGAAGAATATAGTTATATTAATTATATTGAAAATATACGAAACGTATAATCATATTAATACAGGAAAAACATAGTTATATTAAATATATTTAAAATATACAAAACGGTACATTATCAAAATATTAGTACAGGAAAAATATACACAGTTATATTAAATATATTGAAAATATACGAAACGTATAATCATATTAGTACAGGAAAAATATATATTGTCTTTACGTTCTACGGTGCAAACCGATAAACTCGCACGTGATAGAGTCTACATCCAATCGCCATTACTTTGCACGACGTTGTAAAACCGTCCAAGCGTCACTTCACCATTTAACTGATACGGCGGTCTATACTCGATATACAGTAAATGGCTTTCATATCGTTCAGTGCTATTTTTGTCCCCACTTAACACTCGCCGAGCAAGTTATCTTTAAACGAACACAATCAAAAGCTAGCACAAAAATGTCATCGTTAACAGCAACATCAAATACAAGGTTATAAACAAGCCTTTCCAATTGGTTTTTTTTTCTTACCGTCTCGAGCTTTTCAATCATGAACTCTTCTTCACTCTGCATAGTTGCATTGGAAATAATCCTCCAAGTCGTAATGACATCTATCCATTATATAGAGGTACAGCTCTTCAGGGTGAACAGTGTGTGCGAGCTCCCTCATCGTACGGAAAAAAGAAAAAAATTAGGTGCGTAACACAAATCGTACGGAAAAAATTAAAAAATCGTGTAAGCACTTCCCCTTCCTTTTGAAAGTAAGTCTAAGGCGGGTCTAACATACACAACAATTCGAAAAGTTCTTGTCAGAGAACAGTTCGTACGAAAAAAGAAAATAATAAATCGCCGAACACTTCGTACGGAAAAATAAATAAATAAATGAACAAATCGCACAGAAAAAAAGAAAAAATCCGCGATACCGTAGGTCTAAGGTGGGGAAAGCAATTCATACGAAAAATAAAAATAAATAAATGAACAATTCGTACGGAAAATAAATCCATAATGATCGCCGTAGGTCTAAGGTGGGGTGTAAAACAACTCGTACGAAAAAATAAAAAGAAAAAATAAATGAACAATTCGTACGGAAAATGAATCCCTAATGATCGCCGTAGGTCTAAGGTGCGGTGTAAAACAACTCGTACGAAAAAGTAAACATAAATGAACAATTCGTACGGAAAATAAATCACTAATGATCACTGTAGGGCTAAGGTGGGGGTAAGACAATTCGTACTGAAAAAAAAATCCCTAACGATCCCCGTAGGACTAAGGCGGGTGTAAAACAAATCGTACGAAGCAAGAAAAAGAAAAACTAATTAATCCCTAATGATCACTGTAGGTCTAAGGTGGGTGTAAATCAATTCGTACGAAAAAAGAAAAAATATGTGGTTAAACATTGCGTACGGGTAAAAAGAAAAAATAATTAGTGTGTAAAACAAATCATACGGAAAAATGTCCATCTAAAATTTGTGTAATCACTTCCCCGTTTTAAATTAGGTCGAAGGCTGGGCTAACGGAACAATTCGAAAAGTTCTTGCCAGAGAACAACTCGCACGAAAAAATAAAAATAAATAAACGAACAATTCGTACGGAAAAAATAAAAAATAAATAATTAAATTAAAACACAATTCGTACGATTGTTCTTTATTATCAAAAAATAATTAATTTGAAAACATGCATAATAAAGTTATTTTTAGCCACCCACTAAAGCTACGTTTTACAACTTAAAAACGAGTAAGAGGATGAGAAGAGGTAATGTAGATATGGAAAAAAGAAATTGATAATGTTACTGAATGAAAGAAACATCATAAAGAAGAAACCGATCAAGCTCGAAAGAGACGACATAAAAACATGCCTTTTCCTAAATAAATAAATAATATTAATAATATTAATAATAAAGCTTCAAAAAATAATAATAAATGAATAATTAAAACTTTGAACAAAACGGATGGAAAAATAAATTAAAGCAGATCAATATCCACGTTATGACCACAAAATGACTGAACAAATCAGACGGAAAAAATTGCCATGACCTTTATAGTAACACGTTTATCTCTCCTTTCCTCCATCCATCTAAACCTTTCAACACCAATCTGAGCTTGTATATATATATATATATATCCCCATTATAATAATAGCCAAGTTTTGTTTGTTTGTTTATATGTCTGTCTGTTTGTTGCAGAATTGTGTCACGCTCTGAAGGAATTAGATAGGAATAATTAGAAGCTATGAATTATTGTATTACGGGCGGCAATCTGAAGCTCAAGATTTTCATGACTGTGTTCTTTTCTGTAGTTTAGCAATGGGGGAAGGGTGAGGGTGGGGGGAAGGGTTGGGGTGGGGGGAAGGGTGGGGGTGGGAGGAAGGGTGGGGGTGGGGGGAAGGGTTGGGGTGGGCGGAAGGGTGAGGCAGGGGGGAAGGGTGGTGGTGGGGGTAATGGGGGATGGGTGTGGTAATGGGGAGGGGTGGGGGTAATGGGGGAGTGGGTTAGCCCCCAAGTTGTATGAATGGTGAGGAGGTTTTGGGAGATACCAGATTCAGAAATGTTGACATAATGTGAAGCTCAAAATTTTCACGGCTGGGTTCTTTTTTTGTAGTTTAGTCTGTCTAACCGTCAGCGAAGCGACGGCACGGGTACACTATCCCCATTATAATAATAGCCCAGTTCTCTTGCCAATCGTCTTCTTATTTCTGCAGCAGTCTCCATTTTCGTGGTTCATATATATTTTGCCGTCATTCTTGACGGCACGGGTACACTAGTATATATATATTTGCTTATTTATTAGCATTTTGTACAAGATTTGTCGATAAATAAGTCATTTACACACTACAGAAAGTGTTTTCTGATACCTCTATTGTCATATATATGCACACAGCTTTTCTAATCTGTACGTGAACACATAAATAAATAAACACTATATACATTTATCAGCATTCCGCTCAAGGTTCTTTGAATAAAACACCAAACATATCACTCACCTTATCTGAGCAAATACTTATATTATTCTACGTTCTGAAAATTGGATTGTGTATCCATCAATAAAGAATTGTAAATTGTTTCGATATATATATATATATATATATGTGTGTGTGTGTGTAAAAATGAACCATAAATAATTCCCATATTCCTATACTATCATATTCTTCATGTAATTCTTGTATTCATTTACATAGTTCTTTTATCCATTTTAAAATTCATGAGTTCATATGGTTCATGTATTTATATAATCCTGTATATTCTTATATATTTAACTTCATATAATGCCTATATTCATATGCATGTACGTGTATGTATTCCTTTTTACATAAGAACCAAAATCGTCCAACGCGAGTTTGGATAAAATTTTTGATTTGCTTTCTACTTTGCCAAATAATTGGTGACCTGTTCTCTTTTTAAAATCTCATAATCATTTTTTTAGATTTCGCTTAATAAGGAATCCTGCTTAAGCTTTGCAATGTTCATATTTTGTATATATTCTCTTTCGTTATAAAAGATGAGATCATGTCTTGCCTAAGTATTTAAATTGTACATCTTAAACCTTAAAATTTTACTCATATGCATATTTTAGTGTAAAGATGCATAGTCCGATTTCCACTTTTAGTTAACTTGGTACATCATGATAACATCAGATCTGAAAATTCGCGGTTTAAGATAAAAATATGGTTTCATCTTCAAATATTTTTTTTACTCGCTCAAGCCTTACCACAGCTAAAAAATTTACTTTATTTTCGAATATTGTGCAAAAATAAGGCAGCCTTTTTAGCATTTAATAATAATAATGTTAGCAGTTTTGGGGTATATAAATCCCAGTAAAAATCTTCCATTGTCATTCAGAAGCTAATTCAGAGGCTGAGCCCTACCTGTACATTTTAGCAGGAAATTATAGTAAAAGATAGTCTTTATCTTATCCTTCGAGCCTTGCTCTCTTCAGAAGAACTTAGTCATCAAACTTTCCGGATACGCTATAAGAAGAGTTCGGAATCTTCAGAGAATTTTAGTAAGTCTACCAGACTCCTCCGAGCCACTGTAGAAGAACTCGGAGAGTAATATAGAATAAAACTACTACAAGTCACACACCCGTTGCTGCCACCTAACTAGAACCCCCGTCGACTTCGAACCAACCCAGGCCATAGACGGAGGTGTCAACAACTGGCGACCCTTTAACCAGGATCTTCACAACTGACAACTTCTGCAACCAGGATTCTTCAAGTCTTCCAGACCCTGGAACTAGAACCAACACCCAGTTGACCGGCGTGTCACGACTTCTTGTTCGTCACATCCACCCTTGAACCGGTGCGTCACAACTCTAATTTCTCCACGCCTAGTTTTCATCCAAGAACTAGTGGCCAGCAAGACACTTCTTCAGGACACGACTCTAAGGATTTCGCCATAGGAATCTTGTTAAGTACAAAACTCTTTTTTAAATAATCTCTAAACATTTGAAAAGTCAGTATTATTAACAGTTAATATTTAGTATTGAGCCAGAATTAACCAAAAAAGAGTGAACATTTCAGACACCAGTGATACATTTTTTTTATTGAAAACAGTATTTTCATAGAATTAGTGCCAGAATTAATGTCACAGAGTTAAAATTCACAGAGTTATTGTCACAGAGTTATTTTCAGTTATTTTCAGTTATTTTCACTATTCTACTTAGTATAGTATAATTTTATTTAATGTACCAAACATAGTATTACCATACCTTCACGTACATTCGAATGAACTCTTGTTTACATTTTTTATTTTGTTTGCAATCTTTTCAAATTCTCCCCTAGTTAGGCAAATTATTGTGCATTTATTTAATGTGTATTTTTTTTGATAGTATAGTTAGGAGAACCCCTTAAGTGATCATTCCATAAATTAAGATCGGTCAAGCAGACCTAATTAAAACATTAATAGAACCTTAACATATGAAACGAACCCGCTCAGAATCTGAGCTTAATAGTCGACCCCTATTGCAACCAAAACGAGGCCGACCCCTTCGCCCACAAACACAAGTATCCACACAGCCACCCCCAGCTCCGTATAACCTAAGGCGTAGAAATGAATAAAATTGTCCCCCTTATAATTTTCCAAATTATTTACTCTTGTAGCCCTAGCATTAAAATTTCTAGCGGAGTTGTTATAGAAAAACTTACAGACGGTAAATTTTTGAAAGGGCACGCAGACCTTTATATAAATTTGCAAACCCCTGCTAGAATTAAAATCAATCTCCTTCAGATACAAACCCAATTATAAACGTTTGGAAATAAAGTCCAGAATTCTTTCCAAGGAAAAGATCAGATTAGTCGCGTTCTGTTAGAAAATACCCTCGAAAATATTCAAACTACAGTACGCGCCCTATCAGAAATATTAGCCTTACCCTGGATACAAACTGAAACTAAAAACTCGGAAAACTTTAACCAAAGAAGTAAAAGGAGACATAGATATAGGAAGGAAACTGTTCAAAGGTTTATTCGGATTAGCAACCGAAGAAGACATTAAAAGAATCAAATTCAAATTGAATCTCTTCGCGCGAAATCGACAGTATAATGGACACATGTTAGAACAAACTATTAGGTCACTACACGAAAACAATCGCTTCCTCCACTCCCTTTCGGACAGATTCACATACCTTGAATCCATGTTAGCTCAATACAAAGAACACAAAAGTTATCTAGAATTAATAGAGATAATTAACCTACAAGTAACCCTAATCGATAAATACTTACAACGAATAACTACGATTCATTCCAAGGTTTTGCGTGCAACTCAGCTAGCCCATGGAAAAAATCACTCTTTCCACACTAATACCATGGGAAACACTTCAGTCCTTGATTCATACAGCCCAGACACAATTAAAATTATCACCCATATTCCCACTCAACCACACTAGTTACCCCCAATTTCTAGAATACACCTGGACTGTACATGGACCACGCCCCTACACATACCTCATAATTATACCATTTTCGATGTCCTCACTTACGACGTATATAACTTTCACCCTTTCCCAACACCCTACCAAAACAACTCTAATGTCTATCGATTGTATTTACCCACCGTACCACCTTACCTTTTCCTCACCAAAGATCCGCCATCCTATTCTATGATGTCAGATAGCGACGCCCGGCATTGCCGATTCCCGCAACCAAATAAACGACTCGTTTGCCCTCCACTCAAGCCAGTTATTCTTCCAACTACTAGGTCTTGCTTTATCGACTTAATTCGTGACCGGCATACCCCGGTATGTTCATTTAAAAAATTTCATTCCCCTAAAACCGTCGAACTACGAATTGAACCAGACATCTGGGTTTCTCTCGCGAACAGGACTGCCGCTACTCTTGAATGTCCGTCAAATTATTCCCTCATCATAATCCTTATGGTTATTCGGCTACCAATTGGTTGGTCCTTGCGTTCAAAAACCCTCCAAATATATAACCCGTACAAGATTACCATTAATAACTCAAACCCCTTCCCGTCGCAAATTAAATTTAAATCCGTCATAGAGATCTTAAATCTCTCCATAAAACCTGTAACCATCCTACCCGAGCTTCATGCCCCTGAATGGAATGATCAATTGAGTCGGTTTAAAATTTCGGATGATAAACAAAACAACGAGAACGAGTTGTTTTACATGCCACCTTAGACCTACGGGGATCATTAGGGATTTTTTCCTGTACGAATTGTTCATTTATTTATTTTTCTTTTTCGTACGAATTGCTTTACCCCACGAATTGTTAATTTATTTATTTTTCTTTTTCGTACGAATTGCTTTACCCCACGAATTGTTCTCTGCCAAGAACTTTTCGAATTGTTGTGTATGTTAGACCCGCCTTAGACCTACTTTAAAACGGGGCAGTGCTTACACGATTTTCTTTTAGATTAACTTTTTTCCGTACGATTTTTATTACGCCCCTAATTATTTTTGTCTTTTTTCCGTGCGATGACCTGAGCTCGCCTACACTGTTCACCCTGAAGAGCTGTACCTCTGCATAATGGATAGATGTCGTTACGACTTGGAGGATTATTTCCAATGCAGCTATGCAGAGTGAAGAAGAGTTCACGATTGAAAAGCTCGGGACGGTAAGAAAAAACCCCGATTCGAAAGGCTTGTTTATAAACTTGTATTTGATGTTGCGGTTAACGATGACATTTTTGTGCGCGCTCTTGATTGTGTTCGTTTAAAGATAACTTGCCCGTCGAGTGTAAAGTGGGGACAAAAATAGTGCTGAATGATATGAAAGCCATTTATCTCGAGTATAGACCGCCGTATCAGTTAAACGGTGAAGTGATGCTTGGACGGTTTTACCAGGTCGTACAAAGTAATGGCGATGTGGATGTAGACTCTATCACGTGCGAGTTTAGCATTTTGCACCGTAGAACGTAAAGACAATATATATTTTTCCTGTACTAATATGATTATACGTTTCGTATATTTTCAATATATTTAATATAACTGTATATTTTTCCTGTACTAATATTTTGATAATGCACCATTTTGTATATTTTCAATATATTTAACATAACTGTATATTTTTCCTGTACTAATATGATTATACGTTTCGTATATTTTCAATATAATTAATATAACGGTGTATATTCTTCCTGTGCTAATATTTTGATAATGCACGTTTTTGTATATTTTCAGTATATTTAATATAACTATATATTTCCTGTACTAATATATTGATGATGCCCCGTTTTGTATGATTATATATTTTCCATTCATGATGTTATTATTTGACCATATATATATATATATATATATATATATATATACACCCATTGTATATCCATTAATTCAGTTAAATAAACAAAATGATGTATTGGTGTTTTATTTATTCCCTTTTGTTTGTACACAATGATATCATTTGTTTGGTTTCTAAAGCGGATTTCAAAATAATTAATTAATTGCTGTTTGTCAAATCGAACTTCTAAGCCAACTGGCTGATTAATATATGGAATAATTTATTAAATAACGAATCTGGCAACTCAGACTTCTAAGCCAACTGACGGAAGAATATAAGGATTAATTAAATAAATAGCGCAAAATGGCAACTCAGACTTCTAAGCCAACTGGCTGATTAATATATGCTTTAATTAAATAATTATTGCTACCTGGCATCTCAGCCTTCTAAGCCATCTGACTGATTAATATATGGATTAAATAAATAAATAGCGCAATCTGACAACTCATCTTTCTAAGCCAACTGGCTGATTAATAGATTCTTTAATTAAATACATAGCGCAATCTGGCAACTCAGCCTTCTAAGCCAACTGGCTGATTATGTGTCCTATAAGAGAGCGGCGGGTGGCTGAAGGACTCATATGCGCCTGGCTCTCCCCAAGCGAAGACCCTTCCTCTGGGTCCCCTCCTCCTCTCTCTCTCTCTCTTAGGTTAGGTATGCCCCTTTGGGGGGTGAGGCCGTTCCACCTTTTCTCCCAAAGAGGGGTCCCCTCTTCCTTAGGTTAGGTATGCCCCTTTGGGGGGTGAGGCCGTCCCAACTTCTTCCCCAAAGAGGTTTCCGTTGGGGGCTGCCTTGCAACAAAGGGGGTGGGGGTGCCTTGCAACAAAGGGGGACGGGGTGCCTTGCAACAAAGGGGGATGGGGTGCCTTGCAACAAAGGGGGTGGGGTGGCACATTTGCAATTGCATTTCACTCAAGCATTTTGCGGTCATAGTACTGAAGTAATAATGTTCCCTTTGTCAATAAATATGGGAGGAGGCGTCTGGTTTTAGAGCACTGGGAGTTCTCAGATGATATCGCATTGGTAGAGAAGGGAAGCTTGACGGGATCTCTTGGGAGCCAAAACCTCCGAATAGATATTTCAATTCTAGGGATGCTGCTTGGGTTTATAGCGTAGGAATGTTAGTACTTTTTAGGTAAATCGAGGAATATCTAATCTGGCGAGTACAGACATGCCAGATTGAGAAAGAGAGTGCGGTTACAGAGTTACAGAGTTACAGGCTAACACTGACCCTAAGATCCACTCTAGGCTAGCGCAAGAAAGAAATAGAAAAGTTAGAAATAGCACTGAAAAAAAGAACACTAAAAACTTATACCATGCTTACGCTTACAGACGTGTGAAGCTTTCACACAGGAATCGTATAAATAACACAGGTCAACAAAAAACATTTTTTTTTTCGTTGCCAAGGAAATTCATACGAATTTAGGGTATTTTGGGGTTGCTGAATTCCAAAATGAAAGTAGTTTTTCCGATTTGGCTCTAGTTCTTGAGAAAATGAATACCCTCAATTAATAGGAAACGTAACCATAACGCGTGCATATGGGAAACTACCGGAACATTCTAGATGGTGAGACCGAATAAAATGCCATTATGTATTTCATGTGTTTACTTTTGTATGATTTGAGACAATTTCAATGCGATTTGTAAGTAGGCTCCGCCTGAACATTAATTTTTTTGCATTTTTACGTGTTTCAATGGGGTACCAATTATCTCATAAATTAGAGCCAATCTAGCAAAACCGATGTCATATTCGGAATCAGCAGCACAAAGTTACCCCAAAATCACTCTAATATGATTGGCAATAAAATGAGTGTTGACCAGTGTAATGACTCGACATTGGATGAAGGGTTACAGCAGTTGTGACCAATTATTTCATAAATTAGAGCCAATCTAGCAAAACCGATGTCATATTCGGAATCAGCACCACAAAGTTACCCCAAAATCACTCTAATATGATTGGCAATAAAATGAGTGTTGACCAGTGTAATAAAAGTAAAGCTAAAGAACAGACAAGGTTCCCTCCTCCGCCAGCCACTGCTGAGAGAAAATAGTACTTTAATGATGCTCTCAGAATACCAACAATTTTAAATCTCTCTCTCTCTCTCTCTTCTCTCTCTCTCTCTCTCTCTCATTAAAGGACGGAAGCGGCGTTCTGCGGACCTCGGACGCGGACATCGCCAATATGCTTAATGAGTACTTTGCGGAAGTGTTCACCAGGGAGGACACCCGCATCATCCCCGAGCCAGGTGTGAGGCACGAAGGTGCTGGCCTGGATAATGTTCGATGTACCGCGACAGTCGTTGCCGATAGAATAGACAAACTGAGCGCGTTTAAGGCTCCTGGGCCAGACCAGTTTCTCCCCAGAGTGTTGCGGGAGGTGCGCGACCAGGTGGCTCCCCACCTGGCTACAGTCTTCAACAAATCGTTGGAGACGGGCCAGGTGCCTGGTGACTGGAGGGAAGCCAACGTGACCCCTATCTTTAAGAAAGGGGATCACGAAAGTCCAGGGAACTATCGTCCCATTAGTCTCACTTCAGTTGTAGGTAAATTATTAGAGGGGATAATAGCGGATAGGATCGTTGACCATTTGGATTCCTACAAGCTGGTTGGGGACTCCCAACATGGGTTTAGACGGCATAGGTCGTGTCTCACCAACTTGCTCGAGTTTTTCCACGTCATGTTGGGTGAGTACGATAAGAGTAGGGCGATTGATATACTTTATCTCGACTTTCAGAAAGCCTTTGATAAGGTACCTCACCGCCGGCTAATGGCGAAAGTGCGCGCGCTGTGTATCGGTGGGGAAATAGGTAGGTGGATTGAAAACTGGCTGAAGAATAGGCGGCAGAGGGTTGTAATTAAAGGTGCTAGTTCGGGTTGGGCCTCGGTCACTAGTGGGGTTCCTCAGGGTTCCGTTTTGGGGCCGCTGTTGTTTATCATTTACATAAATGATATCGACGGTGGCATCGTCAGTCGGATCGCCAAATTCGCTGATGACACCAAGCTTGGGGCCAATGTTGGGACACCCGAAGCGATCGAGGAACTGCGTGCGGACCTAGGTAGGATAGGAGAGTGGTCCGAAAAATGGCAAATGCCGTTTAACTTGGGTAAATGCAAAGTGATGCACATTGGCTACGCCAATCCCAAGTCGGACTACTCGATGTTGGGTAGTAATATCGAGGTGACTGATTTAGAAAAGGACTTGGGTGTACTAATTAGCAGCGACCTTAAGTTTACGAAACAGTGTGTAGAGGTGGAAAAGAAAGCCCAGAAACTATTGGGTTATATCAGGAGGCAATTTCAGTTTCGGAACAAGGAGATTGTGCTCTCACTGTACAATTCCCTTGTTCGGCCGCACCTGGAGTATGCTGTGCAGTTCTGGTCGCCCACCCTCAGGAAAGATATTGAGAGGCTGGAGCGAGTGCAGGCGAGGGCCACAAAGTTAATCCCTTCCGTTAGGCATATGGGCTACAATCGACGGTTACGCGCCCTGAACTTGTTTTCGCTTGAAACTCGGAGGCTGCGCGGTCAACTGATCGAGGTTTTCAAGCTCTTACGCGGGTTGAACGATGTCGATTTTAGAAGTATGTTTAGTTTAAATGATAACCCAACTCGCAACAATGGTTGGAAGTTGGATTTGAAACGGTTTAGGACTAGTGTGTGGGAATTACTTTACGTATAAGATCTGTGACACATGGAACAGGTTACCTTTGGAAGTTGTGAACAGTTCCTCTGTGGATCAGTTCAAGAAAAGGTTAGACCAAATTTTGCACACTATTTGAGTGTGTAGAAAATTTTCCGTGGCACCCGTTGCCATTGGTACCTCCTCGGTATGGGCCGCAAGGCCTTTTGAGGTACTTCTTTTCCTTGTAACTCCTTGTAACTCTCTCTCTCTCTCTCTCTCGTTGGCTTTCTAAGTGTATCTGTATAGCGCTTGCACAGACCTGCGTCTTTACTCCGATCATCAAAATTCATAACATAAACATTGGAGAAACCTGGTACGTATATATATATATACAGGGTGGGAAAGAAGTCTTTCAGGATTTTATACATACAAATAAGTTGTTAAAAATAAATAAATTTTAATGATATCACTGTAGTGCATGCCATACTTTTCAAAGCAACTATACAAGGCCAGGAATGACCCTAGACTAGAACAGGAAAGCCCTAGGCCTTAGCCCTAGTCAGCGCCATGTCAATAATGATGGAATGCAGCAATGAAAAAAAAGTGGATCTTGTATCGTGGGCTATTTTTTCTAATAATTGTGGAGAAAGTTTGCGTTTATTTCAACAAAAATATAATAAACCACCGCCAAATACAGCCTATCTTCGACTGGAAGTTCAAACTTTTGGAAACAGGGAGCCTGGTAAAAGAAATTCAGTTTTGTATAATTATTGGATATTGCTTGGTTTTCTCCCCCTACCAAGCTCCACACTAACTGACAATACCAATACGGTCAATAGCAAATACACTGTAATATAGAATTATTTCCAGTATAAAGTTGTTTTTGAAATATTTTCATGATAAAAATATTAGAAAGAATAGTTTTATGAAATATAGGAATATATAAAATGACTGTCAATGTAAATATTTTTCAGTTATATTAGTATACTGTGAACTATTTAAATCATTTAACTATTGTTATATTTCATGCAACTCAACCATAGATGACTATATGTTTGTATGTTGTCATAATACATTTGATTATAGATATAATGTATATTTTAATATAAGAAACGAGCATCGTTTCTAAACTAACGGCATTTTTTTTTGTTCCAAGGACTCCAATTTCGATATGACCAGTCGACAAACACAGCAGTCTCGCCCTCTTCTGGACTCTGATATTGATTTTCCTCCTCCCAGAAAGTTTGCTGATGGGACAATATTGCCATTATATTCAGATGTTATCAGTGTACTGAGACATTTTATAGAAAGCCAACAACGTCTACACCCAACAGTGCAGCCCTGAATGAAGTAAAGAAAATTATATACTGTAAATACTACCATGAGAGATGCAGAGATGAGCTCGGTGTATCTCTCAATGAAACTAAGTATCTGTGAGACCAACGTGCAGAAAGGAAGATGCAGTGTTACAAGGTTGTTGATCCTGTTTAGTAGGCCGCAATGATGCGGAGGCAACGTCAACCTGAACTATCAGATAAATACAAAGCAGAACTGGAGAAAACCTTCCAATATGTAGGCATCGAAGAGCGAGGAGAAATACTCGGTAATCAGGGTGGTGTCAAGGAGAATATATCAAGTATTGAGACAAATGACACTGATCCTGGTGAAGGAACTAGTGCAGTCAAATATACATCGAAATGCACCCTCAGAAAACGAGAGATTTATTGGTTCTGAAAGTGATGAGGAGTGTGAAGATCCATTACCACCTGCGATGCGACGCAACAGAGACAGGAGACTATGAGACAGGCTGACGAATTGATTGAGGCTAAAAGTCTTGCATGTGTATTCGAAGGTGTGAAGGTGTAGGTGTGAAGGGAACCTACAACCAGCAAGTTGTATCAGCTGTCACTGAGATCGCACCAAAGTACATGAAAGGATGTGTCAAGCTCTGTGACTTCATATTGCCAGAGCTTAAAACTAATCTCGCACGACAGCGACGAGACTATGGTATTTCACAGCAGTTTGAACGTCAATATCCAGCCGAAGAGCAAGCCAGCAATGTTGATGATGTCCCAGTTACAAATATGGCAATGGAAAGAATGTGGGAAAGTGGACTACTGTCTGATCAAACTCAAAAAACTTGAAGGAGTGAACATAAGCATTAGGGTGGAGTGAAAAAAACTTTTTACGTTCTTTAACTTTTCTCTTATACACTTTTCTACCATTCCTTAAAGAAATTTGAAAAATTTGGCATTTCATGAAAAATACTAACAAAAAATAGGAATTTTTATATCTTTCGTTGAGTTTTTAAACTTTATTAAATGTTTTAGCACCATTTTAAGGTTTCCATTTGTTTAGATTTTCACAGATTTAAATCATTTCATAATTATATTATTTAGGGTTTGTTATTTATACTATATTACATTATAATTCTCTTTTTCAGATTATTTGATTGCTTTGATAAATTTTTATGTTGAATCAGATTCGCTAAAAACATTCATAGTCACTAATATAGTCTAATTCTATTCCGACACACAAATAAAAATTAGGCATGGATGGCTTCCATGGCTGCGAATGAATCAGCCAAAAGGAAGACAAGGAATACTCAACAGCTGAATCCAATCTTTGGATCACCAAAGGATCTCTCACTGATTTATTTGCCTTCGTCCGAAGATATACTTCAGTGTTTCCTTTATGTTAGACAGGAAAGAATTAAGTCAAGAGAAACTAATCCAAAAATTTATGATGTTGGTACAGTCGTTGCCCAAAAGGTAAAGACTCTATGGGATCGTGCTTCTATTCCAACTAGACACCATAAGACCATAATGCAGCGCATCCAAGGTTTGTAGGAAAAATATTAAAATGTCTTCAAACAATTCAAAGGGCGGAAAGACCAAGCATCCTATCAAGCATTTCTTCACAAATTTAAACTTGACTCACTGAAACTCTTTGATATAGCTTCTTGTAACTGTGAAGACTTCCTGATATGTCGTTGTGAGAAAGACCGAAAAGTTCCTGTTCTGGAAAGGATTTCCTTAATGACCAACGAACGTTTCGAAAAATGATGATTGGATCCGTAAATAAAGTGGTCAACAAAACGATGGTAAAAAAGAAAAAGGCTACACAAAAGTATGAGGAATATACAGCATGAATCTCGAAAGAAATGAAAGAATTTGATACGGCTGCAACTATTTTTTGTTAGTATTTTTAATGAAATACTAAATTTTCATAATTTTTGTTATGAATGGAAACAAAGTGTATAAAAATAAAGTTAAAAGAACATAAACAGACAAATCAAATGAAACAAAAATGATCTTCCTAGCCTAAACACAACGGAAGATACGCTTAAATCTTTGAATTTTTCCTTAATTTTTTGGGCACCTGAAAGGCAAAATCTTTGACCTCCTTGGGGCGGGTGAAGTTGATGTCGCAGGTAGCTAATATTTTACAGATTTCTTACTGGTACCGAAGACTAACTTTTGGGTACCCCTACAAAACTGAATTCTGAAAAAAAGTTTTTTTCACTCTACTCTAATGAGATAATAATGCAGCAAACAGAAAAACTGCGAAAGAAATCGTTTATCTCATTCCGTAGCTTCTCAGAAGAAAGAACCGAAACTGACATGGAATGAGAAAATGAAGGAGAAATTCCCCACTGTCGCCAGTGAACAACAGGCTTTGGCGATTGAAAAAGAAGGAAAGCTTCTCATTATGATGGCAAAGCTAAAAGCAGAGGGTGGTCCTTTCACTAGTTCTGACGAGGTCGACGAGTACCTCCGATCTGAAAGTGACAAGCAAACAAAAGAGAAGAGACTCAGAAGCGGTCCAGTTTGCACGAGAATCTTCTACCTGTCTGCCCAAAACTGATCCTTATTTAGGATTCAGGTGACAATGCCCTCAAAGAAACAACGTGATAAGACCATCAAGGAGTTTGTTATATCCCTTAAGGCTCTCCTGGGGCAGCGGTCATCGAGCCCATCTACCACTATGGAACAATTCCAGAGATCACTTGATCACATAATTGTTACTATAGCATAGTTGACCTAGCTACTGTTATACTCAAAATGAGTTTGTAAAATGTATCTACGTTATGCCCATAATATATGATGAACATATGATTGTTACATATGTACAGTTGCCCGCATATGTAATGCTCCTCGCCTCACAGGCGACTCCGTACATGTGGCAAAGCCGCAGTGATAGTCAAGGTACCCCAACTGGGGGAAGGTGGGGTGGAGGGGGTACAACAGAGTCTAACAACATATAACACAGATATATATATATATATCTAAAGGACAATTGCATGTGCATTCTTTGACATACAGGTAATTATATTGTAATGTCTGTGTTCATAAAGATAAATAATTAATGTGATCGTATACAGCGTTGAACTCCATGTAGCTTACTAGTCTTAAACAGTAATGAGGTTCCATTATCATTACTGCAAATCTATATGAACAGCTACCACAATACAACGTTTTGCAGTATATACTAGTGAATTTGAACCAAAAATAAACATTACACAACCAATTACAATTACATTACAATAGTTTATAATATTTAGAGATTACTAGTCGAGAAAATGTAAATTTGTGGACAACTTAACTTATTATGCCTTGCCATTTTTGTGAATGAAAATACTTTTATATAATTACACTTTGAAATGATTATAAATTATCAGTGTTTTTTGGTGTTCAATTTTCTATAAATATAGATTTTGTTTTGTAATGAAAATTTTAAAGTTTCAAATAACACAGGCCTGCGAATAAGAACTTTGTAAGAGTTTTTTCTTACTAATAACTGATTTTATATAATTCATCTACCCTGATTTCGAATAAGGTGTTCATTTTTTTCCGTCACGTAAGGATTTTCTACAAACTGGAAGGGAAAAACAACAACATAAATATTATTTATTTCAATTTATATTAGGTACCTATTTCGCTTTGTTATATAAATTACAAATGCAAGCAACTTTAAAAAGAAAGAAGAATATTAACGTCAATTACATATTCATCTTTATTTGTCCTGTTTTTTTCTTGTGAGATCAGTAGTGTGGGCGCAACAGGACAGAGTGCAATGCAGTTGCAAATGTTGATTAATATTGCAAAGGAAATGGTGCATAAGTTATGCAACAAAGGGGAGAGGGGGATGTTGCAAGAGCAACAAGGGGTTATGCAACTTGGAGACGGAGTTATCCCCCAAGAGAAAGAGAGAGGAGAAGGAAAAAGAGAGGAGGAGAGGTGTTCGCATAGCAGGAACCAAGCACATATTAAGACTTCAGCCGAGCGGCCATTGTCTTATTATGTTCCTAATCAGCCAGCTGGCTTAATCAGCCAGTTGGCTTATCTGGCTGAGTTGCAAGATTGCGCTATTTATTTAATTAAAGGATATATTCAGGCTTAATCAGCCAGTTGGCTTAGAAGGCTGAATTGCCAGTTTGCGCTATTTATTTAATTAAAGCATATATTCTGGCTTAATCCGCCAGTTGGCTTAGAAGGCTAAGTTGCCAGTTTGCACTATTTATTTAATTAAAGCATATATTCTGGCTTAATCCGACAGTTGGCTTAGAAGGCGTAAATCAGTGGTGCACAAACTTTTTGGATGTGAGGGCCAAACCAACCATCTGTTATATATGTAGGGGCCAGATATATAGATATTCTATTTTTTATAATAACCAGGGGTAATATTTCAGATTTTTCTTTGGGTAGCTAACTCTTTCATTGAATTGAAAAGACCCGTGGGGCCACTGAAAAGACCCGTGGGGGCCACATTTGGCGCGCGGAAAAAATATATACACAATTATATTAAATAATTAAATATATTGAAAATAATAATAAACGAAACGTATAATGAACTGCATATATATATATATATATATATATATATATATATATATATACACGTTGTATTATAACCATAAATATATTATTACAGGGAAAAAAATATATATATACCGAGTTATATTAAATAATTAAATATATTGAAAATAATAATATACGAAACAAACGTATAATGAACTGCATATTAGTACGGGAAATATATATATATATGTATAAATATGTATATATATATATATATACATACACACAGTTAAATAAATAATATACATCAAAATACTTTATGTTCTACGAGTTATATTAAATATATTGAAAATTATAATATACGAAACGTATAATCAATTGCATATTAGTAAAAGGAATATATATTTAAATATATATATATAAAATTAAATAAATATATATCCAAATACTTTATGTTCTACCGAGAAAAACGCTAAACTCACACGTAATCGAGTCTACATTCACATCGTTATTACTTTGTACTCCACGGTAAAACCGTCCAAGCAATACTTCACCGCTGAAGTTATACGGATGCCTATACTCGATATAAATGGCTTTCATATCGTTTAATATTATTTTTGTGCCCACTTTACATTCGGTTGGCAAGTTATCTTTAAACACGGCTAGAATACAATCAAAAGCACGCACAAAGAGGTCATCGTTAACCACAACATTATTAAATACAAGTTTATAAACACGCCTTTCCAATCGAGGGTTTTTTCTTACTGTCCCGAGCTTTTCAATCGTGAACTCTTCTTCACTCTGCATAGCGGCAATTGAAATAATCTTCCAAGTCTTAACGACAGCTATTCATTATATAGAGGTACAGCTCTTCAGTTTGAACAGTGTAGGAAAGTTCTGCCCTGTACGGCTCAAGTGCTTTGTACCAAAGTTCAGGATATTTCGAAGAATCTAAACCTTTTAAAAATGCATCCAGCTTTAGACCATTCTCGCCTTGTTCATTCCTACATTTGCTAAATCCGTCGAGCAGAGTGGTGTATGCGTATTGAAGAACCGTGTCAAAATAAATCATATCCGTAACACAAGCGTCTAATTTAGGCTTCAGCTTGCGGAATCCGACGATTTCAAACATTCTGTTGGGGATGAAGCGGTTTCGCGTAGAGACAAGAACGTTATTATCAGATGCATTCTTCCACATCAGTCGTATATCAATACATGGCTGTTCGTTATTTATACACAACGTGCAAAAAACGGCATATGAGGGGACGTCACTAATCTGTTCTCTTCTTGTACCTACACCTGCAGGTATTTTATAACTGTCCTCTCCCCAGTTCTCAACTATCACGAAGACTCTATTCATCTCCTCAACACTTACAAGTACATAGGTAATGGTGCCGGTTTCACGCCTGAACACGCCCAATGACTTCGTCACGGAGACATCGTACGAGGCGTTGAGAATGCTTCTCAAAGGAAGTTCCATCGTATTCGCACGTCTACTCGGTTCAAGCTCTGAGATGACTATGAGCCACAGGTGGACGGATCGGCTCGACGGGCGGAGTGATTCACGCTGATGAAACGTGTACAGGTTTTTTCGAACTCGTGTGTTTCGTAAGGTACACGGGTAGGCGGCTGGCTGAGGGGAGCGAGTCACACTATAAACTGCTAAAGTGTGTACGGGCTTGTTCGAACACTTTTGCTCTTGGAAAAACAGAATTTTCCGCTACATGATGCAATACCGGTTTTAATGTTTTATCACTCACCAGACGTTCATTTCCACAAACTAAACATCTTCACAATCTGGTGCAATATTTTAGAGAAACATATGTCCATATTTATCCTTTTTGTTTACCAAGCCCATTAGCCACAACCTCACTACAAACCTTGTCATGATATATATTAATATAGTGGTAAAAATACTTAAGATTCTCCATGATGACAAGATTTACATTCTCAACCGTTGGGTACGAGTAGCCGGTATGATGTAACATGACATAATATCGCTTGTCACACCACTCGTCAACAAGACCCACTATCCATAACCGTTGCTTATCTTCTGAACTTTTTGCCTCCTCTACTTCGCGATATATGTGAGCCTTTATAAAGGTTAGCTCTACAACATACTTCAATATATCGCTTGTACTACGAAATCCTACAATGCCCTCGCCAGAATACCCGTAGAGTATTTGAACATCTTGGCCCTTCGTACGGCTCAATGTAGCCTTAAAAGTATTAAAGGAGAGTGGAATAGGGAGTTTTTCAGTATCCTCCACATCTTGGAACTTTGCCGAATACCACTTCATAAACGTTGAACACGCAATATTAAAGATAGCCACTACTATTTTTCTTCTACGCAGGAGAATACACGTCTGAGCTCAAGGGTATGCAGAGGATAACTGAGCACGCAGGGACAGAGATATGCTCAGTTAATGGCAAGAGTCACGTTGCCGATCTTACAGTGGGCGGAGCATTGCTTTTTACTGTACACACACACTCACACACGCACGCACGTAAAGGAGAAAATGAAATCTTAATTGAAACAAATATACTTGGTAAATAAACATATCAATACACATATATATAAATACAATCAAGGAAGTTAGCCAAAGAGCACGGTATCATAGGTACTAGGTACCTGATAACGTCTTCTATAGGTGTTACGGCGTACCTTCGTGCCCCTAAGTTCTTTCACACACCCTAGCTTCTGCGCCCGAAAATTGTGCGTCCCCTCAGTCAGTTGGGGTAGCTGGTCACCCTCATCTTCCAAACACACTAGTTTCTTCAACGAGTCAAAGTTACTGACTCGACGGTTCGCATGGTTAAGCGTGATACCCTTAGACTTCACGATATTCTTCGTATCATCCTCTACCCTTACCAGTACCCCATAGGTTTTTGGCCCTGTTGACACCAAAGAGTCTGCGTATGTACCATCACCATACTCATCCTTGATCTCGTCAGTTAGCTCTCCGAGTAATTCCCCAATAGCGGGCTTGTATTCACCTTCCCTCGCTGTGAATATCACGCTATCTGTGTCACCGTACAGCACCCTCCTTCCAAGAGACTGCCAAATGGACGTTCCCTTTGCGGGTATTCTGTGCAAATTTTCCCCAAAGACTGTTTAGGCACAACTTTGCACTAAACCGCTTGCCAGGATTCTTAACAATTTGGGATCGGTCAAGCTGTATACCTTCGTGGGCACGTAACGCTGAATATAAGCCGTTTTTTCATCTTCAGTACCAAACCCTCCCGGATATCCTGATGCTTCGAACTTATCCTTCAAGAAAGCGTTTGTATATGGTGTGAAAAGGTTGTGTAGCTTCTGAAACCTCCTCACCTCATGTACAGTATCTTCAATATTCTATACCCATGGTGAACGGCTAGGGCCAGCTCAGGACTTGTATATACACCTCTAATCTTACGCTGATGGGTTGTATGGTCACAATCACCGTTGCTCTCTTCTGCGCACTTCACGCACGGGGGAAGCATGAGCTTGTAATCTATAACGATGGGTACGATCGGCATCCATAATTCGCGAGGGGGGAGCACGTCTACGAAAGAGAGTTCAAAGTGGCGCTCATACAAGTTAGCTGAAAACTCCTCGATGGTTGGTATGGTGGGACCCACCATTTTTTTCAGGTGCACCTACAGGGTACGGATTGCTCTTCATCACGTAGGGGTATAAAGAGCAGAAGTCGTAGCAGTGGAGTTTCACGCCCTCCGTAGGCGGAAAGTATAGCTTGAATGTGGTTGTGCGCCCTCCAGACAAGCTGTCACCGCATTTGAGTGGGTTGATCACCATTGAACGTTTGATGGTCCTTATTTCTTCACGGTACTGGGCATCTGTTTCCATCCGTGCATCATACTTATACTCCCACACCGTTTTGTGAGTGAACTGGGAGCCTATAAGTTGCTCACATTTACGGGTCCATCCGAGGCTCTCGGCGGGGGATCTTCCATAAAGGTCCTCTGTGACAGCACATTCAGCGCGCGGGCATCCATGCCACCAGCAGCCGTTAAAGGAATACACAGTCTTCTCACCGGTGGCTGGATCCTCAATTAAGCCGTCAACCCAAAAAACACGACCATTGATCTTAACGGGTCCTTCACCCGTGTTGCGGGCATGTTTTTTGTATACCCCGGTCTGCTGCTGTATGTGTATGAGCTAGTAAATAGCATTGTGCCCAAAACTGCGGGGGTTTCTGTGAATGATTGCTAAGGTGTCTTTAGGCATGAAGTTATTCTTGAACATTGTAAACATAATGGTGCAATCGTGGTCGCGACTTGCAGCGGATCGCATTTGAAACGGGTTATGTACATCTTTCTAAAGGCTTGAAAGCACGCTCTAAGTACACGTACGTCATTCACGCAATAACGTTCACATTCATCAGCTATATTTTATGGATTAGATTCATTAAAACTGTTGTAGTAGCAGTCAAAATCTTTACGCTCACTCTCACTCATGTTGGTGTAGTTAAAGTAATGTTTGGGTGGAGGTAGCCCTGCGTAATTCAAAGTTTCGATAGTGAGGAATGTGTAAGGGAAATAACCTTTTGAAACTTCAGCGGCTACGCCCATGACCTTGGGCAGCTTTGCTAATTTACAAGGTATAAACAGCAGGATGTCTTTAAACTACATTAACTCTTATCTGCATCTGTATTAGTTTGTTGCCTCTTTTTAAGGGATCACCTGTAAATATCCCAGACGATTCGTGTTCAAGCAGCTCCTTATAAAGGAACTGTGTGTCAAATTTCTCCCCGTTTTGGGCAAGAATATACACAATCATTTTTTTGAAGTTGTCCGCTAATTTGACAATATAGGAAACAAAGATTTTCACAGGGCTGTTGTGTGCATTCGTTTTAAAAACGTTACCCGTTTTCCACATTTGTGGCACTCATCACACTCGAACTCCATGCACTCATCACAGATAGTCTGAATTAAGAGTAAATGTGGAATAGCCTCTTTGGTTTCAGCGTTCGTGTAAGTTTCTATATCGTAGTACACGGTTATACAAGGACTATTTTTAAATTTAGCATCTTTCATAAAACATACAT
The DNA here is from genome assembly GCA_023014485.1 of Bathynomus jamesi. Taxonomy (NCBI): domain Eukaryota; kingdom Metazoa; phylum Arthropoda; class Malacostraca; order Isopoda; family Cirolanidae; genus Bathynomus; species Bathynomus jamesi. The sequence continues at coordinate 201,914 of JAJOZX010003408.1, read as the reverse complement.
GCTTCACTCCATCAGCCTTATATTTTTCATGACATGTAGAACAGTGAATTTCATCGCATTTATGTTTGAAATTCCCCCAATTATCCATCATGTGAAACACACCGCACTTACAAATCCTCATTTTCCTGCACGTGCCATTTGATTTATGGAGTTCAAAGCATTTATTATTGAAAAATATACGTCTACACACATATTACATTCCCTCTTCTCGGGTTCAACTACCTGACTTTCACATATGGGGCTTTTACACTGCTCACATACCATGTAGCATTCCTTACAATGTTTCATCATAACATAAACTCGAGACAACTAATACACAAAGCATGATGCCTTCCATATTTTCGACTTTTATCATAACTGGCGTAGAGAGCCCTTATGTTACGGGTGGGGAGATACGATGTTCCTGACAATCCTAAAATAAGTAGAGGTCTTGTACGATCTTTCACACTGCTTTTCAAAACACAGTCCTACGACGATCATCCATTCCAAATACAACTATACGTGCATTCGTTTCCAGCTCGGCCCTTCTCAGTTCTTCAGGACCCATATTACACTCAAACTCAAGCTCACAATCTGAAGCCAGTTTAAGTGCACAATGCACAACCGTGGGCAACCAAATTTTTTGCGTCCAAGTATTTAGCATAGTGAACATATGAGCTGAAATTATTGCTATAAAACCACAACCACGATCGACGTTTAAATGTTTTCTGTAAATTACCGGAGAATTGAAATTAAGAGTATAAGGTATGGCACTATGACCAGCAATCCGGAATACTCTGTCAATATTTACCATGAATTGTCCATATTAAAGGATGTACCACTTTGAAAGGCTTGCATTATACGGCCCAAGATATATTCTATGCCTACAGTCGCAAAACGTCTGAACGGTATTACTACCCAAAAATCGTCCCCCTCATCTGACCCGACCCTGAAGGATAACCTCGTCCGAACTTCACGTTCGTCACGGTTCTGAAGGGCAAACTCCACAATACGTTCAACTACGCGTCGAAGTCCGTTGGTATACAGGGATCCAGGGTCAACCCTGTCCACGTTCCGATTTCTAGTCAGGGCAGGGGTGGGGGTAGTGCTGCGCACCAACTCGAATGTTATACCATCCTCCACAGTATGAGAAACTTCTGTGGAGGAATTACCCGGAACTGAACAATGGGGCATATTTGAGGTAGGTACTATTGTGGGGGTTGTGTCGTAAGACGTTGAGGGTTGGTGCTCTAATACTGGGGGTCTAACAACTGGAGCAATCCTGGCACGCTTTATACCTGACGTGGAGGGCTCTTCATCACGCTTCCGCTTTGAACTGTCGCATGCTACAGGTGTCGCTGGTTCGTTAGCGGGGAAGGGTTCTGTAACTGCACGATCATCGGGTTCGTCTGTGATATCGATGATGGGGTGCTGTACATCGTCGTCATTCACGGTTCTGTGTAAGAAGAAAACAAAATATAAGGAACAGCACTCAAAATTTGTAATATTTTGTAAATGACCCACATAGGGGTGTGACGTGTTAGAGATGGAATCTGTAGAAAAATTCTGGTTCACAAGCCCCTCCACATGTATTATATCTGGCCCTACAGGATGTGGAAAAAAGGTATTTATGTTGAAATCATTAAAGATAAGGTGAGATGTTCTCAAAATTTGTGCATAAAGTAATATGGTGCTATTCGACTTATCAGTCAGTGTTCAACGAGTACCAAGATGAAATTTTGTTCCACAAGGGTGTCTGTGACGATAATTCGTTAAAAGGTAATAAGCATACAGTTATTGTAATTGATGATCTCATGTTGGAAATGGATAAAACGTTTGCCGAGACATTTACAGTGTTCTCCCACCATCTTAACATAAGCATATTCTTCATCAACCAGAATCTTTTTTACAAAAATAGATACATGAGCGATGTGTCGCTAAATACACAATATCTAATCTTATTCGTGCAACGTAGAGAGGTATTACAAATTGGTGTATTAGCCAATCAAATGTTCCCGAATCAGCGTAAGGAGTTTTTGGAGGTTTAAAAGAGCCCACAAACCAGCGTTATGGATATTTGCTTTTTGACTTTCACCCTCGAAACACGTTTAAGGTACTTTTAAGAATGAATATATTCCTAAGCAAGCCTCAAACGGTGTATATTCCAGAATGACAAATAGGCTAAAGAAATATCGTGAATTAATAAAAATCTATCAACGATTGCCCCGGGCACTGCAACAGATGTTTGTTAAAAATATCGACTCTGACTTTTTAAAATACATCTGTGAAATCTGTCTTAATGTTATAAAATGTAATGTGCCAATGAAACCCTCTCAGAAAGCTCGCTTACGTCGTTACAAGAACATTACACGAGCGCTCGCTTATAAAGTCAAACTTTGGGTAAGAAAAAGCGAATTATTGCACAAAGAGGAGGATCATTCCTACCCTTCTTATTTTCAATTTTGGGTCCTTTAGTGACTAGATTAATATAATGAGGAAGGTGGTAGTTATTCCGTATAATGAAACCCTCTCAGAAGGCTCGCTTACGTCGTTAAAAGAACATTATACGGGCGCTCGCTCATAAAGTCAAACTGTGGGTGAGAAAAAGCGAATTATTGTACAAAGAGGAGGATCTTTCCTACCCTTCTTATTTTCAGTTTTGGGTCCTTTACTGACGAGGTTAATATAATGAGGAAGGTGATAGTGATTCCGCAAGAGGTGTATGCTTCATCGCAAAGTTCAAAGACTCCAGACACGGCTCTAGATCCCCGTAAAAGTAGGCTTAAAAGAATGGAAAGCGAGTTGCTAGCGCTATTAAGCAGTGTAAAGTCACCTGATGAGAAAAGGATCTTGTACCAAGAGGCTTTGCAGAAATTTCTTTATGAGTACGAAGATTATAAGAATCAGACAGAGCTCCCCATGGTTATTAGGCATTGCGCGAATAGTGCTGAGCATGGCGACACAGGACCTGGCCACGACGTTAGAGATGACCAACCAAAGAACAACGGAACACAACAAATCGAACATGTATGTCTCCCACATACATTGAAGATTAAAGGCTTAAGTCTTTATAATCTATTGAGTGAGCACCCCATCATACAGTGGGCCGATACAGGCGAGGTCATTGTTGAAGGAACAAGGGTACAAGAATCCAACGTCGTTTATATTGTTCTTGATCTGGTAAGAAAGTGGGACAGACCCTCACCAACAGGATTCAAGCATATTAAAGCAAGACTACAACAAATAAATGTCCCCAAAACATTGATAGTTAATTTGAATAGGTTAAAAGACCTGGATCAAGTCTCGCATGTGTCACAACTGAGTACGCCTTCGCCCCCAGCAGCAGCGTCTCTGAAGAAGAGAAAGAAGAGAACAAACGGCCAACCTTATCCACGTGTCTCTAAAATACGCAAATGGCTAACATATTAAGTAAACGCTATTATGACATTTCTAACCCCGCCTCCTATGGTGGCTTTAATAGACTGTACAGAGGTGTTTACAGAGTAAGAAAAAAAGATGTTGAGCGGTTTTTGCGGGAACAGGATGCTTATACACTTCATAAACCGGTGAGAAAAAGTTTTAAAACGGCCAAGACAACTGCGGATTTGATTGACTCTATTTGGCAAGCGGATTTAACAGACATGCAAATATATTCAGTATATATTGACGGATACCGCTACATCCTATTCATAATAGATGTATTCTCTAGATATCTGTGGCTAATTCCCCTGAAAAATAAATCGCCTGAAACAGTTGCTAAAGCGACCAAAACGTTGATGGTAAAAGAAGAAAGGGTTCCTGGCTATTTTTGTACGGACATGAGGAAAGAGTTTATAGGTCGCGCTTTTCAGAACATGCTGACAGAGTTTAGTATGAGTTACAACAGTAGCAGCTCTATACATAAGGCCTCTTTAGCTGAATGAGTTCAACGTACCATAAAGGAACGCATGCATCGCTTTTTTACACATAAAAACACATACAGATATAAAAACGTTCTCGGGTGCTTCGCATCATCATACAACCGTTCACACCACCGTACGATTGGCACAACACCTAACGAAGTTTTAGAAAGAGGTGCGCTGCCAGAGGTGAGAAGAGCTACAGCACCGCCACCACAGTCTACACATTTCAAAATCACTGATTATGTAAGGCTATCACGTTCGGGAAATAAATTCGCGAAGGGATTTGAGCAAGGATGGACACATGAGATTTTTAAAGTTAGTGCTATGAGACCTAAAGGTGAGATAATGATGTATTACGTTGAAGATTTCAATGGGGAAGAGGTCGCTGGGGGCTTTTACCGCGAGGAGTTGCAGAAAGTGACATTTAATTTAGGAGAAAGTGTTTAAAATTTATAACATTTTAGGCAGCAAAAGTTCAGGAAAGAGAAAAATGTACCTGGTGAAATGGCTGGGTTACCCAGAAAGCTTCAACACCTATATAAAAGTTGCTGCAATAATGAAGCTTAATTAGTATGCAACATGGCGCCTAGTCACTTCTATGTCATACTCTAGACCTCTTCTTCTCTCTCTGTACATCCTAATAACACCCTCCCCAACTTTGTTACATAACTTCACGGACCATTGAATTGGAGCGTGATTCGTATGAGCTGGGTTTATGTGCACTCCAGTTACTCTCCAAATTTTTAACTCTTGAAAATGAACAAATCATATTTCTGATCCTTAGAAGAATCGATGAGTACGAAAAATTAGGCATAACCTTAGACAATACTATGCGATCAGTCCTGTTCGGTGAGGAACAGTACTATAGCACAAATGTATGGCTAGGAATCGGGCATTATGATACAGCCATGGACATTGTGAGGGGGTTAAACAAGAGTCTTGAAAAATCGTACCTGACAAACACTTTACTTTTTGAAGTCGTAAACATAGGCACGCCCGCATGCACATTGAAGTTAAAGTCAACGCTTAGTAGAAATATTAAAGATAAAGAGCTGTTCACAATTGTGGCTGAGGGCCGATATTGCGCAGCTCTTCAAAGAGATACCTTTCACGAAGCACAGCATGACTTGTTCAGCTTAATATATCAAATGAAGATGGAGAAATTAAGTGAAAACTGTCCGCCCCTAGACATGTGCTATATTTACAGCAATATCGTATAGCACCAATTTGTTGGGGACACCCAGGCGCGCCTGCTGCGCAGAGCACATCCCCAACCATAGAGGGAAAAGTTTGAGCATTACATATGACAAGCCCCATTATGTGAATGTTGCGACTAATCTATTAACCAACATCTCGATATATATAAGAACGATTGAGGGAAAAAATTTCCCATTCGGTGGTGGGAGCTTAACAGTGAAAGTACACTTTCGTCGTTCATAATGACCCGAAGGCCTTTCACAGTCTATCGAGGAGTGAGATACCAGCGTGGGAGTGGACTTGGATCCCTTTTTTCATCCATACTACGCACCGCTGTCCCACTGTTGAAGAGGGGTGCCAGGTACCTAGGGTCGAAGGTGTTACAATCAGGTTTTAACGCGGCAGAAGATATAATGGTCGGAACTAAGCCTAAAGAAGCTCTAAAAAAACATTTAAAACATACACGGGACGAAATCATCAAAGATGCAAAGTGAAAAATGCGTGGTAGCGGAAAGAAGAGTTCTGCCAGGAAGAAGGGGTTACCACGAAGTGCTCTAAGCGTATGAACCTATGGCAGATCATTTTTGTAACTGATATAAGCTGAGGACACTACTCTCACGAATCATAGGCTTACTAATACTTGTCGAGAGAGGTGACACTATTTCTGACTCGTCATGGCACGTTTCATCTATTCGTGTAGTTCACAATGCTCTAAATCGGAAATGAAAAAATGGATCCAAGCCCACTCCCACGCTGACATCTCACCCCTCGATAGACTGTGAAAGGCCTTCGGGTCATTATGAACGACGAGAGTGTACTTTCACTGTTAAGCTCCCACCACCGAATGGGAAATTTTTTCCCTCAATCGTTCTTATATATATCGAGATGTTGGTCAATAGATTAGTCGCAACATTTTCATAATGCGGCTTGTCATATGTAATGCTAAAAAATTTCGCTCTATAGTTTGGGATGTGTACAAAGTGCAGCAAGCGCGCCTGGGTGTCCTCAACAAATTCATGCCCTACGATATTGCTGTAAATATAGCACATGTCTGGGGATGGAGAGCTTTCACCCAATTTCTCCATCTTCAATTGCTACATTAAGCTGGACATTTCATGCTTTGCCGCGTGAAAGGTATCTCTTTGGAGAGCTGCCCTATATCGGCCCTCGGCCACAATTGTGAACAGCTCTTTATCTTTAATATTTCTACTAAGCGTTGATTTTAACTTCAATGTGCATGCAGGCGTGTCTATGTTTACGACTTCAAAAAGTAAATCGTTTGTCAGGCACGACTTTTCAAGACTCTTGTTTAACCCCGTCACAATATCCATGGTTGTATCATAATGGCCGACTCCTAACGATACATTTCTGCTATAGTACTGCACCTCACCGAACAGGACTGATTGCATAGTATTGTCTAAGGTTATGTCTAATTTTTCGCACTCAGCGATCCTTCTAAGGATCAGAAATATGATTTGCTCATTTTCAAGAGTTAAAAATTTGGTGACTAACTGTAGTTCACATAAACCCACCTCATACGAATCACGCTCCAATTCAATCGGTCCGTGGAGTTCTATCGCAAAGTTGTACAGACAGAGAAGATGAGGAAGGGAGTGTGACATAGAAGTGGCTAGGCGCCATGTTGCATACTAATTAAGCTTCATTATTGCATCAGCTTTTATATAGGTGTTGAAGCTTTCTGGGTAACCCAGCCATTTCACCAGGTACATTTTTCTCTCTCCTGAACCTTTGCTGCCTAAATTTTTTTCAATTTTAAACACACTTTTTCCTAAATTAAATGTTACTTTCTTCAACTCCTCGCGGTAAAAGCCTCCTGCGATCTCTTCCCCATTCAATTCTTCAACGTAATACATCATTATCTCACCTTTAGGTCTCATAGCACTAACTTTAAAAATCTCATGTGCCCATCCTTGCTCAAATTCCTTCGCGAATTTATTTCCCGAACGTGATAGCCTTACATAATCATTGATTTTGAAATGTGTAGAGTGTGATGGCGGTGCTCCATCTCTTCTCACCTCTGGACGCGTACCTTTTTCTAAAACTTCGTTAGGTGTTGTGCCAATCGTACAGTGGTGTGAACGGTTGTATGACGACGCCAATGACCCCGAGAATGTTTATATATCTGTATATGTTTTTGTGTGTAAAATAGCGATGGATGCGTTCCTTTATGGTACATTGAACTCTTTCAGCTAAAGAGGCCTTAGATATAGAACTACTAGTGTAGTAACTGATATTAAACTCTGTCAGCATGTTCTGAAAAGCGCGGCCAATAAATTCTTTCCCCATATCCGTACAAAAATAGCCAGGAACCCTATCTTCTTTAAACATCAACATTTTGGTCACTTTAGCAACTGTTTCAGGTGATTTATTTTTCAGTGGAATAAGCCACAGATATCTAGAGAATACATTTATTATGAATAGAATATAGCGGTATCCGTCATTATACACTGAATATCTTTGCATGTCTGTTAAATCCGCTTGCCAAATAGAGTCACAAACCCTGAACCAGTCAAAAAGCAGCCAAAAAGAGCCCGAATGACTGATTCTCCTGAGCCAAGTTCTTCAAAGTCGTCACTACTGGACTCGATGAACGCATTTTTGAGTTCAAGCAGTGAAGAAGAAGAAAGTTCACCAAGGATCAACAAGAAGATGCGAGTTCTTCTAGACAACTATCACAAAGAAAAAAGAATTGCTCCCGACGATGATCCTCTTCAGTGGTGGAAAGATAACGAACTAAAATACAAAGAACTTGGCTGTATTGCAAGAACATATCTTGCTTGCCCTTCAAGTAGCATTCCAAGCGAGCAGCTCTTCAGTGGAGCGGGAACGTTGTACGATGAGAGGCGTTGCCGCTTGAAAGGTGAAAATGCAGCAAAAATATTATTCTTGAAATTCACACTGCCTGTCATTAAGTTTGACATCAGTTTTTCAATTGAATAATAATCCATAACTTTCCAATGGGTGGAGGCTGGGGAAAGTGGTAGGTGGGATGAACAGTGCGATGGGTCCACGTCCCTCATCCTGGTAACACACTTAGTGCAAAATATGGTTTTAATTAATTTGACCTATTCTTTCATAATAGCTATATAAGTTTAGAATATACTTCATTTAAATAGTATTTATTTAGTAAATACCTTATGTTGAACACAAGTTTTGCAACACACAAATAGCGGTAGCGGTGTATTGCAAAACTTGTGTTCAACATAAGGTATTTACTAAATAAATACTATTTAGTATATATTATGTACCAAGTGTGGCTAAATCGCACTATAGTGGCTAAATCCAGTTAATAATTACGCATTTTTCCTAATATATGATAACCGCAACCGCAACCGCGGTTGGAAAAAATTCGACAACCGCAAACACAACCGCAACCGCGGTTGTGAAAAACCGACCACTCGATCCATCACTAATATATATATATATATAGTTCCTGCCCCGTGTGACGGTTACACGTGTTTCGTTGGAAAGTCCGAATAAAACTGATATTACAATAAAAATCCTGCAGTTAATCCTTTCTAAGTAGTGAAAATTTTTGAGTGAATATTCAGTGAACACAGTCGTATGCCTATTTAAGTAGTGAAATAGCGGCGTATGTTGAAATAAAGCAAATAAAATTAAAGCAACTTAACCTGTTTCTGAGTGTTTTCTCTCGGAGGAAATCTAACTGCCCATTGAAAGGCAATATCTCTCAGTTATCCCCCGCGGTACACTCCAGGGCACCAATCAGTGAGAATCTACAGTGTGCCACATCCTCTATCCCCCACCCCACGGAATAAGGGGAAAAACTTTCTCTCCCTCATTTCTAAAGTCAAATCAAATACCTCACTTAATAAATTACCATTTTGAGTTAATATTTCGTGTACAATCATTTACATTCCATTAGAAACATGGCAATGGCAAATCAATTCATACAACCCTGTCGATACTGCAAAAAAGAAACAGATGAATCAAAGACGATTCGCTGCGATTTTTGCCGGACCTTAGTCGAATTTCAGTGCCAAAGATGGAGCGACGAAGAAATCTCTCTTATAACAGGCGCTAAACAGTTGAACGGAATTAAGTTCTTCTGCAAAAGCTGCATAATCGAAATAAACTCGTTTACGTTTTTTAAAGCAGAACGAGACTATGAGGTAAAGGCAAAAGAGGAGTTTGTGAATAGCGAACGGAGAAAAGAAATAGAAGGAACGAAGATAGTACGAGAGGAAACTGCGAAAAACGAACAGGAAAAAAAACAGAAAAAGCAGAAATAATAGAAATAAAAGAAGCACCAACAGAGGAAACAGGGCCACAAAACCAAATCCAAAGATTTCAAACAAAGGGCATTAGTAGCAATAGGAAAAAAACAAGTAGACAATAAAGAAACTATACTGAAACCACCAAAAACAAAGGCCCCAAGTGAAAAAGGGGAAGAAACTATATATAAATACTATTTGAAAGGAATATGCAGATATAAGTGAGGAGAATGTATTTACGAACACCCTCCTGTGTGCAACTACTTCTACAATAATGGTCACTGCAAATTTGGTGGAAATGCAAATTCTACCATCCGGACATTTGCAAGACCTACGCGACATATGGAACCCGCCAGTACGGGAGAAAATGCTACAACTATCATCTCCCGACAAGTTCAAAGGACAAAGGACAAGTTTCAAATGACAACAAAAGGAATGTGAGAAAAAAATATGAACCCAAATAGCAAACAAAACACAAATACTGTAGCATACAAAATTTTTTAAACATCTCGGACACAATACGGCTGCTAAGTCTTATACAGCACATGCAGCTGACACAGCTGGGAACCCTCGAGCTGGACCGCTACATGGCAACAAGCTACCAGAACAGGTAGGCGGGAACGGATCCATCTCGGAGGACCACAAGGCTACAAAACACGCAGTATCAAAGGACAACGAACTTAAAATGCACAAGGGGCAATGCAAAACATAGAACATAAACATTGTCCTGGAAAATATTCAAGGAATAAAACCGAACAATTCACTAAACAAAGTTTCGTACCTGAAAGGTTTATTGAACGAAACAAGGGCGGACATCGCATGCCTCAGAGAAATACATCTTAAAGATTGCCAATGAAACTGCGAGAACTGCGAGCACGTATCGATAAGAAAGAATTGCATAGCGATGGATTCAGCTTACTAAGAGCGGATAGAACAACAAGATGTAAAGGTGGCTGTGCTATTTATATAAGGCAGAGCTTTCCAAACTTTTAACGTTGGCGACAAATTTTAAGCATAACAATTTTCACGAAACATTAATTAATTTTTGTTATCAAATATCAAATATCAGATAATTTTTCAGTAGGTGGTTTATCTTGTAGCCGATTTTGTTGATAGAAAAATCAAAATTTTCAAAATACAAAAAACACTAATGTGTCGCGACACACCAGTTTGGAAAGCTCTGATATAAGGGGTGGCAAACAATGATTGCCTCCCCCCTGCACAGATGAAACTAATAGAGGTGTACAAAAAAACTGATTGTTGCATCTTTTAGACAATTTAATTCTACGTCTAAACAAAACCACTCGATAGTTGGTGTTGCCTCCTTGTGCTTGGCGGACGGCTTCAAGTCGGCAAGGGTAGGAGGTGAGGAGAGACTCGAAAAGGTCAGTGTCGTACTCAAGATTTCGGAGGATTGTTTCGATGTGCTGCTCCATGGTCCGGCTGCAGAATCGGGTGGCTGGTGGTTCAGCAAGCATCAGGGATTTCACTCGGCCTTTCAGGATGGATCCTGAAAGATTCTCCCTTTTTTTTGCCGACCCGACAATGCAGTCGTAGTGTAAATGGAGAATTTCCAGTGGCATAAAGAAATGCTCAATAAATCCGTAATTTTTATTAGTTTTCTTTGAAATTCGCTCACTATAGGAAATTTACTTATTTGTGGGGTGTGAAAAAAATATTGAAATCTGACCATAGCTTTCGATTTTACAGCCAAAGTTCGAGGTCTTCCTTTTTTTTGCCCACCCTATAGTTATGCACGCATTATTTTTAGGCTTAGCACCTTTCATAGAGCAAACATGCTTTAATGCTTTACTCCATCTCCTTTATATGTTTCGGAACATGTAGTACAACGAATTTCATCACACATGTGCTCGAATTTTCCCCAACTGTCCATCATATGAAGCATACCGCACTCGCAAATTCTCATTTTCTTGGACGTCTCATTTGATTTATGGAAATCAAAACAGGTACTATTGAAAATTGTGCGTCTACATATATTACAGTCCCTCTTCTCAGCTTCAACCAATCGGCTTTCACATTTGGGGATTTTACACTGTCGGCAAACCATGTGACAATCCTTACAATGTTTCACTACATCATTCGTAAACTCGAGACACCCTTTAGGGCCTTTACACAAATCATGGTGTCTTCCATACAGTACTTACGGCTTTTATAATAACTCCCATAGAGTTCTTATATTGCGAATGGGGAGATGCGTTGTCCCCGACAAACCTAAAATAAGTAGAGGCTTTGTACGATCTCTTACACTGCTTTTAAAAACATACACAGTCGTTAGACGATCATCCATTCCAAATACAACTATATGAACACCCATTTCCTGCTCTACCCTTCTCAGCTCTTCAGGTCCCACATCACAGCCAAATTCAAGCCTGCAATCTGGAGCTAATGTACCAACACGTTGTACAATCGACGGCATCCAATTTTTTTGGTAGCTGTATTTAGCACAGTAAATATATGGGCCAAGATTATTGCTATAAACCCACAACCACAATCGAGATTAGTGTGCCTTTTGTGTATTTTGTAGATGTTAAAGTTAAGAGTATAAGGCGTGGCGTCGTGACCTACAGCATGGAAGACGTGGTGTATATCGAGCGTGAAATTCCTCAAGTTAAACTCTGTCCCGCTTTGGGCGGCCTGAGCGATGCACGATAAAATGTAGACCGTATCCTCGGCAGCCAGACTCCTCTATGGTATCACTATCCAAAAGTCGTCTCTATCTCCGTCATTTGCTCCGAACCCGAGAGCCAGTCTTACTCTGGACTCGCGTCCCTCACTGTTCTGAAGGGTAAACTCTACGATACGTTAAACTTTGCGCCGCAGTCCGTGTTCAACACCGTTGTTATACACGACTCGTGCATCGGCCCTAACTGTGTAACGTCTTCTATTCAGGGCCGGGGTGATGGTGACGTTGCGCACCAGTTCGATTGATATGCTTCATTCTACAGGTTGAGACATTGTTTCCGAGTCGGAGGGTACAGCTGGAGGATATAGTGAACTGGGATAAGTGGGGGTATATTTATTCAGGGTTGGTGCAACTGCAGATGTTGTACCGTAAGACGTGGAGGGTTGAGGAAAGACATTGGTCTATTTCACAAAGGTGTTTACGACGTTAGCTCGATAAAGGGCGATGAGCATACGGTTATTGTAATTGAAGATCTCATGTTAGAAATGAATAAAACGTTCGCTGAAACATTTACAGTATTCTCCCACCATCTTAACATAAGTGTGTTCTTCACCAATCAAAACCTGCTTTTCAATAATAGATACATGCGTGATGTATCGCTAAACACGCAATATCTAGTCTTATTCGCACAGCGTAGAGATATATCGCAAAATGAGGTATTGGCCACTCAAATGTTCCCGAATCAGCGTAAGGAGTTTTTGAAAGTATATAAAAGAGCTACAAGCCAACGTTACGGATACTTGGTTTGTGACCTTCACCCGCGAAACACGTTTAAGGTGCTTCAAAGACAGACATGTCAACTCTCACGGATTTTCCGTGAGACTCATGGATTTTAAGTCTCAAACTCCCTTTTGTGGCATATGTTTCCAGTTATCAAAATCAGGCACAGGCAAAGTCAAGCAAAATCTCAGATTTTCATACAGTACTTCAAGGTTGACGTCTTTGCTGAGAACGAATATATTTCTGAACAAGGCTGAAACGGTGTATATCCCAAAATGACGAAGAGGTTAAAGGAATACCATGAATAAATAAAATTCTGTCAACGACTACCGCGCACTTTCCAGCAACTGTTTTTGAAAATAATGACCCAGACTTTTTAAAATTCATCTGTGAAATCTGCCTTAACGTTATAAAATGCAACGCACCAATGAAGACCACTTAAAAGTCGCCTTTTCGTTATTACAAGAAAATAATACGTGAACTCTCTCATAAAAAGCAAAGTGGTGGGAAAGAAAAAGTGAATTATTGTGCAAAGAGGAGGATCATTCATCGCTATCTTATTTTCATTTTTGGGGCCTTTATTGTCCAGTCGAATATAATGAAGAAAGTGGTCGTGGAATCAGTTCTTGAGCCCAGTAAAAATAGGCTTAAAAGAATGGAGAATGAATTGGTGAATCTCCTAAACAGCGAAAAGCTTCTTGACGAGAAAAGAATTTTATACCTAGGAGCTCTTCAGAAATTTCTTCAAGAGCTCGAAGATTAGATTATAAGAAGCCTGCCGAGGTACCCATGGTTATCAGACATAGCGCTGATGATGTTGAACGTAGCGGCACAAAGTCTGCTGGCGAGACTAGAGGCGATCAACAAACGAACAACCGGGTGAGTCCGCAATACCTCGAACATGTATTAAAAAATAGTCTAACCCATACATTGAGGAATAAAGGCTTTAGTCTTAATATTCTATTGAGTGAGGACCCCATTATACAATGGTGCGATACTGGCGAGGTTGTTTTTAAAGGATCAAAGATACAGGGTTCGAATATTATTGATACCATACATAATTTGGTGAGAAAGTGGGATAGGCCATCACGAACAGGCTGGAAGCATGTTAAACTGAGACTACAGCAAATAAACATTCCAAAACGCTGATTGGCAACCAGAACAGATTAAAAGACTTAGGACAAGCAATGCATGTGCCACAACAGAGCACGCCTTTGCCTACGGTGGTAACATCTCTGAAGAAGAAGAAGAGGCCAAACAGCAGCGCGCAACTCTACCCGTGCACCTATAAAATACGCAAATGGTTAACATATTTTGAAAAAATTATTATGACATCTCAAATCCAGCCTCCTATGTGGAAATTAATAGACTGTACAGAGGTGTATATGATGAAGGAATAGAGAAAAAGGATGTTGAAAGGTTTTTGCGTGAGCAGGACGCTTATACACTTCCAAAACCGGTGAGAAGAAGGTTTAAAACTGTCAAGACAGTAGCCACTTCGATTTATTCTCTTTGGCATGCTGACTTAACTGACATGCAAAGGTATTCGGTATATAATGACGGCTATCGCTACATACTCTTTATAATAAATGTGTTCTCTCGACACTTGTGGCTAATTCCTCTTAAAAATAAATCCCCTGAAACAGTTGCTAAAGCTACAAAGGCAACGATGTTAAAGGAAAACACGATCCCCGGATAATTTTATACACATCTGGGTAGAGAATTTATAGGCCGAGCGTTTCAGAATATGTTATCAGAGTTTAATATCAATTATTACAAATCCAATTCTTTACATAAGGCATCTTTAGCGAAAGAGTGCAGAATACCATAAAGGAACGTATGCATCGTTATTTTACGTATAAAAGCACGTACAGATACATAGACATTCTGGAACATTTGGTTCGTCCTACAACCGCTGACGCCATCGTGTGATTGGTATATCCCCTAACGGGCTTTTAAAAAGAGGCCCGCATACAGAGCTTGAGGCGAGAAAAGATATTCGCAGAGCGATGCCACACACTGCGCGTTTCAAAATCAATGATTATGTAGGGCTGTCACGAGCGGGGAATAAATTCGCGAAAAGATTTCAGCAAAAATGGACTCAGGGGATTTTTAAAGTTAGAGCCGTCAAGCCTAAGGAAAGCGGGGTTGTTATGTAGTGTTGAGGACTTGAATGGTGAAGAAGTTGGGGTGGTCTCTATGGCGAGGAGTTGTAGAAAGTGACTTTTAATTTAGGAAAAAGTGTTTAAAATTGAAAAAAATTTAGGAAGCAAAGGGACATGGACATGGAAGAAAATATATCTGGTGAAGTGGCAAGGGTACCCGGAAATCTTCAACTCCTATATAAAAGGTGATGCAATGATGAAACTTAAATAGTATACAGCATGTTGCCTAACCACTTCTACGTCACACTGTCACCCTCTGCCTCTTTGGACTCGCATCCAGACAATACTCTGTCCAACTTTATAACAGAACTGCATAGACCCATCGATTTGGGTTCTGAATCATACGAGGTTGGATTGTACGAATTTCAACTGACCAAGAAACTTTTAAGTATTGAGAAGAAAGAAGTCGTTTTTATGATTCTTAGAAGACCTGATGAATGTGAAAAATTAAGTGTAACATGAGATGATACTATGCGTTCGGCAAAGAACGGGGGCATACAGTACTACACAACAGAAATAACACCTGGTCCAGCGTATTATGACAAAACAGTAGATACTGCAAGTGCCTTGAACGAGGCTCGAAAAGTCAAACCTCACGTCTGATTTACTTTTTTAAGTCGTAAACAATGACATACCTGCACATACTTTGTTGTTAAAATCAAGGGCGAGTAGAAATATTAAAGACAAAGAACCGTTCAAAATTTTGCCTGGGTGTAAATACGGCCTTCCCTTCCAAAGAGATACTTTTCATGAATTACCATATGAGTTAGTTTATTATACAAACTAAAATTGGAGAATTGAGCAATAGCGGCCGTTCTCCCTATGTGTTATATTTACAGCGACATTGTAGAACATCATTTTGTTGGAGATATTTAGGTGCGCCTCTTACGCATTGTGCATATGATAAGCCTTATTACATCAAAGTCGCATCTAACCCACTAAACAGTATTTCAATATATATGAGAACAATTGAGGGGAAAAGTTTCCATTCGGTAACGGGAGCTTAACTGTGAAGCTTCACTTCTGGTGTGTTGCGACAGGATAACACAAAGGCCATTTTCCCTCTCTGAGGGGTGCGTTATCAAGGGGAAGCGGTATCGGGTCAATTTTTTTCGGCTACACTGCATACTGCTGTAGTCTCACTAAAAGGTGGCGCCAAATATCTTGGAAGGAATGCCCTACAATCAGGACTTAATACCGTTGAAGATATAATGGTAGGCATTAAGTCTAAAGAAGCTTTCAGAAAACATTTACGGCGTACACGGGATGAAAATGTCCAAAATGCGAAAAGATGAATGCGCGGTGGCGGTTTTAAAAGGAGAAAGTAAAAATAAATAGTTTCAACAAGGGGAAGAAAGCGCACTGTACGGCGGGGAAAAATAAAAAAGATAAATAAACAGACAACGCGTGGTGTAAAGCAGAAAAGGGGCTCAAAAAGAAAAAACATTTATTCTAAACATACGAAACCACTCGTAGACTTATTTTTTAAAAACTAATAAAAGTAAATCTGTTACAAATGTCTCTCATAGATGGTTGTACAACTGAAGTGGAAGGCTGTATTAACAATTGCTATGGCACAGTTTATGCATCCCCAAAGCTCGGAGTGCAGCAAATCAGAATTAGCACTCTTTGATGTGCCGCCAACGCAAACAAGAATTGCGGAGACCGTATTCATCAAAATTCATCCTCTCAACGCTATTGGGTTATCGACTGGTCCTATAGAGTTCGCGTTATCGTCGTCAGTTAACCATTTTTTTGCTCCTTCAAACGTATTTCTTTACACTAAAATAAGAATCGCACATTGGGGCGGAGCAGATTATGAAGAGGGATACGCAGTATACCCAGAAAACAACTTACATAAGTTAATAAGGCAGTGTGATGTGTACCTAAACCAGACAAACCTCTCACCAGGGGCTAGCTATCATCATTATAGAGCCTATTTAGAAACTGTTTTAAACTTTACGATAGATGCAAAAGAAACTCATTTGGCCGCTCACGAGTATTATATGCCCCATTTGCTGGATTGTGTAAAACTAAAAACTAAATTTAAAATTTCTAAAAAGAAAATTTAAGACTGCTACGGAAGATTACATTCTGATTTTTCGTCAAAAGAAAAACTGCTTTTGAACGATGTTGAAATGAGAATCAAAATCATACGCACAGGTCCCGAGATATGCTTAAATCTGGATAAGGATAGCGAGCAATCTATTAAGCACTCTATTGTACACAATTTAGACACGTATCTTAGAGTTCGCCGTCGCCGCGTGAAGCTATCTGCCTCCAAACAGTTGGATATTGAGAAATGATTCTTAAAAGATACAGCTAAATACCAACGAAACGTGTAATATAAAAATGCATACTGTCACGGCCGGTTTAATTAGCAAGCTGATACAAAATGTGGCATTGGCGATTCTACCGTAACGTGCCCTTATTGGTATGCTTGATTATAAAGCTGTGGTTGGCGAATATAAGAATTCGGCTTTCAAATTCCAAAATTTTGGAATAAAAAGCATAACATTGCTTGTTAATGGCACGTCTGTAGGCGGACCATTCGAAATGAGTTACTCTACAGACAACGAATTCTCTTTATGTTCAAGCGCATACCACAATCTGATCCGCGATATCAACGGTTGCGATGTATTTGGTACAGGCCTGAGTAGACAATTTTATAATGCTTTTGATCTTTCACCTGATCAATGTGCTAGCGTAAGTACGCATATGAATCCGCAGTTACAGGGCAGCCTAGGGGTAAGATTTGAATTTGGTGAAACATTATCCAGCCCGATAAGCGTGTTTTACTTGGAAAGCCAGAACATCGTTGAGACTGACCGCTTCAGAAGCGTGTCTGGCGATTTTTAAAAATAATGGACGAAAGAACGATACGAATGGTAATGATGCTGGATTATTTCACGCGAAACATATTCGTTGGGAGTTATGCAAAAAAATGAAAAATTAAAACACCTGATTACGAAAAAATAAATGCGGCGTTTATAGTAAATAGCGATTCAGTTGGTAGACATGGTATCCAGTGGTTCGGGGTATGTCTTAGAAATAAAGAATGTGTCTATTGTTATGACTCTTTAGTACTACAAATATGGCAAGACTCCGCAATTATGGCAAGACCCCGCGAGTTTTATAAAACAGCTACGTATACCCTTAATCGTGTAAAATCCACAACATTATCAAAGTTTATACTGAAATGTGTTTGGGCATTATTGTCTTTGTTTTATTTTATTTTTGGCTTATGGAAACAGCTTTTCAACTTTCTGAAAAAAAATGGACTCGTACGATTATGAATCTAATGTTAAGCTTGTGTTTAGTGAGGTAGTCGATAGATTCCCATTTGTATTAATAGCTAAAATTGTACTAGTTATTTGTATAAAAGTAATACAAAATCTTATTCCTGATTTTATAGCTCTTAAAACTATATATATATACAGTATATATATTTTATAATTGGGTCGTCTCCGATGTTGGCGACCCCGAGTGGGTTCTTTTCTTCCTTCGGTTGAAGGGGGTACCTCTATGCCCTTTTATGTCACTGGGGCATCAGGATGGCTTTGATGCTTAAAGGGAGTAAGCCGTAGGGATGAATGATGAGTGGGAGCTTACTACAAGTTTATTAGATGATAAATGGGAGTAGATGAACCGGCCCAACGGCGACGGGTTTATACGTAAAGTATGGGTAAGTTCAAGTAAAGGAATCGTCCTGGGTGAGAATAGTCCGAGACTTATATAGCCTCAATTCTCACGCATGCGCATTGGACTCGTGTCTATAAGGTCGAGCATCCTCTGCTACTTACTGAACAAAGGGGTGGTTATTCTATAACAATTCCTCCACTTTCCAAAAAATAAATGTTTTCTTCCTCGTCCCAAGAAAAGTCAAATTCACAAACGAGACAAAACTCATTATCACATCCTGACAATTGAATAAGTACTACTAAAAAGACAAAGTAGAGTGAAAATAAAAACACAGTTAGAGGGGAGATTATACACCGAATTCTGTAT
Source organism: Bathynomus jamesi (assembly GCA_023014485.1). Classification (NCBI taxonomy): domain Eukaryota; kingdom Metazoa; phylum Arthropoda; class Malacostraca; order Isopoda; family Cirolanidae; genus Bathynomus; species Bathynomus jamesi. The sequence goes on along the minus strand of JAJOZX010003408.1, from coordinate 182,983 downwards.
AGAAAGCAAATAGTCAGAAAATAAAGTCACAGTAATAGAGGAAGAACACAAAAATGTTTTTTCTCTAAGGTTCATCCACTGCACTTAAAGACCATTAAAAGTTACAGGCCAAATTAATCATACATAGAACAAAATTTGGAGTAGACAAGTCAAAACGAAAGTTAAACAGATAAATTAATTCACATCACAATATATTATAGGTAATTTGAAATCATAAAACAAACATTAAACAAAAACCAACATAAAAAAAATATTAACCAGATATTAAAGAGCATTATTAAATAAACGTTAAATCATTATTGGTAATCAGAAATTATAAAACGATCATTAAACAAACATGTAATCATTAAACAAATCCCAAAAGGTGGTTCTAAGTTAAATAGCGGACTACAAACAAACTAAGAAACACATTTGTAATTAGAATGAGGGGAATAATTAAAATAGAGCACAATTTTAAGCTCGAATCAACAATAAAAAACTCCAAATAATAATCAAGGACCTCATCGTAAAACCTTTCCCAAATATAGATAAAGACTTATCATGTATAATACTCACACCTGAAGTAAATTAATCAAAACAATAATCATACTAACCCACAGAAAAGAATAGAATCGAAAAGAAAAACAGACTCTGAGGTATATGTTAGGAAATTAACAAATACAGATTATAAACTCATAGACGAAAATGTAAAATATATACATAAAAACATATAGAATATATGAAATTTATAAAATAAAAATAGGAAATGTAAAATATAAATTATAAAAACGTAAAATGTAAACTTATAGACGAAGATATAAAACAAAAGAAGATAAACCATCCTGCAATATATTTGGCAAATCAGATAACGGAACATAAATATGAAGCTAATAACTCAGTCACGGGTTAAAAGTAAATGTACTCAGACTAGAGGTGTACACACTTCGTTAAACACTGTTACACAGACTAGAGGGGACCTCACTCGTGGGTTATTCGCCCCTCGGGTACGTCGTTTTCTCGGGAGCCATTGCTGGCCTCAGATTCCGAAGCGAATCTCACTCTCGGGTAAGGTATACTCGGCAAAGGTCGAGCACCTATAATTGAGACGGAGCTGGGTGACGCAGTTGGGGAAGAAGGTTCTGGAGCTATTGAAGAATAGGGACCCCAGCCTTCTTTAGTTAGGCTTATAATAAGGCTAACTAACGAAAATATCACGACCTAACCTAAACAATCGTTAGGTTAACTGTACGCCCTTGACGATTGGTTAGGTTAGGTCATGATATTTTCGTTAGTTAGCCTTATAAAGCTAACTAAAGAAGGCTGGGGTCCCTATTCTTCAATAGCTCCAAGGTTCTTCCTGCAGACGCTTCCTAAAGCAAACTATAATGCTTTTTTGCAAAGAGTCAAGGTTGTCTCGAAGTTCGGTGACGTATCTCCTCAAAGTAGATACATCATATATGGTGATATTGATGAGCGTCAAATGGTGGTTCGATGCAGTAGCAATGTCTTCCTGGTTCCTCTCGATAATTTATACGTGTTGTAACAATTCTTCCACGGTGGCGTCTCTGGCTACTCCAAAGGCCGTGTGGAAGAAGTCCCCCACAGCATTGATTAGCCCTGTGTTGCTGAGATCGTCGATGTCCTCCCTGGGTAGAATGTCAAAGAAGGTGCAGATATCCTTGCTGGCCTCGTTCAGTTAGTCGTAGAGATTTTCGACTGTCCTCCGAATGAGATACAGTTCTGATACGAGCCGATTATTGTTCTTTAGTTTCCCATACGATGGCAACGCATGGTCACACTCGTTCTGCAGTAACTCCATTTTTTTTCGGAGGGCGCGCAAGTCTTCCAAGTGGGGGGGGTTATGCACATTCGAACTGAGAACACATAGGTCGGTCCACTGGGTATGAGCGTTTTCTGCTTGGCGAAGAACACTCCATTCGGGTCCATTTCTTGAAATCCTGCGACTTCGTTTCGTGTCACCAGCAGAAGGATTAGCAACATCACCCACGAACAAAAGTCGGCCAGAGTAGCGCGAAATATTTTGGGGTAAGAATTTGGGGAACATGTGTCCCTTCTAACATCTTTTAACTAATTAACTCCCTCCACCTACCATTGCATATCCTCTATGGTACTGCACCTAATCTGGGGTTTTATTTTTAATTTTGATTAATCTTAATTTTATTTTTAATTTTGATTAATCTTAATTTTATTTTTAATTTTGATTAATCTTAATTTTATTTTTTATTTTGATTAATCTTAATTTTATTTTTAAGTTTGATTCATCTGTGGCATCCCTTTCTTGCTTTCCAAGTGACCATTCCTTATAACCTTTTTGTGGTATAAAAGCTGTACGTGGATTACAGTCAAGTGGTAGGACCTCATAGATGGATGGATGTCCATACATACACGCTCCTTCAAATCATACACACCTACATACATATTATAATCTATATTATAATCTAGAAGCATACATCAACACCTACACTTACACATATAGATGGGGACGTTGGCACATATTCATGAGGGTCTGTACTAACATCGCCATTCCCATACGCACACAGGTGCACACACACACACACGCACACTCGCTTACCTTTATACACATATACATGTACATCATATACACGCATATATATATATATGATGAATAAAACCACGAAGGAAAGGAAACACAGAATGGTGCTCAAGCGCTTTCGTCTAATGACATCCTCAGGAACACTGAAGTACATAAAGAGTTACGGCCTATATATAGGTTACAGAAAAAAAAAATATATATAATATATATTATATATATATATATATATATATATATATATATTATATATATACAATAAACGGAGAAACAAAATTAAAGGATTGTGGGAGGGGCACACAAATTTATAAGGAAAAACTCGATTTTTAGCACAAGATTAAATGAATTGTTCCAACCAATGTGAAAAATATCAAAGTAAAAAATAGCCCTACCAATAATTCAGGCATTATCTATAAAATTGGTTGTAAACAATGTGATTCCTTTTACATAGGTCAGACGGGAAAGGATTTGCACACACGTATAAAACAGCATCAATATTCCGTTAGAACAGGACAGTTGTCCAGTGCCCTTTTTGTCCATTTGTCAGAGTTATCCCACTGTATTGATTGGAATAATGCTTCAGTTTTATTTCACTCTAGCAACATTGTTAATAGAAATATTCTTGAGTCTGCCATTATCCAAATAACAAATAACTTCAACATAAGCAAAGATCTTTTTCAACTCGATCCTGTTGTTTTGAATTCCTTCAGAACAGATTTAGATAAGAAAGGTAGAACGCTAAATCTTTGGTAAACTTGTATGGCACCCTAATAACTTTTATTTTTCAATTTTTATATACAAAAAGGGCAGAGTGCTAAAACCCGGGCAGATTTCCAGTATAAATTTGTATATATTTTCTTTTTTTATCTATAACATTGGTTGGAAACAATTCATTTAATCTTGTGCTAAAAATCGATAGTTTTTCCTTATAAATTTGTGTGCCCCACCCACAATCCTTTAATTTTGTTTCTCCGTTTATTGTATATATATATATATATATATATATATATACATATTTTTTTTTTTCTGTAACCTATATATAGGCTGTAACTCTTTATGTACTTCAGTGTTCCTGAGGATGTCATTAGACGAAAGCATTTGAGCACCATTCTGTTTCCTTTCCTTCGTGGTTTTATTCATCATAAATATTTTTCACGTGTTACTTTCGTGAAATAATTTTCATATATATATATATATATATATACACACACACATATATATATATATACACATATATATACATATACATATGCATATACATTATACATGCATATACCTACATACACATAATACGTTATGAACCTTATGTTGTTTCGTGCATTGGTCTCTCTTCACACGGAGGTCAAGCTGGTGGCCCCGCCTTTAGGTCTGTCCTGGTGGAGGAGCGAGTTGCTTTCTTGCGCTCTCCACCGTACATAGCCAGGCACGCCCGGCTCATCTGGTACTGTCCTGAGCCAGGCATCCAGTCTTTTCTTGAAGACTTCAACTTTGACCCCCGTTACGTTTCTGAGGTCCTTAGGAAGCTGGTTGAAAAGTCTTGGCCCCCTGACAACCAAGCTATTTTCCTTCAGGGTTGAGGAGGTCCCTTGTCGGGCCTTTAATTTGGGAACACTACACATTCTGCCTTTCCTAATTTCCAGTGTTGTTTGAATGGTAATTGGGTTTAGTTTTAGGTTTGGTACCATTTTTTCGATCATTTTCCATATGTAGATTATGATGTACCTCTCTCTTCTTCTTTGCAGAGAGTACAGATTTAGTTTACGTAGTCTTTCCCAGTAGTTGAGTTCTTTGCAGCCATCAACCTTGGCTGTGAAATGCCTTTGCGTTTCTTATAGTTTATTAGTTTCTTCCTTTTTATATGGGGACGTCAAAACTGAGCAGTATTCAAGTTTTGGTATAATCAGTGTTTTTAGCAGGGGAATCATTACTGTCCTGTCTCTTCTCTTGAACGTTCTTAGTACCTGTCCGGCGACTCTTTTTGCTTTATTCATCGCTATCTGATTTTGTGTTTCGAATTTCGCATCATCTGTCATTATTATCCCGATATCAATCGCTTTCGTGCTTCTCTGAATTTCCTGTCTATCTGGAGCATAATATGCAGTCTGTTTAAGTTCTTCTTTTTTTACCATATCTCAAGTGCTGAAATTTCTCGGCGTTGAATGACATGTTGTTGTCTTCTGACCACTTGTATATTTTGTTCGTGTCCCTCTGCAAGGCCTCCACGTCATGTACATCGCTGATTTTTCTGCTGATCTTTGTATCGTCTGCAAAGGATGTTACTAGAATGTTGCTGTTTACTCCGCTGTCTATGTCTGTTAACATGATAATGAACAGGAGTGGGGCCAGTACTGTCCCTTGTGGTACTGAGATGCGTACTTCCGATTCTGATGATGATATACCTTGAATTTTGACGACCTGCAGACGATCTCTAAGGAAGTTGTAGATCCATTTTCCCACTTTGCCTGTTATTCCCATATATTTAATTTTATGTACTATTATACCATGGTCACATTTATCGAAAGCTTTAGAAAAATCTGTGTATATAACATCGTAGTTGTCATTGCCTTCCAATGCATCTAGGATATTTTTGTAGTGTTCTATCAGTTGTGATAGGCATGACCTACCTGATCGGAATCCATGCTGATTTTCGTTGAATATTTCATGTGTCTCCAGGAAATCATAAATTTTCTCTCTAACTATTCTCTCAAATACTTTGGTGAGGTGGGACGTCAATGACACTGGTCTATAGTTCTTTGCTTGAGATCTGTCCCCTCCTTTATATATAGGGACAATGTTTGCTCTTTTCAAGATGCTCGGTATTTCCCCAGTGTCTAGGGATCTTCTCCATATCCAGTATAAAGGTGTAGCTATTTCATTTTTACAGTTTTTAATCAATAATGCGTTCCAATTGTCCGGACCTGCAGCTGAATGTGGTTTCATTTGTCCTATAGCTCTCGCTACATCTTCTGGTGTAAAATCAAAGTCTGTTATATATTCTCCTTGCAATTCCTCTTCAAAGAATGCATTTATGTCAGGTATCGCTTTGTCACTTTTTGGGGTACTGAAAACTGATTCATATTGAGCTCTCAATATATCAGATATTTCTTTTGGATCGTCGGTTAGTTCATTATTTCCCGTCCTTAAGGGCCCAATAGCGGCGCGCGTTTTTGTTTTCCTTTTTGCATAGCTATAGAAGTATTTTGGATTTTCCTTTATTGCTTCTACCGCCTTTTCCTCTTCCCTCTTTGTATGGTCCTTAATCAGGGCTTGTATTTCCCTATCGATACCCACCAGTTTTTCTTTTATTGCTTTCCTGTCATTATCTCCGCAGTTACCTAATTTCGCCTCCACTCTCTTTCTTTTGCGGAATAGTCTTCTGTTTTGCCTCTCTAGCCAGCTCCTCTTTCCTTTTGGCTGTGATTTCGGAGCATATTTTCCTAAAATTCTCAGCGTTTTTTCTTCCAAGGTTGTTAGCATTTCTTCAGTTGTTTTATTCTCGAAAATTGTTCTCCATTCTATTTAGGCCATGTGCGATCTGATTGCTTCCCAATTTATAGTCTTCGAGTTTAAGTTAAAGGCCCCGAATTTACTTCTTTCCACAATATGTGTATTGTCTTTTAATGCTGTCGTCATATTTGTTGATATCTCGATTAAGTTGTGATCTGAGATAATGGTTGGAGTTATTTTTATATCAGCAATCAAGTTCGTGTTATTCGTGAATACCAGATCCAGGCAGTTATTTTTTCTGGTATTTTCTGTTATCTCCTGTGTCAGCATAAACTCATTTGTGAGAGCCATCAACATTTTTGCTTGCTCCTGGTCTTCTCTTCTGCCCCCCTTGTCCTGGTGAATATATATATTCCTATCCTTTTTGTATTTTATAAATGGGAAGTTAAAGTCTCCGCAGATCATTATATTGGGGGATGGAGGGTTTATGGCCTTTATTAGCTTTCTGTTGTCATCAATGGCCTCCGAGAATTTTTCGGTTGGGGTGCTTGGAGGTCTATAGATGACTATTACTATAAAGTTTATTTTTTCCATTTTCACTGCTAGGAGTTCCACATAGCTGTTTGATTTACTTATTATCGTCTCTGTCATATGACCTTCCTGTACATATATAGCACAGCCACCTTTCCGTCTCGTCGTTCTATCGCTCTTAGTAAGTTGAAGCCCTCTATATTTATCTCTTTCTTATCAATACAATGTTCGCAGTTTTCACAATTTCCTTGGCAATCTTTAAGATGAGTTTCTGTGAGGCATGCAATGTCCGCCCTTGTTTCGTCCATAAATCCTTTCAGGTACGAAACCCTATTGAGTGATTAGTTTGGTCTTATTCCTTGAATATTAGCCAGGACAATTTTTATGTTCTCTGTTTTTCGTTGCCCCTTGTGCATTTCAAGTTCGTTTTCCTTCGATATCGCTTGATTCGTTGCCCTATGATCCTCCGAAAGAGATCCGTTTCCGCCTACTTGTATTGGTAGCTTCTTGCCCGGTAGCGATTTGGCTCGGGGGTTTCCAGCTGTGTCAACTGCATGTGGATGACATTTAGCATCCTTAAGGTGTCCGCGATGTTGAACAAATTTTCTTGTTCGCTTATTGTGTTCCTATTGTTGTTCCTATTGTTATTTTTATTCCTATTGTCATTTAAACGTTTTCCTTTGTTCGTTGAGTACGTCGGGAGATGTTGATAGTTGCATTTTTTCCCGAATTTGCAGGTTCCATATATATATATATATATATACCTACATATATAAGCAGGCCTTTATGTACTCGTGTATTCTCACACCGACACACGCATATGGAGTCATATGCATACACACATACACAAACAATAGTCCTATGCCAGACCTTTAATTTAGAAAGCAGTTCTTCTGCTTTCTTCTCTTCATCTCCCTCTGACTAAATACCTACCAAAGCTACCGTACTCTCCAATTTATTAGTTACCAAACTATTTATTAGTACATTAAATACTAAAATGTGAAATATAATTTCTACAATGCAGATCGTTATTTGTGTATTCTCACGTTGCTTCAGGAAACATAACGCAATCTGCTTCTTTGTCTTTCGTCCTGACCGGACGTGCAATGCATAAACAAGTCTGTTTATCGATAACTCTCTGATGAAAATCTATTTAGTCCAATTTCAGCAATATGAATAAAAAAATATATAAAATAAATATATAAAATAGTATATTATGTATATCGCGTCACGTTAGAAACGTATGATATAAATAATACATCCTGTAAGCCACTAAATAATGTTAAGAATCGATTGGTAATAATAATAATAATAATAATAACAACAATAATAATAATCATAATACTACTACTAATAATACTAATACTAATAATACTAATAATAACTAATAATAACTAATAAGAATAACACTAATAATAACAATAATAATCATAATAATAATAATAATTATTATTATTATTATAATACCAACATTACCAGACCATGTACTAATACTAATACGGATATTAATACCAATACCAATATCAATACTAATTATGATGTTAACACTAATATTTCAGACTAAATAGGGTGTAATGCCCGAATATAATTTGAGGAGTTTGTTATAAAGAATCATGTTTTGCATTGTCTATGGAAGTAGCAGGATGGTAAAATCGATATATTTATCGTGATGCCCCACCTCATTGTCGAAAGTACTCATGTACAATATTTGAAAATTTTAAAAGATACATACAAGGACACTATTTAAAATTTTTATTTTATTTGAAAATTTTTATTTTTGTATCGAGACACTCGCTAAAACGAGCACTTCCTTAATGATTTCAAAAATGTGGGCGTTTCTTCGTCAGGCCGCAAGAGTTGGGTCTCTGCTAGTGTTCCCTCTGTGTGAAACCCATCAATTCTAACGTTCCGACAAGATCGGGCGCATTCTTCAAAAGTAAATATGGAAGAAATCTCGCATATATCTATGCCTCGACATTACTATAGTCAAATCAGTATTCTAAGGTCCACCAGACCCTTAGATCTCAACGCGTAGTGTGGTGGCGTTACGACAAAGCGTTTGTGACTATTATTTGGTGTAGGTTCCTCCTTTATTTTCGGATCTTTGCGCATCGGATTGGGGGAGGAGAGTAGTATAGCCGCAAAAGGGGAGAGTGCAAGAATGTTGCAAGTGATTACGTAATGTTGCAAAGGGGGGTTGTTGCAAGGGGGTGGGGGTGTTGCAAAAAAAAGAGAAAAAAGGAAAAAAAAATAAAAAAATACCCCAAAGGGCCCTTTGTTGCCAACCGGGGTTGGAAGGGGCATGCAACTTGGAGGTGGAGTTCTCCCCCAAGCTATTCCCCCAAAGGGCCAGAAAGGAGAGAAAGGAGGAGAGAAAGGAGGAGAGGTGTTCACCTGGCAGGAGCCAAGTGCATATTAAGACTTCAGCCGAGTAGGCGTAGTTTTATAGGCTCCTAATCAGCCAGTTGGCTGAGCCAAGGGGGGGGTACACCTGAAGGAGAGAGAGACACCTGAAGGAGAGAGAGAGACACCTGAAGGAGAGAGAGAGAGTAGTGGCCTTTGATTGCAAGGCATGCAACTTGGAGGCGGAGTTCTCCCCCAAGTTATTTTCGTTTACATAACCTAAGTGGCCTCTAAGGGGTTTTCCCAAAGGGCCAGAAAGAGAAGGACCAGAGGTCCTTGCTCGGCTGGGAGCCGAGCTTGAATGACTCCGTCAGTCGTCTCTCGGTCTTTTATAAACCTCTATTCTGGCTGAGTTGCCAGATAGCGCCGTGTATTCAGTTGCTGAGTTGCCAGATCGCACCATGTATGCAGTTGCTGAGTTGCCAGATCATGCCATGTATTCGGGTGCTGAGTTGCCAGATCGCACCATGTATTCCAGATAGCGCCATGTATTCCAGATAACAAAAACCATATATTAATCATCCATTTAAATAGTGTACCACAATTGAATCCAATTAAATTCTGTTTATTAAATAAATAATTTTTACACACTTATTTTTTATTATAAATATTTGAATAACGAAACAATATGAAAATTTGCGAAACAATTCAATTAAAAGTTGAAATTATCCAAAACACAATCCGCTATAACGGGGTCGGACGACATGAGAGATCTTCCTTCCAGACCGCTCTTGATGTGTATATATACAGTGCCCGCGAAAAGTATCCGATCACCCTGGAAATTTGTATTTTTTACATAAAAAACAATGTTTAAATGTATACTAACCTTATATTAGTATTTTGTCATCTGTCCTTTGGTTTGGATGACTTGTTCTAGACGTTTTGCATGGATTTAATCAAGTTTTGACAAACTTCCACTGATATTTCCTTGCACCATACCTTTTTGATGGCTTCTTGTAATTTTTCGACTGAGCCAGTGTCGTGGCATTCAACCTTATTTTTTATTATTAGCCACATATTTTCTATCGGATTGAGATCTGGACTATTACCAGGCCAATCCAAAATATCAAATTTATTGTCAGTAATCCATTTTGTCACTATTTTGGCCCTGTGACATGGTGCACCATCATGCATGTATGTTTTTGTCCTTTGGATTGCCATTGCCATTGGAAGTTTATCCTGTAGCATTGCTAAATACCGTGCACCATTCATAGTTGTGTTCTTCGGAAGAAAATATAGGTTTCCACCCCATAGTAACCGAAACAACCCCAAACCATCACACTTGGAAGGTGTTTCATTGTCTTTAGGGTGTATTTAGGGTCCATCCTGTTTGAGCCAATGGGCCGGCGAACCTTTTTTGGACAACTTCTGAATGTCAAAAATGTCGACTCATCACTAAATAAAACCTTCTTCCAGTATCAACAGTCCAATGAATATATTTTTTACAAAATGCGACACGTTTTTTACGCATTTTTTCATTAATGAACGGTTTCTTAGCAGCATGGCGAGATGGTAATCCGAGTTCTTTTTGGAGCCGCTCCTGGATAGTTCGTTCAGAAACACCAGATAACAAATTATTCATATTAAATTTTATTTCTTTCGCAGTTATTGTTGGGTTTTTCAATACTAAACGTTTCATAAGTTTGTCTGTTCGTGAATTTGTTTTTCTCGGTCTGCCAGATCGTTTTTTAGGGACTGGCGTGGTTAGGCCGGCATTGTTCTTAGCCCGTGAAACCCATAAATTAACGGTACTTTGGGATATGTTTAATTCCTTAGCTATCTGTCTCTGTGATTTCCCACATGTATGCAAAGCAACAATAGCACCTCGACAATCACTCTTAAGTTGTTTTTTAGCACACATTATATATAAATTTTACTTACACCACTTTCTGTAAAAAATAATAAAATATCAATAAATTTACACAAACAGTGAAATCTGACAACTTTGAGACACAGCCACCCGCAACGAAGGCTACCAGAACACTAATTTGAGAATGCATTGGATAGCTCTCATATCAGCGAGCAACCTCAAAGTTACCAGATGTCGCTAGAACAAATAGAAAGTGAATTATGTGTCTCTGAATATCAAGGGAAAATATTGTATTTTCTTGAGTGATCGGATACTTTTCGCGGGCACTGTATATATATATATATATATATATATACTATATATATATATATATATAATAAACGAATAACAACTCGTGCACACACACACACACACACACACACGAGGAAAAGGCAGAAACTAGGTCATTTCGAATCGTGTCCATAGAGACCTTTTCGGCCGACGGTTAATCCTTCGTCCAAGATATTCGAGCAAAAACACCTTTCACATCAATTTTTATTATCATTATTATTTCTACAATGAAAACATTTACGCGTAATTTGTATGGGGTCATATTCTTATAACTACATCTTAACTGCTTAAATCAATCACCTTTTACATCAATTCTTATTATCATTATTATTATTATTATTTCTACAACGAAAATATTTTATATTTACGCGTAACTTAAACCCACAGTTTAACGTTGAAATCGAATGCTCTTTTTAAAATATAATTAGGATATATTTCATTATATCCTCGACCCTCCTCCCTCATTCCCCCAAACCCCCCACCCATCTGTACTTGTAAAAAATAAACTCAATCCCTGATAAGCCTCCCTTCACTCTCCTCTCTCTCTCTCTCGTCCCCTTTCACTCCAAATCTTAGCTTTCACACAAGCACACACACACCCCGGAAACCAATGCATTTTTCATCTCTCCGTGGAGCAGAACGAATCACACGTGCTCGCCTTGATGAATTTAATGTTAATGAAATCGTCAAGTAGAATATTATGGTCTATTACATCAATCACCTTACTCAAATCCACCGCCAATACCCTCAATTTAGTAATAACAACAACTATCTATCATACACTATATATATATATATATATATATATATATATATATATATATATATATATATATAAATGGACTTTCACCCAATTAAAACAAATCACTAAGTAGTCAAAAGATTTCGCTCTATTATCATATTCACAAATGTACACACACACACACACACACACACACACACACACACGCCTGTATATATTATGAAAATCAGGAAAAATACCAAACGTATATTAATTCAAATGATGCTAAACGTATATTATAAAATTAATAGAGTTATATTTTTAAGTCCGAAATTCTCGAATTTAAAGGCACTCTTTTTATATTTTCCATTCACCGAAGCATGGTCCGGCATGTCGATTAATATCCTTTTAGGAAGATTTCCCATATGTGTGTCTATTTTGTTTTGGTAAGCCTTTTAAAAACAAAAAATATTACGCGCTTTTCACCTTAAAGTGTCGATGACGGGGATGAAATAAAAGGTAGGACGCGAGCCTACATTTGTCAAATTATCTCAGACGAAATACACACACAAATCTTTCAACCCTTATATATATATGAAATGAATGAATAAAAATGGAAAGGTATATTATTATCATTATTATTATTATCGTGCATTTTTCAAAATTAACACACAGATTTTCGTCAGAGGAAGATATGATAAATAATTCAAAACGCACGTTCGCCCTCCCTCATAGTATCTCGTTTCGTTTCGCCGAAATAAAATCAAAACAATCGATCGTATTCGCAAATCTACACACACACACACACACACACACAAACACACACACACGCCTGTATATATTATGAAAATCATGAAAAATACCAAACGTATATTAATTCAAATGATCCTAAACGTATATTATAAGAAATTAATTACTATTTTTTCTGATTTACATCATTGGTAAACTTACTCTTTTGTATGTTAAAAATTTTTAGAAAACGTTTTGTATATTCCCTTACACAAAAGCTCTTCCTTCGGGTCTTTTCGGTTTTGGGCTAGCAGCGAATTTTAATGAAAATCGGTATATATAGGGTGAACCAAATGTAGGTGGACAGTAAATGATAACGTTTATTTTGAGAATACATATTTAATTTTTTTGTATACTATAATACAAAATAAAATTTAAATAAATTTAGTTATAATATTTAATATAATATAACACAAACACCATAGTTATAATCAACACCATAGTTATAATATAATATAACACAAACCGTATTCAACCTACTGTCCACCTACTTTTGGTTCACCGTGTATATAGCGTGATGTAGTATCTCGTTTCGCCGAACTAAAACCAAAACACTCGATCGTGTTCGCAAATCCACACACACACACACGAGGAAAGGGTTTCCGACAATCTGGGTCATTTCGAAGAACACCTGTTTCTTCCAGACCGCTCCTGATAAATCTCTACATTCGTCAAAAAATATTACCCCGCCCCATTCCCCCATGTGTGTGTGTTGTGTGTGTGTGTGTGTTTTTATATATATATATAAATCGAATTTCGCCGTGGCACACCATGTTTGGCAAGCGCTTTAGTGGAGCAAGCCTTATTTACTGATGCATATTATATCTATCAGGCAAATAACTTTTAATTCAATCACTGATTGCCCCTCTAAAACCGTAACAATACAAATTATTAAGTAGAATATTATGGTCTATTACATCAAACACCTTACTCAAATCCACCGCCAATACCCTCAATTTAGTAATAATAACAATTATTTCTCATACACTATATATATACAGTGCCCGCGAAAAGTATCCGATCACCCTTGAAATTTGTATTTTTTACATAAAAAACAATGTTTAAATGTATACTAACCTTATATTAGTATTTTGTCATCTGTCCTTTGGTTTGGATGACTTGTTCTAGACGTTTTGGCATGGATTTAATCAAGTTTTGACAAACTTCCACTGATATTTCCTTGCACCATACCTTTTTGATGGCCTCTTGTAATTTTTCGACTGAGCCAGTGTCGTGGCATTCAACCTTATTTTTTTATTATTAGCCACAGATTTTCTATCGGATTGAGATCTGGACTATTACCAGGCCAATCCAAAATATCAAATTTATTGTCAGTAATCCATTTTGTCACTATTTTGGCCCTGTGACATGGTGCACCATCATGCATGTATGTTTTTGTCCTTTGGATTGCCATTGCCATTGGAAGTTTATCCTGTAGCATTGCTAAATACCGTGCACCATTCATAGTTGTGTTCTTCGGAAGAAAATATAAGTTTCCACGCCCATAGTAACCGAAACAACCCCAAACCATCACACTTGGAGGGTGTTCATTGTCTTTAGGGTGTATTTAGGGTCCATCCTATTTGAGCCAATAGGCCGGCGAACCTTTTTTGGACAACTTCTGAATGTCAAAAATGTCGACTCATCGCTAAATAAAACCTTCTTCCAGTCATCAACAGTCCAATGAATGTATTTTTTACAAAATGCGACACGTTTTTTACGCATTTTTTCATTAATGAACGGTTTCTTAGCAGCATGGCGAGATGGTAATCCGAGTTCTTTTTGGAGCCGCTCCTGGATAGTTCGTTCAGAAACACCAGATAACAAATTATTCATATTAAATTTTATTTCTTTCGCAGTTATTGTTGGGTTTTTCAATACTAAACGTTTCATAAGTTTGTCTTTTCGCGAATTTGTTTTTCTCGGTCTGCCAGATCGTTTTTTAGGGACTGGCGTGGTTAGGCCACCATTGTTCTTAGCCCGTGAAACCCATAAATTAACGGTACTTTGGGATATGTTTAATTCCTTAGCTATCTGTCTCTGTGATTTCCCACATGCATGCAAAGCAACAATAGCACCTCGACAATCACTCTTAAGTTGTTTTTTAGCACACATTATATATAAATTTTATTTACACCACTTTCTGTAAAAAAAAAAAAAAAATCAAGAAATTTACACAAACAGTGAAATCTGACAAATTTGAGACACAGCCACCCGCAACGAAGGCTACCAGAAAACTAATTTGAGAATGCATTGGATAACTCTCATATCAGCGAGCATCCTCAAAGTTACCAGATGTCGCTAGAACAAATAGAAAGTGAATTACGTGTCTCTGAATATCAAGGGAAAATATTGTATTTTCTTGAGTGATCGGATACTTTTCGCGGGCACTGTATATATATATATATATATATATATATATATATAGAGAGAGAGAGAGAGAGAGAGAGAGAGAGAGAGAGAGAAAGAGAGAGAGAGAGTACTAACAAATATATATATATATATATATATATATATATATACAGGGTGGGCCGTAAGTTTCCATACATAGGAAAAATTAAACGTTTGTTTTTATGTTTCAGATACCCTAAGAATATGCGTTTGACGTAAGATCTTGTTTACTGATGAAGCAAATTTTTACGTCAATGGAGAGGATAATCGGCAAAACATACGTTATTGGAGTAATGCTAACCCTAACTGGCTGAGTCCGACGAAGATGCAAGGTGCCGGTAAAGTGATGGTGTGGGCCGGGATATGGGGTGACAGAATTATTGGACCAATTTTGTCAGTGGAAATCTTAATGCCGAAAGGTATCTTAACATGTTGCAAGAAGAGATTTTCCCATCCCTGCTAAACGAGGAAGGTAACTTCCCAGTTTACTTCCAGCAAGATGGAGCTCCACCTCATTATGGTCTTCACGTGCGTCGGTATTTGGATCAGCAGTTTCCGGATGCTTGGATTGGTCGGCGTGGTCCTGTGGAGTGGCCTCCCAGATCCCCAGATCTCACCCCCCTTGATTTCTATCTTTGGGGGCACTTGAAGGCCATGGTGTATCAGGAAAAAATACGAGACATAAATCATCTAAAGGAACGTATCACCAACGCCATTACAAGCATAACGTCAACTGTGCTAATGCGTGTTCATCAACAGTGGGGAACACGTATTGAAATGTGTTTTCAAAACAATGGCAACCATGTAGAGCATATTATATAAATAAAAATGGTTGTCCATAAAAAAATGTTTATTTTTCCTATGTATGGAAACTTACGCCCACCCTGTATATATATAGAAAGAGAGCGAGAGTTTTGTTCAAAAAAAGGAATCCATTGGTGGCAAACCGAAGCGTACCATTTTTAGGTAAAAAAAAAATTGTGAAAAATTACTAATAACATGTAAGTAAAAATAAAAACCGGAAGCTATAAAAAATCTATTAAACCATTCCTAAAATTAATTGCTTTACTCCATTTATAATGAAAAGGTACGACTTGGGACGTCATTCGACTACTGAGAGTTATTAGCAATGAAGTTCAGTAAAGAATACCGCAGCTAATACGTGTCATATTTCTGAGAAAGTCGAAAACCATACCCATATTATGTTATATCAGTCAGGGTGAGTCTTCTGCCACGTCAGGCGTACGCTTTTGGCTATTCAAAGAAAAGTACTTTGTGAAAAATTCTGCATTTTTTCAAAAATTTTAAGTTTTAATTTCTTTTTACAACTTTGAATTGTAATTTTACTTCCATTTTATTACTTGGTAAGTTAATTCACAAATGTTAAATTATCTAAATAAGTTTTACTCATAAAAAAGACATAATATATACCTAGATTATTACTACATTTGCAGTTAACACAACAGATGGACAATCTTGTAGGCTCAATACTTTGGTCTACCTAAGTAAATCATGTAGAACCGTGTTCTACTGCTCTTTAAGCACTTCCTAGTAATTTAAATTATGCAGTTAGTACAGATAAACTAGCAGCAACCACCATTTTCAGTACAAAACCTTAAATTTAAGTAGCGTATTACTTCCCTTAATACAAGTGTACAGTACTTAGCTATATACAATAATGAATTCCTGAGTTTTTAAGCATGTGAATTAATGGCTATAAGTTCATATTCTTTTTTATTATGTGTTGTTTTATGTAAATTCGTATGTAAACTTATATACAGCTAATAACTCTTATGTTTAGACACTGACTCAGGAATTTATTATTGTACTCAGGCTTTAAGTCTGATTGTCTTCAACACTCCATGGCCTCACAGCCATAAATTGACAATTTATTATTCAGCTTGATACAGGTCTGTAGTTACTTAGGCTTTTTTTAAATACTCCTCAATTTTAGATAAACAATCATTTGATAACTTGTACTGTCTCCCCATTTTCTCAGCAACTGTAGGTGGTTCAATTGAACACAAAACATGTTGGAATGGAATCCAGCAAACGTCCTCTTGTTCAGGCCATTTAAAAGGATTCTTTTCATGAAATTTACTAATAGATCCTTCTCAGTATCACACACTTAAACTATGTTTCCAACAAACCAGTCACCTTCATAGAAACAGGCCACATATGTACCAGGTTTATATTGGTAAGCCACATTTTCTGTGTAACATTGAGGAAGGAAAGTTGTACGTTAAAGAAATTTTCATCACTAGAAATTTTGTACAGTTTTAAATTTTGTTAATATTCGTCTTTTAACCCGCTCACGCGCGGCTAAATCAGTACGATATATTGAATTGCCATTGAAAACTGACTAAGAAAATATATATCTTATGTTGTGCAAATTTGTCGAAATGTACTTTTTTTTAATAAAATATATTTCCTGTTTTGGCTATAATGTACTTTTTTTTCATAAAATATTTTTCCTGGTTGGGCTATTTTTCACTACTCTGCGATTTAATTAGCTGGTTGGGTTTTGTTCTGGCTATTTTTCAAATTGGATTCAGTTTAGTGGTGTTTGTGATAGAATTATGACGTGCCACTCGTGTGATTTTGACCTGAGTCGTCCTGTGCCCTAGATGAAGACAAAGGATTGGAAGTTTTTATCAATTACGGCGTTATTCTCTCATCCTTAACTTGTCCGAAATGTGACAGTGAGTGTCTAACACGAAAAGATCAGAAGATATTTAGGTGAAATAACCAATATCAGCCTGTTAGGCTAATTGAATGTACGGCTAGGCTAATTGAATGCCTGGTTAGGTCAACATTAGAGCTTGATATACCCATCTTATAGGAGTTGTTTAATCTACCCTTACATCTTAATAAGCCATCTTTGTCAATGTAAAGATTCAAGTTTATTACCACAGAGGGTACTTTGTTCATTTGTTTACCAATTGTTAGGAAATCTATTTCATTTTTGTATTCTGTTTGTTGTATGTGGTTAACCCAATTAGTTAATCAATTAGGCCTACAAACTCATAAAAATGAACAAGAATTGTGTATAACATCATTTATCAAAGAAAATGAACAGAAAGAAAAATATATTACAGTCAATTTAGAGCTTGATATACCCACAGAGAATAAAACAACAAACATAGAAGCAGTAGTCATTAAACAAGTTGGTCAACAAAAATTTAAAATACAAAATTTAAAACAAGTAATACAACAACTTAAAAGCGAGATAGAAATTTAAATGATGATACAATAGATACGGTAATGTTCAAATGTTAATTGGAGCCGATTATATTCACTTAATTCAGAAGGGCATAGTCAGAATAGGAGATGGGATGGCTCTAGATACTCACTGGGGTATAGCTCCACTGGGACACATAGATAAATATAAAATAACAATGAAAAATAAAAATATATGACTAACAAACTTGCCCTATTATGACAAGGTCTTACACAACTCAAATAATGACATAAATACTGAAATATTAAATAAATCATCAACAACTGAAGAATTAGATAAAGGTGTACAACAGGTCTGGCTATTAGAGTCAGTGGGGTTGCAAGATGGTGATCATACGGATGAAAGTCAATTAATGGTTGAAAATTTTGAAAATACCATCATGTATGAAAATGGCCATTATTCAATTGAACTACCTTGGAAGATCAATATTCCAAAATTAAATGATAATCTAAAGGTAGCTAAAGGTCATCTCTATAATTTGATGAAAAGTTTAAAAATGACAATAGAATTAAAATGTATGATGATGATGTTTCCAAGGACCAGTTAGAAAGTGTCTAAATTTTTCTTGAAATTAACTAAAGAGCTACTGTGTACCACATTTACCATATTTTATCAAACTAAGACTTTTGCACATGAATGGTTTCCACACACTTTTTTCATAAATTTGTCAACTAATTTGGAAACTGTGTGATCAATTATCTTGTCAGATTTTTGAGTGAAATGACCATCTCAATTTTCCTGGAACTTGGGAGTCTTTAAACATCAAATGATGAGTGTTCTTTATAACTAAGGACCAAATATATAGTATTGATGAAAGAAACAAAACCACATTAAATTTAAATGTTTTAAACCCTTTATTTAAGTCATATGGATCATTAAACCACAAGAATCTTAGTTGATCTTTGTCATTTTTCAGATGAATTCTCAAAAAAGCATTGCTTATATCACTTTGAACTGCATAGTCATCTAATCTATCTTAGAAGGAGTTTTACAAGGTCTGAAATAAGATTAGGCCCCTCTATGAGACAGTCATTCAAGCTATGCTTTTTGCCATCTTTAACCCTTTACTGCCCAAAAGGACAAATTTCTAACCTTTAAAATACATGCATTCATAACTTAACCCAACAAAATATGTGGCCAGTAAAGGGTTAAGACTACAGTTATACACAACTCTAAGTTTTGTTGTGGGTGCATCCTTTCTATAGACTCCTGTGTGAGTAAGATAATTGCAGTTGTCTTTTTTAAAATGGTGATCTTTAACCTCCTCAATGAAGCCTCTTTCTAACTGGTCCTTGGAAACATCATCATCATACATTTTAATTCTATTGTCATTTTTAAACTTTTCATCAAATTATAGAGATGACCTTTAGCTACCTTTAGATTATCATTTAATTTTGGAATATTGATCTTCCAAGGTAGTTCAATTGAATAATGGCCATTTTCATACATGATGGTATTTTCAAAATTTTCAACCATTAATTGACTTTCATCCGTATGATCACCATCTTGCAACCCCACTGACTCTAATAGCCAGAGCTGTTGTACACCTTTATCTAATTCTTCAGTTGTTGATGATTTATTTAATATTTCAGTATTTATGTCATTATTTGAGTTGTGTAAGACCTTGTCATAATAGGGCAAGTTTGTTAGTCATATATTTTTATTTTTCATTGTTATTTTATATTTATCTATGTATCCCAGTGGAGCTATACCCCAGTGAGTATCTAGAGCCATCCCATCTCCTATTCTGACTATGCCCTTCTGAATTAAGTGAATATAATCGGCTCCAATTAACATTTGAACATTACCGTATCTATTGTATCATCATTTAAATTTCTATCTCGCTTTTAAGTTGTTGTATTACTTGTTTTAAATTTTGTATTTTAAATTTTTGTTGACCAACTTGTTTAATGACTACTGCTTCTATGTTTGTTGTTTTATTCTCTGTGGGTATATCAAGCTCTAAATTGACTGTACTATATTTTTCTTTCTGTTCATTTTCTTTGATAAATGATGTTATACACAATTCTTGTTCATTTTTATGAGTTTGTAGGCCTAATTGATTAACTAATTGGGTTAACCACATACAACAAACAGAATACAAAAATGAAATAGATTTTCTAACAATTGGTAAACAATGAACAAAGTACCCTCTGTGGTAATAAACTTGAATCTTTACATTGACAAAGATGGCTTATTAAGATGTAAGGGTAGATTAAACAACTCCTATAAGATGGGTATATCAAGCTCTAATGTTGACCTAACCAGGCATTCAATTAGCCTAGCCGTACATTCAATTAGCCTAACAGGCTGATATTGGTTATTTCACCTAAATATCTTCTGATCTTTTCGTGTTAGGCACTCACTGTCACATTTCGGACAAGTTAAGGATGAGAGAATAACGCTGTAATTGATAAAAACATCCAATCCTTTGTCTTCATCTAGGGCACAGGACGACTCAGGTCAAAATCACACGAGTGGCACGTCATAATTCTATCACAAACACCACTAAACTGAATCCAATTTGAAAAATAGCCAGAACAAAACCCAACCAGCTAATTAAATCGCAGAGTAGTGAAAAATAGCCCAACCAGGAAAAATATTTTATGAAAAAAAAGTACATTATAGCCAAAACAGGAAATATATTTATTAAAAAAAAGTACATTTCAACAAATTTGCACAACATAAGATATATATTTTCTTAGTCAGTTTTCAATGGCAATTCAATATATCGTACTGATTTAGCCGCGCGTGAGCGGGTTAAAAGACGAATATTAACAAAATTTAAAACTGTACAAAATTTCTAGTGATGAAAATTTCTTTAACGTACAACTTTCCTTCCTCAATGTTACACAAGAAAATGTGGCTTACCAATATAAACCTGGTACATATGTGGCCTGTTTCTATGAAGGTGACTGGTTTCTTGGAAACATAGTTTAAGTGTGTGATACTGAGAAGGATCTATTAGTAAATTTCATGAAAAAGAATCCTTTTAAATGGCCTGAACAAGAGGACGTTTGCTGGATTCCATTCCAACATGTTTTGTGTTCAATTGAACCACCTACAGTTGCTGAGAAAATGGGGAGACAGTACAAGTTATCAAATGATTGTTTATCTAAAATTGAGGAGTATTTAAAAAAAGCCTAAGTAACTACAGACCTGTATCAAGCTGAATAATAAATTGTCTATTTATGGCTGTGAGGCCATGGAGTGTTGAAGACAATCAGACTTAAAGCCTGAGTACAATAATAAATTCCTGAGTCAGTGTCTAAACATAAGAGTTATTAGCTGTATATAAGTTTACATACGAATTTACATAAAACAACACATAATAAAAAAGAATATGAACTTATAGCCATTAATTCACATGCTTAAAAACTCAGGAATTCATTATTGTATATAGCTAAGTACTGTACACTTGTATTAAGGGAAGTAATACGCTACTTAAATTTAAGGTTTTGTACTGAAAATGGTGGTTGCTGCTAGTTTATCTGTACTAACTGCATAATTTAAATTACTAGGAAGTGCTTAAAGAGCAGTAGAACACGGTTCTACATGATTTACTTAGGTAGACCAAAGTATTGAGCCTACAAGATTGTCCATCTGTTGTGTTAACTGCAAATGTAGTAATAATCTAGGTATATATTATGTCTTTTTTATGAGTAAAACTTATTTAGATAATTTAACATTTGTGAATTAACTTACCAAGTAATAAAATGGAAGTAAAATTACAATTCAAAGTTGTAAAAAGAAATTAAAACTTAAAATTTTTGAAAAAATGCAGAATTTTTCACAAAGTACTTTTCTTTGAATAGCCAAAAGCGTACGCCTGACGTGGCAGAAGACTCACCCTGACTGATATAACATAATATTGGTATGGTTTTCGACTTTCTCAGAAATATGACATATTAGCTGCGGTATTCTTTACTGAACTTCATTGCTAATAACTCTCAGTAGTCGAATGACGTCCCAAGTCGTACCTTTTCATTATAAATGGAGTAAAGCAATTAATTTTAGGAATGGTTTAATAGATTTTTTATAGTTTCCGGTTTTTATTTTACTTACATGTTATTTGTAATTTTTCACAATTTTTTTTACCTAAAAATGGTACGCTTCGGTTTGCCACAAATGGATTCCTTTATTTGAACAAAACTCTCGCTCTCTTTCTATATATATATATATATATATATATATATATATTGTTAGTACTCTCATGTTTGCCTACCTTATTTCTTTCGCTGATTAATATTTATTAATGAGCAAAACTCTCTCTATCTCTCTCTTTCTCTCTCTCTCTCTCTCTCTCTCTCTCTCTCTCTCTCTATATATATATATATATATATATATATATATATATATAGTGTATGAGAGATAATTGTTATTATTACTAAATTGAGGGTATTGGCGGTGGATTTGAGTAAGGTGTTTGATGTAATAGACCATAATATTCTACTTAATAATTTGTATTGTTACGGTTTTAGAGGGGCAATCAGTGATTGAATTAAAAGTTATTTGCCCGATAGATATAATATGCATCAGTAAATAAGGCTTGCTCCACTAAAGCGCTTGCCAAACATGGTGTGCCACGGCGAAATTCAATTTATATATATATAAACACACACGCACACACACACACACACATGGGGGAATGGGGCGGGGTAATATTTTTGACGAATGTAGAGAGATTTATCAGGAGCGGTCTGGAAGAAACAGGTGTTCTTCGAAATGACCCAGATTGTCGGAAACCCTTTCCTCGTGTGTGTGTGTGTGTGTGTGTGTGTGTGTGTGTGGATTTGCGAACACGATCGAGTGTTTTCGTTTTAGTTCGGCGAAACGAGATACTACATCACGCTATATATATACCGATTTTCATTAAAATTCGCTGCTAACCCCAAACGGAAAAGACCCGAAGGAAGACCTTTTGTGTAAGGGAATATACAAAACGTTTTCTAAAAATTGTTAAAATACAAAAGAGTAAGTTTACGAATGATGTAAATCAGAAAAAATATAATTAATTTCTTATAATATACGTTTAGGATCATTTCAATTAATATACGTTTGGTATTTTTCCTGATTTTCATAATATATACAGGCGTGTGTGTGTGTGTGTGTGTGTGTGTGTAGATTTGCGAATACGATCGATTGTTTTGATTTTATTTCGGCGAAACGAGATACTATGAGGGAGGGCGAACGTGCGTTTTGAATTATTTATCATATCTTCCTCTGACGAAAATCTGTGTTAATTTTGAAAAATGCACGATAATTATAATAATGATAATAATATACCTTTCCATTTTTATTCATTCATTTCATATATATATAAGGGTTGAAAGATTTGTGTGTGTATTTCGTCTAAGATAATTTGACAAATGTAGGCTCGCGTCCTACCTTTTATTTCATCCCCGTCATCGACACTTTAAGGTGAAAAGCGCGTAATATTTTTTGTTTTTAAAAGGCTTACCAAAACAAAATAGACACACATATGGGAAATCTTCCTAAAAGGATATTGATCGACATGCCGGACCATGCTTCGGTGAATGGAAAATATAAAAAGAGTGCCTTTAAATTCGAGAATTTCGGACTTAAAAATATAACTCTATTAATTTCTTATAATATACGTTTAGCATCATTTGAATTAATATACGTTTGGTATTTTTCCTGATTTTCATAATATATAAAGGCGTGTGTGTGTGTGTGTGTGTAGATTTGTGAATATGATAATAGAGCGAAATCTTTTAACTGCTTAGTGATTTGTTTTAATTCGGTGAAAGTCCATTTATATATATATATATATATATATATGTATATATATATATAGTGTATGAGAGATAGTTGTTGTTATTACTAAATAGAGGGTATTGGCGGTGGATTTGAGTAAGGTGATTGATGTAATAGACCATAATATTCTACTTGACGATTTCATTAACATTAAATTCATCAAGGCGAGCACGTGTGATTCGTTCTGCTCGACGGAGAGATGAAAAATGCATTGGTTTCCTGTGTGTGTGTGTGTTTGTGTGTGTGTGTGTGTGTGTGTGTGTTGTGCTTGTGTGAAAGCTAAGATTTGGAGTGAAGGGGGACGAGAGAGAGAGAGAGGAGAGTGAAGGGAGGCTTATCAGGGATTGAGTTTATTTTTTACAAGTACAGATGGGTGGGGGGTTTGGGGGAATGAGGGAGGAGGGTCGACGATATAAAGAAATATATCCTAATTATATTTTAAAAAGAGCATTCGATTTCAACGTTAAACTGTGGGTCTAAGTTACGCGTAAATATAAAATATTTTCATTGTAGAAATAATAATAATAATGATAATAAGAATTGATTTGAAAGGTGATTGATTTAGGCAGTTAAGATGTAGTTATAAGAATATGACCCCATACAAATTACGCGTAAATATTTTCATTGTAGAAATAATAATGATAATAAGAATTGATGTGAAAGGTGTTTTTGCTCGAATATCTTGGACGAAGGATTAACCGTCGGCCGAAAAGGTCTCTATGGACACGATTCGAAATGACCTAGTTTCTGCCTTTTCCTCGTGTGTGTGTGTGTGTGTGTGTGTGTGCACGAGTTGTTTATTCGTTTATTATACAGGGTGTCCCGTAAGTCTGGACCCATAGGGAAAAATAATAAAATTACAAAATAGTCCAAAAATTTATTTATAATATATTTTTTTATTATTTTTATTATTATTTTTATTATTTTTTTATTATGATCTTACTCCGCTGGAGTTTTATTTGTGTGGCCACTTGAAAGCCAAAGTGTACGAGGTCAAACTTCAGAACATTTTCCACCTTAAAGCACGCATTGTGGAGGCGTGTCAAGAAATTTCTGCGACTGTTTCAGAAAGTGCTGTCGCAGTGGAGATTGCGTCTTCAACTATGTGTGCGACACAACGGCGGACACTTTGAACAGATTATGTAATAAATTTTTGGACTATTTTGTAATTTTATTATTTTTCCCTATGGGTCCAGACTTACGGGACACCCTGTATATATATATATATATATATATATATATATATATATAATATATATATATATACATATATATAATATATATATATAATATATATATAATATAATATATATATATATATATATATATATACATCAAGAGCGGTTTGGAAGGAAGATCTCTCATGTCGTCCGACCCCGTTATAGCGGATTGTGTTTTGAATAATTTCAACTTTTAATTGAATTGTTTCGTAAATTTTCATATTGTTTCGTTGTTCAAATATTTATAATAAAAATTAAGTGTGTAAAAATTATTTATTTAATAAACAAAATTTAATTGGATTCAATTGTGGTACACTATTTAAATGGATGATTAATATATGGTTTTTGTTATCTGGAATACATGGTGCGATCTGGCAACTCAGCACCCGAATACATGGCATGATCTGGCAACTCAGCAACTGCATACATGGTGCGATCTGGCAACTCAGCAACTGAATACACGGCGTGATCTGGCAACTCAGCAACTGAATACATGGCGCTATCTGGCAACTCAGCCAGAATAGAGGTTTATAAAAGACCGAGAGACGACTGACGGAGTCATTCAAGCTCGGCTCCCAGCCGAGCAAGGACCTCTGGTCCTTCTCTTTCTGGCCCTTTGGGAAAACCCCTTAGAGGCCTCTTAGGTTATGTAAACGAAAATAACTTGGGGGAGAACTCCGCCTCCAAGTTGCATGCCTTGCAATCAAAGGCCACTACTCTCTCTCTCTCCTTCAGGTGTCTCTCTCTCTCTCCTTCAGGTGTCTCTCTCTCCTTCAGGTGTACCCCTCCCCCCTTGGCTCAGCCAACTGGCTGATTAGGAGCCTATAAAACAACGCCTACTCGGCTGAAGTCTTAATATGCACTTGGCTCCTGCCAGGTGAACACCTCTCCTCCTTTCTCTCCTCCTTTCTCTCCTTTCTGGCCCTTTGGTGGGAATAGCTTGGGGGAGAACTCCACCTCCAAGTTGCATGCCCCTTGCAACCCCGGTTGGCAACAAAGGGCCCTTTGGGGTATTTTTTTTCTTTTTTGGGGTATTTTATTTATTTATTTTTTTTGCAACACCCCCACCCCCTTGCAACAACCCCCACCCCCTTTGCAACATTACGTAATCACTTGCAACATTCTTGCACTCTCCCCTTTTGAGGCTATACTACTGAGGAGGACTTGGCTGAAGGGTTGGTTTTCTTTCAACCATGTCTGTGATTTCCGGTGATCCACCTAACGTGGGAGGAGGTGTATCGAATCTCCTTATCGCCTGATGTCTCTCCTCTGGTTGCCCTTGCCTCAAATGAGAGAACGGGTGGTTCCGGTGACCTTCGAACTGTGGATGTGATCTTTGGTCTGGCCAATTCTTTTATAATGTGATCTAGCTTACATTCCACCGTTTTCAGTTCCGAGGCCCGACTATGAGTCCTTTTCGTCACCACATTTTCCGCCGTTCTGTCGATCGTAGGTGGTGGCCTATCGACATGAGCTGAATAATCCTTCGTCTGACGATGCCCCTGTCCTGCATTCGAAGGACATTCAATTACCGCTGGTTCGGCGTCCTTTTCTGCCGATTCGGTGCCGTCTTCGTCGGGTCTTAGGTTCATATTCGTGGTCCTCCATTTGTGCCGTATTACCCTCCTCGGGCACTGAGCCACCATTTTTCTTGGTCTTCAAATTACACAGGCCTGCGTATGAGAACTTTGTAAGAGTTGTTTTCTTACTAATAACTGATTTTATATAATTTAACTCCGCTGATTTTGAATAAGGTGTCCATTTTTTTCTATCACGAAAGAATTTTCTGCAAACTGGAAGGGAAAAATACAACATAAATAAATATTATTTATTTCAATTTATATTAGGTACCTATTTCGCTTTGTTATACTGATCACAAATGCAAACAACTTTAAAAAGAGTGAAGACTATTAACGTCAATTACATATTCATCTTTATTTGTCCTGAGTTTTCTTGTGAGATCTATGCCTTTTAGTCTTGAATGTACGCGCTGGTTCCTTTTCGTTTATGTAATAATTCTGGAGTATCCCGTTTCAACATCCAGCAGTAATCAGCCATCATGCTAATGTCCCACCTTCCCTGATATCTTCTCCATTTCTCTGATGTCTTGGTGAAACCGTTCTCCTTGTTCTTCGCTGAGTACTCCGAGATTCTCAGGAAAGTAATCCAAGTGTGAATGTAAGAAATGTAATTTTAAACTCGTATTACAACCCAACTCTTTGAACTTATTTAACATGTTGTTCACAACGTTTTGGTAATTTGGGGCTTTATTCCCCAAAAATTTTCTGATAACATCCTTAAAAGCAATCCACGCTTTTTTTCAAGATTGTTCAATGTTCTTTCAAAGTGTTCATCCAAAGTCAGTTTTCTAATCTGGGAACCAACGAAAATTCCTTCTTTCAATTTTGCTTCCGAAAGAATTGGGAATTTACCACCCAGATACTTAAAACAATCTCCGTCTTCGTCCAAGACCTTACCAAATTGCTTCATCAAGCCCAATTTTATGTGAAGCGGAGGTAAAAAGTTTTCTTCGTGTCAACCAAACTTTACGTTGAATGTTTTTAGAACCAGGTGTCAGGTTGACTCTGCGTGGCCATTCCTTTTTTATCCAGTGCTGAGTTCTTGCTAAGCTATCCCATTCACACAAAAAACATGGAAACTTCGTATAACCTGGTGTTGACCTAACAACATACAAATCACTTTTAAGTCTCCACAAAGTAGCCAACCGTGTTCTTTGTATTTAACCTTAGCTAGAAGAAGATCAAGATTTTCGTACGTTTCCTTCAAGTGAACCGAATGAGCCACAGGAACGGATGCATACAAGTTACCGTTGTGATGGAGGACACCTTTTAGACTTCTTTTAGAGGAATCAATGAAAAGTCTCCACTCATTTGGGTGATAGACTGCAGCGCCTAGCTTAAGTATTAGTTCCGAAACATTGTTGTAATATACCCGTGAATTTTCTTGAGAAAACTATTGGATGAATTCTTTTTCTCGATTTATGTACCAATAAAATGAGGTCCTGGAAGAAAGCAAGTTCTTTGTACGAAGTCTAGATCCCAAAATCTCTGAAGAATCCTTCGGAAGACACAAATCTCTTACCAAATCATTAAGTTCACTTTGTGTAAACAATTGGGGTTCACCAGATGTTTTGGTTTGAAAACAATCAATATCATCGTTTCCATCGTCGTCAGACACCGAATCAGATGAAGTTATATCAAAATATGACATTTTGTGAAAAATGAATATTATTTTCGAAATCAGCGTGCAAAAATTATTATATAAGTGATAAAATATTTCGGACAACAAAACCATTGCAGGCCTGTGTTATTGATGTGGGCTCGCCTTTCCCGTCACGTTTCCAGGTGTTTTGTAAAGAAGACATAGGAGTTAAACTTTCTAATGATTACGCAAAGCCCATCATAGACCTGCTATAAGGCCTTCGGCACACCTGGGGTGGGCACCCTCCTTACATACACTCTCTCCCCTATCTGGAGCGTTCTCAATTTCATATGATGATATCTCTCGCTCGTTTCCTTCCTCTTCTTCACTAGTTCCTTCCTTACCTCCTCGTATGCGTCCTGCATCATTTTCAAATGGCGCCAGTTATAATGGTCGTCATTTTGATGGTAGCAATTTATAGCGTTGATGTTATCAAAATCCTCCTTGCTGGGCTCCCTTCCAAAGAAAAGGAAAAAGGGTTTAACGCCTGTGGAAGAATGTTTCACTGTGTTGTGTAAATATTGGACCAAGGGCAAATATTCGTCCCACTGACGGGTTGAATGGTCCTCTATTAAAGTCCTAAGGACATCTTTGATAGTAATAAATCGTCCTCGTTTAACAGTCCGAGTAACCTCATGCCTTAACATAAAATCAACTCCCAGATTGGCACTAACGCTTGCCGGTAATGCGGAAGTGACATATGCCGTTAAGTCATGGGCTTTACCTTGGCAATTCACGTTTAAGTTGAGCTCTCCATATATGGGTACAGACTGGTTATTGAATGTTGTACAGTCAATGTACGAGCTCTTCACTTCACTCTGTAATCCTAATTGCTCGATGAATTTAGAACTTATAAGACAGACATCTGAACCGAAATCGAACAAAATCAGTGGGTCCATATGCCCAACCCGTCCCTTAATGATGGGTATGACCAGGTGTGGACGGGTGTCGGGTTTCCTTGTAACCTCATTTACACTCTTAATGTTTCCTAAATCATCCTCTTTTGCACTCGTATCATTTTCTTTCACTTCCATTTCTGCATGTAACAAATTTAACACTGAACTCCCTACCTTGCTACTCACCTCACTTCCAGGTATATCCATCTCCTCGCTCAGCAAATGTATTATTTCAGTAAACTTACACTCCAGCTCAGACCTATTGTCACAATCCACTCTTTCTTTACACTTTCCTTCATGAAACTCTATATTTTCCTTACACTTTTGCTCATGAAATTTTTTATCGATGCTCATCACTGGTTCACACGGTACGTCACATCCTCTGACATCATTGTTTTCGCTGGGAACACACAAACTTATTTCATTCTGTTCTCGTCTCACTTCTCTCGTTTCTTTCATTTCTTTTATTTCATTTACCCCATTTATTTCTTCCGATTCATTTTTCCCATTTACAATCCCATTCCTATTCCTAAAACTAATCTCCATTTCTTCCCAATCCATGTCACATTCACCACTCGATTCACTCATTTCTACATTCAATTTTAAGAACGTTGGTTCCTTACTCGCAATTTCGTATTCGTCTGTGTTCCCGCAATCCTCAATTCTGTACGCAATCCACAAACGCATTCTTGTCTCAGACGACATTCTTACAGCTAATTTCATTCGAAATCATGACGTCATCCTCACAGCTCCTTTCATTCGAAATCATAGAACTTTCAATCATACTTAATTCATTTTCACAGTTTCTTGTATATGTTCCCAATGATTCTCTTGTTAATGTTTGCTTGGGTTTCGAAATCTGTCTATTTATTCGTTTTTTGTCGTTCATCCACATAGTAATAAACATTGAAAATCGTAATAGTAATCATCGCAAAACTCCTCTCTCTTCACCGCACCGTTCATATTTGATTCTTTCCTGCAGAGTAAAGGGCATCTGCGGGCCAAGTGTCCGACATCGCCACACCATATACAGATCGACGCGGTTTTTCCTTGCCTATATACCGTAAAGGGCATATAGTTTTCATAGCCTCCGAGCCTTTTTATATATCTTTTATATCTCCTCATCTTAGCTACTATGATAACTATATCGTATCTCTACTACTTACCAAAGATGTTGCTAATATATCTTTCGTCGCAGCTATTTGACCTTCGGTGACCTTTTTCACCACTCATGCATGTCTGACCTGACTTTATTTCTATAGGGGATAAGGGTCCGTCCAAGGGGAATTCCTAATCGTCGTTTGGATTTTTAAAGAGGCTAAAACGGACAGGTCAACTGAATCTAAAAAGGAGAAATCATGGGCAGAGGATGTACAAAGGGGGTACAAGGGAACATTTAGGTCACCCAAAATACGGTGAAGTTGGAGGGTTATGACGGGATTCGCGATTACTTTGAGGGACCCGACTTAGGTTCGCTGGCGATGGGGAAACTTTGCTCACCTGATTTTTGCGTCTTGTCGTAGGCGGACCGGAAGCTTCTGCACTGCGTGTTCTCGAGGCCACTCCTTTGGGATGAGAAACGAGTTGTTTGGGTGGTGGTTGTTTGGGTGGCATCCACCACTGGTCGTAGTCGGGTATGTGCGTCCTATTCGGAGCGGAGGAAGCGTCGTTCAGAGGTTCCTCCTGGGATATAAAGACGTGAAGACAGGCGGTAGGAGCACGTACCGTCTGCTAGTCCTTCCACTGGAGTCCTTGGTAAATGTTAACAGAAACTCAGCGGTAACAGGTACATTCCCCTGTGGGGCCAAAGGAAGCGCTTCTGACACCAATATTTTATAATTGGGTCGTCTCCGATGTTGGCGACCCCGAGTGGGTTCTTTTCTTCCTTCGGTTAAAGGAGGTACCTCTATGCCCTTTTATGTCACTGAGACATCAGGATGCCTTTGATGTTTAAAGCCGTAGGGATGAATGATGAGTGGGAGCTTACTATAAGTTTATTAGATGACAAATGGGAGTAGATGAACCGGCCTAACGGCGACGGGTTTATATGTAAAGCATGGGTAAGTTCAAGTAAAGGAATCGTCCTGGGCGCGAATAGTCCGGGACTTATATAGCCTCAATTCTCACGCATGCGCATTGGACTCGTGTCTATAAGGTCGAGCGT
Organism: Bathynomus jamesi; assembly: GCA_023014485.1. Taxonomy (NCBI): domain Eukaryota; kingdom Metazoa; phylum Arthropoda; class Malacostraca; order Isopoda; family Cirolanidae; genus Bathynomus; species Bathynomus jamesi. The sequence goes on along the minus strand of JAJOZX010003408.1, from coordinate 151,489 downwards.
CCTCTGCTACTTGCTGAACAAAGGGGTGGTTATTCTATAACATATATATATATATATATATATATATACAGGGTGTCCGGCAGAATTTCTACCAATAACAAAATTATATATTTCGTAAACTATCACAGATAGAATCATAGGGTTTTCACCCTCAGATGCAGAAACTCACAAGTTTGAGTGCCCTTTAGTAGACCTCCACGTGTGCATCTTTGGTGGCCCAACAAATGTCAAGACGATACTCTACCTCCCGCCAAGTGTTTTGTAGTATTATCGGTGTGACAGATTCACAAGCTGCAATGGTTCGGCGACGCAGGTTAGCCAAATCCTGCACCCGCGTTTGGTACACGAAGTCCTTTATGTATCCCCATAAAAAGAAATCTAGAGGGGTCAAATCCGGTGACCTAGAAGGCCATACGATGGGACCCCCTCTACCAATCCATTTACCTGGAAATTCTCATTCAGGAAGGCTTTCACTGGATTCGACGGGGCTCCATTTTCACTGGATGTGACGGGGCTCCATTTTGCTGGAAGAGATATCCTTGTGGTATCCGAGATATTGCATAATTTTTCAGCATGTCCACTGTCCAGGTTTGTTGCCCCTGTTACTGTGGCTTAGGCAAAAAATAATGGCCCTATCACGGAATCAGATGACAGGGCACACCACACGTTCATTTTTGGACGTATGGATTTTCACTTCCCCAAATTCGACAATTGCGTCTGTTTACCTAACACAAACGTGAAAGGTAGCCTCATCAGAGAAGGCAACGTGATTGAGAAATACATCGTCATCATCTATCCACGATAACAGTTCCAAGGCGAACGTGTGATGGATAGGTTTTCATTTGCTTTTAACTGCTGTACCACCTGAACCTTTTAGGCTCTGAGCCACAGTCGTTTGTGGACAACATCGTGGAATACGAAATTCGTGAGTGGCTCGACGAATGGATTTTCGGGGACTACGTTGAAAAGTTTTCCTTATCATTTAAACAACATCCGCATTCACTGTATGGTTACCGCTTCCTTTCTTTCTCAAAACAGAACCAGTTTCCATCAACTGTTTATGCCAAGCCACAATGCTTTGTCGCTCTGGTGGATCCTGTCCGTATTCTGGCCTGAATCTCCTTTGCACAGTAACCGGAAACTTGAATTCTGCTAACCAAAAACAACACTGCACTTTCTGCTGCAGTTTGAACGGCGCCATTTTGAGACTGAGCGATACTCACCGCGCAGGCGCTAGAGCGACACGCGCATGCGCTGGATAGTAGGTGGAGCCAATAAATCTGTAGGAGAAAAAACTTGGTGAGTTTCTGCATCTGAAGGTGCAAGCCTTATGATTCTATCTGATAGTTTACAAAATGTATAATTTTGTTATTGGTAGGAATTCTGCCGGATACCCTGTACGTGGATCGCTCTCTCTCTCTCTCTCTCTCTCTCTATATATATATATATATATATATATATATATATATATATATATATATTAGGGTGGAGTGAAAAGGCTTCTTTTTGGGGGGGGGCCTTAGGCGATAAGTGTGAAAGTTGCGACTAGGTAAAAGAATAATACTTTCAAATTTTTAGCCTGATATTTATTCATCTTCAGGTACTGCAGTGAACTTGAAGTATCACTCACAACTAGTATAAGAGTGAAAATTCTCAGTTATTGTGGTTTCTGTTTTTCACGTTTATATAAATAATTTTATTTATTATGTGAGTTTGTAAATACGAGATATACTCTAAAAATACAGTTCTTCGCTGATTGCAACAATTTTCTATTGTAATCACCCAGAATTCACCACGAGGAGGTAGCTGCATATCGAGTTTTCTAGACTGAATTGTTGATCTAATAAATCCGTCACGATTTATTTCACCACAAACAGCTGCCGATGCCTCTGTTACCAGTTTCACCCCTCCTTCAACTGATTGTGTGTGGCAGGGATATTTTTTTTATCTCATTATTTAATTCTCCTCCAGAGATCAAAGTTCGAAGATAGTCGTTGGACAGGTGCCTAGTGAGTGGAGGCTCAAACCTTTCTGTGGAGCTCCAGTCTATCATCCCGGTGTAGTCAGTTGCTTCAAAGTGCAACTTTGGTACCTTAAAGGGTCGAATACCGACAGCTGCATCAGAAATTTCCCTGGCTTTCATTATATTATTCTTCTAATTGCTAGCTCGCGAATATGCTTTCGGTTGTCGGCAGGGCCGGATTAACCATTAAGCAAAATAAGCCCGTGCTTAGGGCATCAAGGGAAGGGGGGCACCACAGAAATTTTCCATTGTCGGATTTACCATGGATTTATTATACTATTATAATCGCGGCTTATAGCCTATAAGCTGTTGAAAACTGAATTATATATATTCATATATAGTATTTATTTTTTTCATTGTTTGAATTTGTAGTGAACAACAACCCTTTTGAGAGAATAAATATATTTCGTTGTAATCACACACTTTACGCTTTGCGTTATTATTTTGTTTATATCAAATCTTTGAGCGCCATATTAAAAATACATATAGATTAAATATTTTCGTGTGCTATAGTAAATGTAAAAACAAGATTCAGTCATGCTGAACTTTATAAAATAATTGTAGAAGACAATATTGAGTGTGCCTTCCCAAATGTAGAAATTGCCTTTCGTATATTTTTAACATTAATGGTCACAAATTGCTCAGCTGAGCGTTCATTTTCTCAGTTGAAGTATATTAAAAATACCAACAGAACAACTATGCAACAAGGCAGGCTGGATGCCTTATCTCTACTAAGTATAGAAGCAGATGTGTTACGTAAGATTAGTTTTGAGGATCTGATCAAAGACTTTGCAATTAAAAAAAGTAGGAGAAAACTTTTCAAATATAAATGAAGTGGAAGTATACAAAAATAAACATTATTTTCCATCTTACTGTAAGTTTTGTTTCATTTCAAAAAATAAAATTTTATTTTATGGTTTATTTTTGTTTATATTTTGAATTACATATATATGGGGCACCAAAATCTTTTAAGTGCTTAGGGCCTCTAAAGGTCTTAATCCGGCCCTGGTTGTCGGTAATCATGCTCAGAATCAAATTTCCAGGGTATGCAAAGTGAGCTTTCCTTTGGATGACAGGTTAAACAATTGTTTTCAAATCATTCGGAAAATAACGACACTTTTCAATCATTGAAAGTAGATGTTTTGCTTCAAACGTACAATCTGAATTGATCTTGATAGAGAACCAACACGTGTGGTTAGCCATCTAGAGTGAAAAATTGGACCTGGGTTACGGTTAGCTGGACTGGACTGGACTGGACGTGACCTCCTCGCATGAAACAGCACTGCAAATATCTTTCAGATACTTTTGATCACTACTCAGGTCAACAACGTCGTCCAATTGTTCAGGTAAGATGATATTGATTGACTTAAATTTGACAGGAGGCATAGTTTCACAGTTAACTAGCTGTTTACCAACTGTACCTGTGAAAGATGTAGGACCTCGAGTACCGCCATCCAGATGATGCATCAGATGTCTCAATGGTTCATCCGTATGTAGTAAGCACACCATTCTCTGCAAGGGTTTTTCTAAAGGTTCCTCAAGTTTCCGTATCACACCTCCTTTTTCGCCAATGTTGATGATTGTTCCATCGCAACCCACAACGATGAGAGCATTGATATCAAAATCATTTCTTTGCAGAAAATTCATGAACGCCTCAGCCGTATCCTTGGCTGATCCTGATGAAGGAGTTACATGGCATATGTACTTGGAGCGAGGCTCTTGTATTAGAGTTATGTGTTCATCAGAAATAGTTTGACGGACAAATTTGTGAGCTTTCTTCACTTGTGCTATGGTTTGGTTCTTTCGACCATCGAAATAAATACCACTGAATAATTTTTCAGGTAAGTTAGAGAGTGAATGAGATTCATGCAAGTCTTTCCGGTGCTTAATTCGTTCACGTCGAATTTTACTTCGATCAATGACATGGGATTGTTCAGTATCTTTGATAATCCCGAGGTCTTCTAGTAATGCTGATGTTAATGCTGCTGTTGCTCTATCAGATATTCTATGCCTATCACACTCTCGAGCAACAGTTGGGATGGGTGTTCGCATTTGTTTTGCTTTTATTTCACTGTGAGTTTTTACAGTTGTTTTTTTTCTTGGAGAATTGTTCAGAGTCACTTGATTCACTTGTGTTATCATCACAATCAGAACTGATTTCAATAACTTTAAATGAAGATTGAATACTATGAATACTATCCTCAGATTTTTGCTGTGACTTCGTCTTTCTGTCCATTTCTGCAACAAGCCTTCTTTCTTTTCCTTTCAATTTCTTTGTTTTCACCACATCAACTCCTGCGATACATATTTTTCCTTTCTGTTCGCTGATCTGTCAGAAATAGCCTTTCATCAACAGGAACTTTTCGGTCTTTAGCGCAAGCACACATTGGTAACTGTTTGCACTTAGAGGGAGCAATGTCAAACAGTTTAGAATTACCTTCATCTCTAAATTTTGTTACTTCTGCAGAGTAGCTCTTAATCATGTGCCTGTTTTTATATCCTTTCAATAGCTTATTGTATGTCACTCGGAAATCTTTAACCTTATCAACTACACTTTTGTGAGCAATGGTGAGAATAGAAGCTTTTTGCCAGTGTTTCAACAGCCACTACTACAGGCTCACAAATGTCTCTCAAAGATGGTTCCTTCCCACCTACAAATGTCATTTCAGCCTTTCAGATCGAAGCGAGGTGTAGTATCGCATTACATCTAAAAACACAGGGCAAGCAATTTTACGCAGGTTTTAATTTTAACCTTCTTTGTATCCATTATACTTGAACAATATCAAAAACTTTGCTAGAAAAAGACAAAGTTCAATAATGCACGGTCAGTTACAGAAGTGTGTGGCACATGACCTCACACAACTACAGCTCAAATGACACTAATGAATGACTCGTGTCTACTGTCTACTGACTGAGTTGGCAATCACAGCGGCCTGTTGCCAGATGTACGATAAGGAAATCAGTAAATCGTATAACATTGAAACCTGTTGTGGGACCTGAGAACATGCTTCAAATGCAGAAATATTTTACGTGTTATATGTTGGGTATAATAGGCAACTTTTAAACTTATCGCCGAAACCGAAAAAATCAAAGAAATTTTTTTTTCACTCCGCCCTATATATATATATATATATATATATATATATATATATATATATATATATATATATATATATATAAATAAAAAATAGGTAAAAATGACATTATGTATTATTGCCGAGAATTGTACCACTCCTATTTGTATAAATGTAATAAATGCCTTACTCCTAATTTTATGGCTCTTAAAACTATATACATATTACGTAAAATGCGATGTATACAATAAATGAAATTATGTATTAATAACAAGGATCGTGCTGCAATTAATTTATAAATGCATCAGTTATACCTTTTTTAAATACGGCTTTAAACCTTACACATACTGTAGTTTTATTATTATTATTATCACCCCCCTACACACACAAGAAAAAAATAAAAAACATACATCGTTTGTTCGATTATCTCGCATTCCGTGTTTCGGGGAAGTTTCGTATAAAACAGTCAACTCTTCGCCATACTGCTGCGACTGTGCGCAGGTTTATGTAGTTGCTTCCCGAACGCCTGAAAGAAAAAAAAGAAAAAATATTACACTAACGGCGCTTTATTATTATTATTATTATTATTATTATTATCATCACTATTTTCACAGGATAAAGAGAGAGAGATAATTGTGTGGCGATTGTTTTAAAATAAAATCGGTTTCTTACCCCTCAAGGTCGCTGATTTGAACTTCATGCTGCGACGTTTCTTCGTAGTGCAGCATACATCGAAGTAAATGCTCGTCAGGGCTTTACAATAAAAATAGAAAAAAATAAAGACTACTGCACATTTTATTTCAAAAGCCCGTTTAAGTTACAGGAATTAGATAGTTACACAAGACACTCAGACAGAACCTAGATTGATCATAATACTGAATTTGAGTTACATCATATTTACATCATGTAATCGGAGCAGATTGGCACATTTGTGTTTCTCGGAAAAGCATCGGAATCGTGCCGACTGGATTATAGTGCCAGATCCTGCACAGATTGGCTTGAAAATACACCGTCAACGTCCACGGCTCCGATCAAATGAAAACACGCATTAGCTTTGTAAAATAATGTATACCTAGAGACTGAGCACACACACACACATACATATATATATATATATATATATATATATATATATATATATATATATATATATATGTATTTATATAAATAAATAAATAAATAAATATATATATATATATACAGTACTGGCCAAATTATTAGGAATTTTTTAAAAATTTCATTTTTTGGTATAAAATGTTAAATTAAACCAATTTTAAACGTTCAAAAGTTATTTATTTCTACACAAGATACATGGTCATTATTTAGCAATAGTTTAGTACTTAGTTTGACCCCCCTTAGCTGCCTTAAGGGCTGCGACACGCTTCGGCATGCCATGAATCAATTTTTTGCATAATTCCTTAATACGTGTAGAGTGAAACCAGACTTGAATAAGTCGCTCTATGAGTTGGTGTTTTGTTGTTATCGGCGTTTCATGGATTACGTCCTTTAAAATACACTATAAACTTTCGATTGGGTTCATGTCTGGAGAATTTCCAGCCCATGGGAGCAACCGAACACTATTTTCATGACACCATTTTTTAACCGACTTTGCCGTGTGGCATGGAGCTGAGTCTTGTTGAAATATCCAACGTCTATTACCATACCATTCCCTTATTTGAGGTAGTAGACGTCTTCTTAGTACTTCTATATACTTGACTTGGTTCATATTCCCCTCAACAATGCTCAAACGACTAGTTCCATGCACAGAAATTGCTCCCCAAACCATGATCTTTTGTGGAAATTTCACCGTTTTCATCAGACACTCAGGCAAAAATTCTTCTCCAGGCCTCCTCCTTACACTTTGAACACGATCGTCAAGCACGGCAATCGTTGACTCATCGGAGAACACCACCTGCAATCAAAGAAAGCCCTGTGAAAGAGTCAGTGCATAGCGTATGAAGTACAGTAAAACGAAGTACAGTATGACTTGCTGCTTTACAGATATTTTTACTGCAGTTTTATCACGTACTGTAAATACACTTCTATGCATACTGTATTTATTGTATTAACATTCTATTTAATGTTAAATATTATTCTTACCTGTTCCCAATCCTCACTAGTCCAGTTAATGTGTTCCTTTGCCCATGCAAAACGTGCCTTCTTCATAGCCTCAGTGAGCCTGGGCTTCTTCCTTGGGCGGTAGGCTTTGAAGCCGGCAGTTAGAAGCCTCCTGTTCACTGTTCTACGACTAATATTGATGCCATCAGCCGCTAGACTACTGGAAATGTTTTTGCAAGTAGCTCTTCTATTTCTAAGAGACAAAATTGCAATCTGTCTATCAGTTCTTGGAGTCGTTACCCTTTTTCTGCCGCATCTTCCAACCCTTTTGGGGCCTACATTTTCTCCAAATACCATTTTTTTCTTAATACGAAGTACTGACTGTGGTGAAACATGGAGTTTGGCAGCGATTTCCTTTTGTTTAAATGTAGAAGAAGTTAATAAAACCTGTATTTGCCCAATTTTCCGTGGACTCAAGTCATTCTTTCGCCCCATTTTCAAATTCACTTAAAAACTGTAACAAATAATTGCCGAAATTGGGTAAATACACTATTTAAATTAAACGGTAGTTACAATGACACGTAAAAGAAAGAGAAACACACCCGCATCGCACGACAACCAAACGACAACTGACGAACAAACACGTTTCGTTCGACTAAAGAATTATGCAAAAAATTGATTCATGGCATGCCGAAGCATGTCGCAGCCATTATGGCAGCTAAGGTGGGTTCAAACTAAGTACTAAACTATTGCTAAATAATGACCATGTATTCTTGTGTAGAAATAAATAACTTTTCAACGTTTAAAATTGGTTTAATTTAACATTTTATACCAAAAAATGAAATTTTAAAAAAATTCCTAATAATTTGGCCAGTACTGTATATATATATATATATATATATATAAATAAATAAATAAATATATATATATATATATATATATAATATATATATATATATATATAAACCCCTTTGCTTTGTCGGGGGCTATGGGGCGCGTCCCTCTATGGCCAATGTGGAAATGCATCTTCCTCTGATGTAAGGGCTCTCTGCCTTCGTGGACCAATGGACCCGTCTGGAGACCCGGCTGATCCCCTGCTTATATTTTTTTCTTCCTTTCTCCTCTCTCCCCCTCCTTCTGGCTTTTTTTTCCTTCGTATTTGGCTTTGTTTTGGACCTTGATTTGACCCTTCCCTTGAACCTTGGGTGAGGGAGGTGGTTGTCCTTCACCCTTGTCGCCCTTAGACCAAACACAGTGGCGTGGTGGGACTCTCATCGCTGGTAGGGCCAGAGAGCATTTTAGCGCCCTCTCGAAATGATTCGAAATTTTTAATTTTAGCATTTTTTTTACCATTTTGAGACTGAGACGTATTTGTTTGCATTTTTCGTTTTGAACTTTATAAACAGGACCAAACTATTAGATTTTTTCGGTTAATAAATTTATAGAAATATAGGTTGTTTGTATGCAGAAAATATTATTACAAACTTCTTACAACAATAGAAAGCACAAAACGTTTTAAAACAATAGAAAGCACAGCACATGTGTTTCATGTATGTGAAAAATAAATACTTAACGTCTCTACTACATAATTAGAGCTTTCGAGAGAAATTTAGATGATTGACCAGATCGAACAATTAGCCGGTCTGTGTCTAGTTTTTTTGCTATATTTCGTTCGACTGACATCAGCATTGTACCCAGCAGCATCTGCGACATGGAATTCCTTATGCGCGTTTTGATTCGCTTCATTGCTGAAAAGGGTCTCTCAGCCGTTGCTGATGTAGCGGGAATTACCACTAATATGCCATATGCTTTTGAAAGAGTTGGATAGGCTTCAGTAAGACCCGTATCATGACTGAGTACAGTGTAGGCGCTGTAAATCGTTTTCGTGTTCTATAATAAAGGGAATACGGAACTGAATCTATGGAACTCCAAGGCACATTCGTGACTATTGATGCTGTAATTACTGCAAAATTCATCGATCTCATTCTCCAATGTAGAAATGTGAGCACCAATATTAGAGAAATTTGTTGGACAAAATTTTTGTGTTGATTTTAGTACACTTCGATTTGCAGAAAATCGATCGTTCATTGCCGAGTTAATTTTGTCTAGGACAGTATAAAATATTTCACGTGTCCATTTTGCTTGACTATTTTCAGTGATTTTAGTATCATTCTCACTGATCTGTCTCTTCTTTTTACGTGCACGTATGAATGGACACTAGGGTGGTCCATAATTTCACTTTTAAAAATTTTTAATGGTCCAACATACTAATGTTATGGGCATTGGTGCAACAAACAACATGGTTACCAGTTTTTGGAGTTCCGGTAATATCAGACCCACCCCCACCCCCAATTTATATTGCCTAGTAAAAAACTGAGTAAAAACAACATCTTTTAAGCATTTTTTTAAGATTAATCATATTTAATCTTAAATAAAAGCATACATATTGCATATCAATTTATTCAGAAATCAACTTTGCACATTTTGGTGTATAAATTGATTATTTATTCGTAATAGTATACATAGAAATGTTCTATAACAGCTGATTAAGCCAATATTTTATGTGTTTTTCAGATATCCAATGATGTATATAGTATATGATGCATTTTTCAGTTGGTTGATTCTAATCTTATTTTAAATGAATATCATGGCTACTCCTAAGAAATTAGATATAAAGTTAAGAAAAAGTAGCTACGATCCAATTATTGGTAATCTTAAAGATGAACTGATTCCTACAGGACTATTCCAGCTACCATCCCAATCAGATGCACTTCAGCATTTCTACCATTTAAAAAAATGATATGGTTATGAACAATAAAGAAGAGGCTGCAACAGTTGTACTTAATAAAGTTAAAAAATTCTGGGACTTAGCTGGCATTAAACATTAAAACGCAAGATATTTCCAAAAGCAGAAGACCAAAAGAAAAGATTCTGACCTTAGTTAATGAGTATGAAACACTGAAAAAACACAAAAACAGGAAAACTTTCGAAGATAAAAAGGATATTTTTTGTAAAAAATTAGATATGCTATTAGATATATCGGCAGCAGATGCTATTGAAACAATAATGAAAGATAGAATGAGAACAAGAAACAAAGGCGAAGATATAAAATTCCTTGAAGATCAAAGAACTATTCGGAATATGTACGTCTCCAGCCTTGATAAGTCTTATGTAAATCGGACAGAAAGACGAAACCAAAGAATTCGACATGACGTATAGATAAAAGAAAAACTCTTAGCAGACATGGATGCAGGACCCAGTGGTGAACAAATGAATATCCCACCTGATGATGACATTCCTATAAATAATGATGAATCAAGTAATGAATCAAATGATTCCGACTTTCAACCTTCGGCTCAAAGAAATCCTAAAAAAGAATTCGCATTTTGGTTTCTCAAATGGTTTCTGACACGGCTGATAGGCTGAATCTCTCGCATAGCCAAAGAACAGTTTACGCTGCAGCAGTTGCCTCAGAATTAAATATAAATATACATGACATGAGCCTGTCAAAGTCTACTTCTAAACGTTCATGTAAAAATACAAGAGCATCTAGTGCAAAACAACTTACGGCATCATTCAATCCTCCAGAGCATTGCATTGTTCACTGGGACAGTAAATTAATATTGAAAACTACAACTGACAAAAAGGAAGAAAGAATGGCAATCATTGTTTCTGGTTCTCCGGGTTTAAAAGAAGGCAATTTTATCAATCCCAACTATAAATAATAGCAAGGGCAAGACACAGGCCGAATGTGTATTCAGAACTATCTCTGAATGGAATATTGATAAAAATATTCGCGGTATGGTTTTTGATACAACAGCATCGAATTCTGAATGAAGACAGGGAGCGTGTAAGATCCTAAAAGAAATGATTGGGGCTCAGTTACTGTGGCTAGCCTATAGACATTATCTATACGAGCGCATTTTGTGCTCAGTATATACAAGTCTCTTCGGAAGTACAACGTCCCCTGAAAATGAAATGTTTAAAAGCTTCAGATTAAAATATTTGGCCAAAACTGGACATAACACTACCAACAAAAACACTAAAATTTAAAAATCGCCAATTGAGAGCCAAAGCTTCTGAGGTAAAAGATTTTCTAAAAGATGCACTTAATTCAGTCAGTTCACCTCTATTTCCCAGAGGCGACTACAGAGAATGTGCCGAGGTTGCTCTATTACTTCTTGGGGAAAACGTCTCAAACACTGGTGTGAGATGGGCTAAGCCTGGGGCAGTACACTATGCAAGGTGGATGCCATCTGCATTGTATCCAGCAAAGATGTACGCATTCTCTGATCAAGCTAGGTATGATTTAAATGTGATAGCAAAACTAGAGAGAATGTGCATATTCAACTGCCTCTACTATATACAACCTTGGTTGCTTGCTTCCGTCGCCTGTGATGCACCTGTCAACGATTTAAATCTTTTTAATGAACTCATTGAATATAAAAATTATGATCACGATGTAGCATCCAGTGCTCTTAAGGGATTAAATGGTCAGCTATGGTATCTGACTGAGGAACTAGTACCATTTGCTTTGTTTTCCCGGCAAATTTCAGATGCAGAAAAAAGTCTGATTGCAAAGTCAATGAAGAAAGTCTGTCAAATCAACCCGCAACACCCTCCTCCCAAAGGTCAGCCAATCTTCCCTAAGCTAACAAACACAACTAAGCTGTGTCAGTTAGTTGGTAAGGGTTCTTCAATTGTTTTCCAATGCTTGGGTACTAGTGGTGACTGGCTAAATAAACCTGTTACTTCTTGGAAAAATTGCAAATCTTTCCAAGTTATGGAGAACTTTGTCAAAAATATGAAAGTTGTGAATGATCCTGCCGAGAGAGCAATCAAGTTGATTGAAGATTTCAAAGACAGAATTGTTAATGATGTATCACAAAAACAATTTCTGGTAAAAGTTATAGAGCAACATCGACGCCTTCTTCCAGACTTCAAGAAAAAATCTTTGGCTGGAATGTATAATTATGTTAAGTGAGCGTTTATTGTGTAATGTTATGCAGAAGTATTTATCTTTTTAATTAAACTTTGGCATAATTTTTTTAATCATTGTAAAAGGAATTCTTTGTTTAAAAATCATGCAAAACACAAAAAAACGATGGGGACCTGGAATCAGGTTTGTTCCCACTCGAAATATACTGTAGCTGGCTTGATAAGCTGGTCTAATTTCGAGCCCATCGCCGCGAAGCTGCCTGGGATAATGCTTCAGGGTGGCTGTAACACCCCTAGAATATATAATTAATTAAAATAATATATTATTGCCAAGAAAAAATAATATAGTCATATGTTTATTCACAGAGAAGCGGAAAAACTTTCGTTTTCTCAGCCAAATTTTTAGGTCTTATATAAATTGGGGGTGGGGGGGTCTGATATTACCGGAACTTCAAAAACTGGTAACCATGTTGTTTCTTGCACCAATGCCCACAACATTAGCCCGTTGGACGATTACAAATTTTAAAAAGTGAAATTATGGACCACCCTACTGGCCACTGTGCTGTATCGTCGATTTCTTCGACAGCAGCAGTAACAGTAGCTGGGTCATCGCGAATCTTCTGTAACTGCTGCATCGAAGCTGAGACCATATCAAGTGCTCTGACAACATCCACATTGACTGTCTGTAGATAACGACTGAGTGGGCCTGAGTAGTTTGACAGCAAAATGGTAGAGTGCAATGCAATTGCAAATGTTGCAAGATTCCAACCCCACCCCCTTTTTTGTAAGGCACCCATAGTGCCAACCCCCAACCCCCTTTGATGCATGGCACCCATAGTGCCAACCCCCTTTGATGCATGGCACCCATAGTGCCAACCCCCTTCCCCCTTTGTTGCAAGGCACCCCATAAATGCTGGAGGAGGGAATGTTGCAAGAGCAACAAGGGGTTATGCAACTTGGAGGTGGAGTTATCCCCCAAGTTGCAATGAACCCCACTGGTGGAAACCTCTTTGGGGGATAAGGTGGGACGGCCTCACTCCCCCAAAGGGGTATACTTAACCTAAGAGAGAGGAGAGAGAAGAGAGGTGTTCGCTTGACAGGAGCCGAGCTGCCGTTGTCTTATAGGGCCCCTAATCAGCCAGCTGGCTTAATCAGCCAGTGCCTCCAGACATCATCAGCCAGTTGGCACAATGTACACTTCGTTTGGCATGTACACACCCGTCTATACGCCCATTACCTTTATATGCGTCGGGCGACCGCGTTAAACTGTAAGTCTAAGGTGGCGTGTAGGCGGGCTCGAGACCCGGCACGTCCTTCCGCGTTTGCTAGCCATGGTACCTTAATGATCCGTGTTAAACCGTAGGTCTAAGGTGGAGTGTAAACATCCTTCCACGGTTCGTAGGGGCAGGATCCCGTTATTGCAACACTCGATCATGTTGTTTATCTGTTTATTTCTCTCTCTCTCTCTCTCATATATATATATATATATATATATATATATAGCAAACAACCACAGGGAAAAGGAAACACAAAGTCCGAGCGCTTTCGATATATCACGAAAGCGCTCGGACTTTGTGTTTCCTTTTCCCTGTGGTTGTTTGCTTAATAATAAGATCACGTGTTATTTTGTGATTTTAGTGCATATATATATATATATATATATATATATATATATATATATATATATATATACTTCCCCGTCTAAAAGTAGGTCTAAGGTACAGCGTAAAGCTTCACCCGAATGAACAATTCGGACGGAAAGCAAAGGCGAGCCTATATATGTACATTTCCGGAAAAAAGTTCATCTAAAAATTCGTGTAAACATCTTTCCACGTTTCTCTCTTTTATATATATATATATTAGGGTGACAACTTCTTATAGGGATAAAATTTGAAATTCAAAAACATTTGCCGGCCATTTGTCCAATGCTGCCACCCTATGAGGAAACACCGTAGACGAAATCTCATGGAATTCGGAAAGCATTTAGGGGTGCCTCGAGTCACATGAATGAAACTGTCGCGCGGAAGAAATTTCAAGAATGAACGAGTTTCGACAACGCTTCAAAAACAAAAATGTTTCGAGAATGCAAGTGTATTATATAATTTAATAGAATTGTTTCCTTTATTTCATACTATAGATTATGCAAATCGATTAATTTATTTCATTAAATTAAAATTTTCATAAATAAATCGTTAAATAATATGATGTGTATCAATCTTTGGATGATCAGCTTTTGGTGCTTCAAGTTCATTTTGCATACGACTGCCTGACTGAAAACAACGCTTAGAAGTTCTCTCCCGATTCTTTTAAGATATCTAAGGTAATATTTTTTATTTTGATACATTGATTATATTATTATTGGAAATTGTTCTAGAAAAGTTTCATTAATTGTTGGCATAGTTTGATGTTTAAATTATATAAATTTGGAACTGAATTTGATTTCCTATGATAATATATATACGAGTATATAAATATATATCCAGGGCCGTCGAGAGGGGGGGTAAGGGGGGGGCCAGTGCCCCGGGGCCCGGATGTCTGGGGGCCCGCAGGAGAATTAAAAAAATCGTAAAAAAATAAATAAGGATCATAATAATCATTAAGAAATTGTGACGTTTTTTCATTCAGAGCTCCTTACATGTAATTTCTTACATGTAATATCTGAGTATCCTAAAAGTCAACACTAAAATTCATCAATCTGACACATTTTTTCAAATGTAGCTTCCGTTCTCACGCTTTGTGGTATGATCGAAAGTAGCCAAGGTCAATAAACTTGAGAAATATTTAACCAAATCTCTCACTTGTGTTTTGGGTGTTGCACGAAGAGGTTTGAAACACTTGAACTATTGAATTACTTAATTTTTATAAAGTTAAATATTATATTATTAAAGTTATACATATATATATATATTAATAGATTTATTGCATATATATAATGCCTTGACACTTGGTGTGGGGGCCCGTAATGTTTGCTAGCCCTGGGGCCCGTTAATGGCTCTCGACGGCCCTGTATATATATATATATATATATTACAATATAAATGAGATCTTTAAAAATGGAATCATAATACGAAAAAAATTAATGCTTTGATTCTTATTTTAATTTAATATACGTTTCTTACAACTCGTGAAATGTCTGGCTTAAAACGATTTGTATTTTTTGCCCTGGAGTTATATGTCAGCGCGTGGTTCACGGCCAGCAGTCCTTCATCTGCTCCCGCGAACGATTTGAAGCTTCTTCAAGACCTAGCAAAGTACCACGATGAAAAGATCTCAGCATCCTGCCTTAGTGTCCTCGGTCGTCACTTATGGTACCTCAGCGAGTACTTGATTGGTCTCGCACTCTTTGATAAAGGTATCAATGCAACGACGAAAAAGAATATCGCTCGATCAATCCTCGAAAAAGAAGCTGCTGAAGATCCTCCAAAGCGAGCCCCAATACCTGCTGTTTCTTCCATTTCAACAAAGCAGCTCTCGGACTTTGCCTCGAAAGGATCAAAGCTTCTCTTTGAACTTCTAAAAATTAATGATGGTTTCTTGTCCAAGGAACCAGAGACCTGGCCGGACGACGAAGATTTCAAGACTGGTTTGACTATAGATGAAGAACTAAAAGTCGTCAATGACATGGCAGAGAGGGGAATTGCCTTGATCCAGGCCTTCAATACAAAGATTACGAAGAATGAAGAACAGCGCCAACATCTCTTGCAGGTTGTTGAGGATCATAGGAAGTCTCAGCCTGGTACATTGAAAAAGGGGTATGGCTTGAGGAAAAGCAAGAATTAATGGGTGGTCTACAATTGAATGAAAGACACCCTGGAATATATTTAGTAAATATATTATTTACTTATTACGATTGGAGTACGCCTGCACTTAAACTTTATGAACTAAAACTAACGTTTATTTACATTAATTAAAAAAAATATTAATTTATTTTTACTAGGTAATGAATAATTAATTTTTGTTATAAGGAGAATTATTTACCTCACTTGAGACACCCTTAAATATTTTCTGAATGACCTAATATTTACAGTACATTGTTTTCTCATGTAGTAGCAGCATTGAACAAATGGCCAATAAAAAACTCCAACTTTCGATTTTTATTGTCACCCTAATATATATATATATATATATATATATATATATATATATATCCCCGTTTAAAAGTAGGTCTAAGGTGGAATGTAAAGCTTCACCTGAATGAACAATTCCGACAGAAAGCAAAGGCGTACCTATAAAGGTTCAATTCCGGAAAAACGTTAATCTAAAAATTCGTGTAAGCATCTTTGTCAAACTACATTAATTATCTCACTCTCCGTCTGACTTAAGTCTAATATTACGGTCTTTTTCATTTGTAACAATTAAAACAGGACAAATGGTGCACGTTGCATTAAAATGTGCAGCACAAATGATTAATTAGAAAGGGAATATGGTAAAGCAGGGGTTCCCAAATTGTGTTCCGCGGAACACTTCTCACGGTATACAAGTGTTCCGCGGAACACCAATTTGGGAACCCCTGTGGTAAAGGAAGGAAAAATGTGAAAGCGCTATAAACAATCGCCTTCCTAAACATCTCCTAATTAAACGATGTAATTAACTGATCAATAGGACATAAATATTTATAGGAAATAACATATATATATATATATATATATTAAACATCGTTCTGAAAATTGCGGAGTTTTGCGGAAGCGATAGATAATTCGAATTAAATATCAGGTAAATAAACTTCTTTCCGCAGGAGTTTATTTCAAGATCATAAAGATTAAAATTTCATCAGCAATTGAATCATTGTTTAGTGTATCTCTCAAGCATACGCGAATTGCCCCAATTTTGTCTCTTCTGACCATAGCTTTTCTTGTCTTTCTACAACAAAAAAAATTTAATTACGGGGTTATAAACGGCCTTCCATTCTGAACTTTTCTCATGACTATGCAAAAGTCAGAGACCACTGTCGATCTGACAACTATTAGATAATCTGTTGTATGAAAATTGGTTTTGATACTAAAATACATATTAACTAGAAACTTTGGTTCATATTAACGTATAACTAAGTTATTACTTAAGTGTATAAAGTTGTATAAGCTGGATGACCCTCTTGTCTGCATAAATTCGACTTGAAGGTTGATTCATTATATTACTTGTAACGCATGTGTTTAAAGATCTAGCGAACTATTACTGATGGATCTGCAGTAAATGCTCCTAAGCTATTGTTATATCAATATTTACAATTAAAAGTATTGACATATTCATTTAAATTCTGCAAAACAAATTTATCCAAAACGTTTCTCATTATAATCCTAATTCATGCTGTTTTTTCTTTCACAGGCTTAAGAAATGACAAAAAGCACAATTTCTGATGAAATTAGATATAAAATAATACATTTGCATGGTGAGGGACTGAATCAAAGAAAAATAAGTGAATCTACAGGCGTCTCCAAAACTGGTGTACAAAAAATCTTGGCTCGTCACAGATCAAGTGGGACCCCAGCTGATCGTCCTAGATCAGGGAGGCCCTCTAAGCTTTCTCCATCTGATCTACAATATCTAAAGATTACTTCCCTTCGAGACAGACACAAATCCAGCAATTTACTTGCAGCAGATCTCGAAAAAACAACAGGTGTCTCAGTTGATCCTTCTACTGTACGAAGGAAGCTTAACTCAGTGGGTCTCAGATGTCCAATACTTGTGTTCCAAAGCACATTTTCTTCTCTTCTCTGGGGGCGATGGCGTACGCAGTTGTGACACGTGTGAGACTTGATCCAAGTCTTTTAACCTATTCAGATTACCTATCAATGTTTTGGGGACATTTATTTGCTGTAGTGTTGCTTTAATATGCTTCCAGCCTGTTGGCGAGGGTCTGTCCCACTTTCTCACCTGATCATGAACAATATCAACGATATTGGATCCTTGTAACCTTGTTCCTTCAACAATGACCTCGGTCCACTGTATGATGGGGTCCTCACTCAATAGATTATAAAGAGTTAAACCTTTATTCTTCAATATACAGGGTGTCCCATAAGTCCGGCATCATAGGAAAAATAATAAAAAAAGGCAAAACAAAAGCTTTTATTTACAGAACGTGCTCGATATGTCCACCATTGTTTTCAATACACAAATTCAGACGTGATACCCAGTCAACAAGCAAACGGTGAGTGATGTCAGGAGTAATGGTGTTACATGCCCCAATAATGCGCTGCCGCAAATGTTCAACACTCCTAATTTTCTCTGCGTATACCAGCGCTTTCAAGTGGCCCCAGAGATAAAAATCTAGTAGCGTGAGATCCGGGCTTCTAGCTGGCCATTCCACAGGCCCTCGACGTCCTATCCAATGACTAGGAAATTGTTGGTACAGGTATTCCCTTACTTGGGTGCTGTAATGTGCAGGAGCGCCGTCTTGTTGGAGCCATGTTGGGAAATTTCCTTCGTTCAAGACACTGGGAAATGCTTCTTCCTTGAGCATACGTAGGTAGGTGCCTCCAGTGACATGTTCATCGAAAAAGAGGGGGCCTATGATGTGATCCTTCCAAATGCTACACCATACCATCACCCGAGATGCACCTTGTTCCTTTGAAGAGGTATACCAGTGAGAGTTGTTTTGAGACCAGTAGCGGGTGTTCTGTCGATTTACCTCACCATTTCCATAAAAAACAGCCTCGTCACTGAACAGAATGGTGGACGGGAAATTGGCATCCCGAGCATAAATTATGGTTTGTAGAAATAGAAAAATATGAATTTCTCTTATAATGCCGGACTTATGGGACACCCTGTATGTGGGAGGCTGTTTCTTAGCACATGTTCGATGTGTTGTGTTCCGTTGCTCTTTGGTTGGTCATCTCTAACGTCGTGGCCAGGTCCTGTGTCGCCATGCTCAGCACTACTCGCGCTGTGACTAATAACAACGGGGAGCCCTGTCGGATGTTTATAATCCTCGTACTCATGAAGAAATTTCTGCAAAGCCTCTTTAATTGGGCTAGAAACTCGCTTTCCATTCTTTTAAGCCTACTTTTACAGTAAGGTAGGTTGATTTTGGAACTCTGATCTTGGACTAGTCTAGATAGAAAGGTATTAATGTATAAAAAACGTTGCACCAACTCATATTTGTGAAAATGATTGTATTTTTTGAGGATTGTTAATTATTTTTAAGTTGTAAAATTGCCGAATTTTACGCGTAAAATCGCGCGCGTGGCTTTCGCGCAATGTAAACAAACAAAATATCGGACCTTATTTCATCAAAATAATCAATTAAAATTCGGCTTTTTTAACAAAACGATGCTTGAAACTTATTGTAAATGCATTATAGATGTTTATTAGTGTATTATTTTGTATTTTTTAATGATATTTACCTATAAAATGTGTATTAAATTAAGTTATTTTATGATGCGTTCATTTAATTGTGTTTATTTTCAGATATTTCATAAAAATGGGTAAAAAACGGAAGTCTGCAGTGTTAACTCGAAGTGATAGTGCCAAAAAATTCAGTGGCCAGCCTTCCCCTTTGGATAAAACAGAGCCTCCTTCCCTCCGCCAAGTTATTCAGTACAGTTATTCCCTCCAAAACAGCCACCCGGACTTGAAAGACTATGATATTGCTAAAATGATAGCAAAGGATGTGATTGAGATCTGGCAGGCAGTGAACCCGCGGCTGCCCCTGTATGAGGAATATTATGTAGTGAAATTGGTGGATAAAGTGTGCTTCAAGAAAGCAAAAGAGATAAACAGAAAATCTCTTTCTACAGTCCAGGAGCAGAATCTGGAGGAAAAGCTGGATAAACTTTTTAACATTTCTGCTTGCACCTGTAAGCTACCTGTTCGTCCCTGTGATGACAATGCTGTGAAGTGCAAGAAAGAAAATTGTCAAACACAGCACATAATCTGCACTTGTCCTCCCAGTAAGAAAGTAATGCTATTATTTTTTTAACTTTTAACTGGCCTAACTTAGTGCGATTAGGTGCCTTTTAAATGGAAGGAAATTCAATGCTTGTAATTGAAAAATATCCGCATTTTCCTCCTGTAATCTTCCTTTCCCCCCACCCCTGGTAATAGAAATTAATAATCAATTTTTTTTCAGGATTTTATCTCTTATTTTAGATCCGCTATTTAATATACTTTAATATTTCAGGTTCCAGTAGAGGAGAGGGAATACTTGAGAGATCAGAGGGCCAAAATAGGACACAAGGGCTCTTTCTAGCTGGGATCTGTGGATAAAGCTGCTGTGAAGAGAGACCAGAGGGCTGCAGCTGCAGCAGAAAGATTACAGAGCCAGATTCAACTGCAGCAGGAAGTGGATTTGGCCACTTTTGCCTCCACACCTTTACAAGATATTTCTTTTGAATCCAGCTCAGGAGAATCAGGAGAGGTAATATATTTTTTTCCTTATATCTTATCCCATTTTTACCCAAATTTATCCCTACTTTTTGTCCCTATTTCCTCCCTTTTTCCTCCATTTTCGCTTTAGTAATTTATTCTTTTTTTCGCCCATTTTCGCCGACTTTTTACCTGAATTTTTACCCATTTTTTCCCCCTATTTTCCCACTTTTTCCCCCCATTTTCGTTTAAGTAATTTATTCTTATTTCCGCCCATTTTCGTCGATTTTTACCCATATTTTTCCCTACTTTTTCCCCTATTTTCCCCCATTTTCGCTTTAGTAATTTCTTTTTTATTTTCACTTCAGCCATCTGGTGGTGAAGCTGAAGAGTTCAAGCCAAGGAGGCACCCAAGTGGAGGTTACAGCTTTTTGAAAACCCCCAGATATGCCATGGAACTGATCAGGGGTGATGTTTCTTCCAATCTTGGGGCAAGTCTTGCTAATGCCTTCCTCCTGGACTTACAAGCTATGGACCTGCTTAAGCCTGGCCTTGATGTGAAACAGATAATAGTTGATAAATCGAAAATGGACAGGGAAAAAGCTAGAATGAAAGTGAAAAGTGATGAAAAGCACAATGAGGGTCTGGAAAAGTTAGTCTGTATTGGGGTTGATGGGAAAGTTGAAAAGGACACTTTGCTGTACAGAGAAGTTAAGGATGAAAATGGGGAGACTAAGCTGAAGAAAGGAAAGGGACAAGAGCACCATTTGACTTTCACAAAGGAGCCGGGAACTGAAAGTGGAACATACCTTACTCACAGAGTCATCCCAATAAAAGGTGCGACTGGAGTTCTTCTTGGTGAAGAAGTTGCTAGTGTCTTGCAGGAGTTTAACAGTGTTCATACCCTGAAAGCTGTCCTCCTTGACAACACAAATACAAACACTGGCTAGGAGGGAGGCCTTGTAACAGCTCTGAAAAATAAAATTGAGCGGAAATTGCACACCATTGGCTGTTCACTCCATCAGAATGAGCTTCCTTGCAGAGCTGTTTTCAAGCATCTTGATGGCAGTACCAAAAGTCCCACTGCTTTCACTGGTCCGCTGGGAAAACTCTGTGAAATTGACTACCAAGATCTGCCACAAGTGGAATTCACCAAACTCAGTGGCCCCCTGGATGACATGGAATTTGCTGAGGAGACACTGAATTATCTCAGTAGCGACCAGAGGCTTCTTTTGGAGCATGTGCTTGGAATTTCCAGGGTCAAAGTCAACCCAAGATTTGCTGCCTAGAAAATTGGACCATTAAACCATGCAAGATGGTTGACTTTGGCAATTAGATTGATGTGTCTGTGGAACAGAGGTGCTTACCCTCCAGAACTAGAGGATAAGCTTTACCAGGCCATCAAGTTCATTGTGGAAGTGTATGCAGTCAGTTGGTTTGAGATCAAAAGGGACAGCAAGTTCCACAATCAGCAGCTGTACATCTTCAACATGATCCAGAGGATCAAGCAGCAGTCTGAAGAAATCCAGGGTGTTGCTTTCAAGAACGTGAAGTGCAATGCTTTTGCCTTGCTGCCCGAGAATGTGCTGTACTCCATGATGAAGTCTGATGACTTGGAAGTGAGAGAAGCTGCTCTCAAGAAGATTTTGTCCATCAGGTAAGCATTTATTAATTTTAAAAAATGTGAAAAAAAAAATTTGATTATGGGGATTTATTTAATAAAAAAAGGCCCGAGTTCTATAAATCCCCATAATCGAATTTTTTTCACATTTTCTTATCCCAATTCCCCCCCTCCCCTCTGATAATGGAAATAATCTTACCTTCTTTCTGAAAAAAAATTCGATTATGGGGATTTATAGAACTCGGGTTTTTTTTTTTAATTTAAGTTAAATTAAATCAGCAATTCTGAGACTAATAGGGATTAAATCTTAAACTGGAATAAAAAATAAATTAATTATTATTCTTTCAGAAGTGGGAAGCCAGCCAAGAAGAGGCTGAAGAAGATCAAAGCCATCAACATTGAAGCTACTCACTGGTCAGAACTAATCAACCTTTCTCAAAGTGGCATCTGTGAACCCGCTCTCACAGAAGACTTTTCTGACCAGGAGCTTCAAGAAGCATTGCTGAATGGCACCAAACTAGAGCTGCCTGATCTGCCTTCACATTCTCAGAGTGTTGAAAGGGCCGTGAAGCTGACATCTGAAGCTTCCCATACTGTTTATGGACTCGAATCAAGGCACAAACACATTCTGGCCAAAGCCGTAAGCCGCCAGATGAGGCTTTCCTTTGCTTCTAAGGGCTCTTACAGTGAAAATTATGATGATCTTGGGATCTAAATGTGTCTCTTTGACGCTGTACATGTAATTTTTACTTTTTTTCAATAAAATTGTAACTTTTTTCATCATTTTTTTATGAAAATAGCATGATTTTTTCGGCCGAAAATTGCGAAAATGCGGTATTTTTCGGTACGATTTTTTGACGATTTTTGAAACGGTTTCCTCAAAAAACGGTTAAAGCTAGGGATCTGAAATATTTTGTCAGTTATTATCATATTAAGCCCTGACTATCTCGACTAGTCCAAAGTTGATATCTAAAAAAATGCGGAAAATCAACCTACCTTATTTTACAGGGTTCTAGAGCCGTGTCTGGAGTCTTTGAACTTTGCAATGAAGCATACACCTCTTGCGGAATCACAACCACCTTCTTCATTATATTAATCTAGTCAGTAAAGGACCCAAAACTGAAAATAAGATGGGTAGGAATGATCCTCTCTATGTACAATAATGCGCTTTTTCTTACCCACAGTTTGACTTTTCTCGTATTTTGTTCTTGTAACGACGTAAGCGATCCTGCTGAGAGGGTTTCATTGGCACATTACATTTTATAACATTAAGAGGGATTTCACAGATGCATTTTAAAAAGTCAGAGTCGATATTTTTAACAAACATCTGTTGCAGTGCCCGGGGCAATCGTTGATAGATTTTTAGTAATTCACGGTATTTGTTTGGCCTATTTGTCATTCTGGAATATACACCGTTTGAGGCTTGCTTGGGAATATATTCGTTCTTAAAAGTACCCTAAACGTGTTTCGCGGGTGAAAGTCAAAAAGCAAATATCCATAACGCTGGTTTGTGCCTTTTTAAACCTTCAAAAACTCCTTACGCTGATTCGGGAACATTTGATTGGCTAATACATCATTTTGTGATACATCTCTACGTTGCGCGAATAAGACTAGATATTGCGTAAGGGGTTCCAAAAACCTTAGCCCCCCCATTTGCAGCTTACATGTTTACTTATATCGAAATAGTTTTTCGTGATTATAAAAATATAAAATTCTTTATTTATTGCAGGTATTAAAATTACTCTAGTTGATAAAGTGATAATATAATGGCTTCTCAATTAATTGGTGATTCGGAGAGGCAACGTGTGATAGATCGCATACGAGCAATAACATTTCGGGAAGCTCTTGATGCTGGAGCCACCTTTATAACACGTTCATGGGTTGCCAAAAAGTTGCGAAGAAGTGAGGACTTCGTCAAAAGAAATTGGAATAAAACTTTGGATGAATGTGAAATGGATACAATCAAATCTGGGCGCCCAAATTTGCCACTCTATCAGGAAACAAAGGACATCATTGAAAGCGGTACGCGTAAGCGGAAAAACAGCTGTGCTAAACTTTCTAGAGAGATCGAAGTGTTGAGAAGAAAGATCGTTAGTGGTGAGATCAATCGACTGTACCGTCATAGGCAAGGTTTAAAGCCTTGGCATGAACTTCCAAAGCCAAGAAAAACTCAACTTAACATCGATGACAGAATGTGGTTTGCCCATTATCTTGAAGATTGGGATGTGGATGATTTCATGCATTTAGCTGTCTCCGATGAATTTTTTGGTTACGTAACACGTCGGCCTAACTACCAAAATGATCGAGTGTGGGCCACAACACCAGATGAAATCGATGACAATGACCATTATCGCGAATAATTAAAAAGTCCAGACTGTGTTGGTGTGTTTGTTTTGTTCACTGCAAAGAAGCTCATGTGGGTGCTGAAGCCAAATGGTCAGAGTTGGGATGGACAGTATTTTCGTGATATTATTCTATCCCAGCATGTCATTCCTTTTCTAAGAAACCCAAACAATGTTATGGATGTCGATCAGGTCACACTTCTGCACGATAAGGCCCCCTGCTTTAAGGCATTAGCACTCAACAGTTGTTGCGGAACCATGAGATCGATTTCTTTGGAAATGAAGCATGGCCAGGAAATTCTCCTGACCTGAACGTCTGTGAACAAATTGGATCAGTTATAAAGGACAAGGTTGAATGTCTCTTGTTTCAAGAACCTGCAGCAAATCAGTTTTCGAAGGATACAATGACGCAACACATTGAAACTGTTTTAGCAAATTTGCGTAACGATCAAGATCTATTCACGTCACTTTTGGCAAGCTACCCAAAGCGAATTCAGGCTGTCTTGGAAGCCAATGGCGGGAACACTAAGTTTTAATTATTTTATTAAATGCAGGATTAAATTCTCTTTTGTAAGGTATGTTTAGTTTTACTGTACCTCTAATGGTTTAGGCCATGGGCGGGCGTGGCTAAGGTTTATTGGAGCCTCGTATTTAGTGACACATCGCGCATGTATCTATTTTTGAAAAATAGATTCTGATTGATGAAGAACACGCTTATGTTAAGATGGTGGGAGAATACTGTAAATGTCTCGGCAAACGCTTTATCCATCTCCAACATGAGATCGTCAATTACAATGACTGTATGTTCATTTCCCTTTAACGAATTAAGGTCATAGACACCCTTGTGGAACAAGATTTCCTCTTGGTACTCGTTGAACACTGATTGATACGTCGAATAGCACTATATAACTTTATGCACAAATTTTGAGAATATCTCTCCCCTTTCTTTAATGATTTTAAGCATAAACACAGTTTTACCACATCCTGTAGGGACAGATATAATACACGTGGATGGGCTCGTGAACCTGAATTTTTCTACAGAATCCATTTCTAACACGTCACACCCCTAAGTGGATCATTTACAAAATATAATAAATATTTAAGTGATGACCCTTATATTTTCTTTTCTTCTTCCACAGAACTGTGAATGACGACGATGTACAGCACCCCATCATCGATATCACAGACGAGCCCGTTGACCGTGCAGCTACAGTTTCCATCCCCGCTGACGAATCCTCACCAGCGATACCTGTAGCACGCGCAAGTTCAAAACGGAGGCATGATGAAGAGCCCACCACGTCAGGTATAAAGCGCGCCAGGGTTGAGCCGGTTGTTAGACCACCAGTAATAGAGCCCCAAACTTCTACGTCTTACGACACAACCCCCACAATAGTACCTTCCTCAAATATACTCCCTTATTCAATTCCGGGTACATCCTCCACAGCAGCTTCCGGTTCTGTTGAGGATGGTATAACATTCGAGTTGGTGCGCACCGCTACCCCTACACCGGCCTTGAATAGAAATCGGTATATAGTCAAGGTTAATCCTAGATCCATGTATAGCAATGGCGTTGAATACGGACTACGGCGCATAGTTAAACGTATTGTAGGGTTTGCCCTTCAGAACCGCGACGAACGTGAAGTCAGGACGAGGCTGTCCTTCGGATTCGGGTCAGATGACGGACATGTAGATGATTTTTGGGTAGTAATACCGTTCAGACGTTTGGCAGCTGAAGATATAGAGTATATATTAGGCCGTATAATGCAGGCCTCACAAAGTAGTATAGCTTTCAATATGGAAAACTTCACGGTAAATATTGACCGTGTATTCCGTGTTGCGGGTCATAGTACCACACCTTATACTCTTAACCTCAATTCTCAGGCTATTTATAGACGGCATATAAATGTCGATCGTGGCTGCGGCTTTATAGCAGTAGTCTTAGCTCGTATGTTTACTGTACTAAATACACGGGCCCAAAAAATTTGGATGCCTACGGTAGTGGAGCGTGCCCGTAAACTAGCTGTAGACTGTAAACTTTAGTTTGACTGTGATATGGGTCCTGAAGAGCTGAGAAGGTAGAACAGGAAATGAATGTTCGTATAGTTGTATTTGGACTGGATGATCGTCGTAGAACTGTATATGTTTTTAAAAGCTCTGTGACAGATCTTACAAGACCTCTACTTATTTTAGGACTGTCAGGGATAACGTATCTCCCTATCCGTAATATAAGGGGCCTTTACGTGAGTTATGATAAAAGTCGAAAATATGGACGACATCATGATTTGTGTAAGGGGTGTATCGAGTTTGCGGATGATATAGTGAAACATTGTAAAGATTGCCACGTGGTATGTGAGCAGTGTAAAAGCTCCAAATGTGAAAGCCGTGTAGGTGAGGCTGAGAAGACGGATTTTGATGTGTGTAGACGCACATTTTTCAATAATAACTGTTTTGAGCTCCATAATCAATTGGCACGTGCAGGAAAATGAGAATCTCTGAATGTGGTATGTTTCACATGATGGATAATTGGGGAAAATTCACGCATAAATGTGATGAAATTCACTGTTCTACATGCCATGAGAAATAAAAGGCGGTTGGAGTAAAGCATGTGTGTTATATGAAAGACGCTAAGCCTAAATACGCCCTTGTATACCTGTGTACTCCGATATAGGAACATACACGAACGCTGAAACCAAAGAGGTTATTCCACATTTACTTGTGAGCCAGACTATCTGTGATGAGAGTATGGAGATCGAGTGTGATGAGTGTCACAAATGTGGAAAACGGACAAACGTTTTTAAAACGAATGCCCACGATAGCCCTGTGAAACTCTTTGTGTCCTATATTGTCAAGTTAGCGGACAAGTTAAAAAAAATGACTGTGTATATTCTTGCCCATAACGGGGCGAAATTTGATACACAGTTCCTTTATAAGGAGTTGCTTGAGCACGAGTCATCTGAGATATTTACAGGTGATCCCTTGAAAAGAGGCAACAAACTAATACAGATGCAATTAAGAGGTAATGTACAGTTTAAAGACACTTTATTATGCACACCTTGTAAATTAGCAAAGCTACCCAAGGTGATGGGCGTAGCCACTGAAATTTCAAAAGTATATTTCCCTTACACATTCCACACTAGCGAAACTTTAAATTACGTAGGACCGATACTACAATAGTTTTAATGAAGACAATCCTTACAATATAGCTGATGAATGTGAGCGTTATTGCGTGAATGATGTGCGCGTGCTTAGAGTATGTTTCCAGGCTTTAGAAGGATGTACATATGTCGTTTCAAATGCGATCAGTTGCAAGTCGCAACCACCATCGTCTCATGTTTTACTGTGTTCAAGAATAACTTCAGGCCTAAAGACACCTTAGCCGTTATCCAGAGAAACAATTTCCTCAGTTATGGGTACAAGGCTATTTACTGGCTCTTACACCTACAGCAGCAGACAGGTGTGTATATAAAGCATGCCCGCAACACGGGTGAAGTACCCATTAAGGTTAATGGTCGTGTTTTTTGGGTTGATGGTCTAAGTGAAAACCGTGCCACTGGTGAGAAGACTGTGCTCCTTTAACCGTTGCTGGTGGCACGGATGCCCCCGTCCTGAGTGTGGAATCGTAGGAGATATCCAAGGGAGATCTTCTTCCGACTGTCTTGCGTGGAACCGCATCCGCGATCAACTTATAGGCTCCCAGTTCACTCACAAAGTCTTGTGGGAGTATGAGTATGATGCACGGATGAAGGCAGATGGACGGTACCGTGAAGAAATAAGCATAATCAAACGTTCAATGGTGCTGGATCCTCTCAAATGCGGTGATAGCTTGTTCGGAGTGCGTAAAAATCCCTTCAAGCTATACTTTCCTCCTACGGAGGGTGTGAAACTCCATTACTACGACTTCTGTTCTTTATACCCTACGTGAAGAACAATCCGTACTCCGTAGGTGCACCTGAAAAAAATGGTGGGTCCCACCATACCAACCATCGAGGAGTTTTCAGCCAACTTGAATGAGCTCTACTTTGGACTCTCTTTCGTAGACGTGCTCCCCCCTCGTGATTTATGGATGCCGATCTTACCCGTCGTTATAGATCACAAGCTCATGTTTCACCTGTGCCTGAAGTGCGCAGAAGAGAACAATGGTGATTGTGATCATACATCCCACCAGCGTAAGATCAGAGGTGTATATACAAGCCCTGAGCTGGCCCTATCCGTTTGCCATGGGTATAGAATAATGAAGATATATGAGGTGTGGAGGTTTCCGAAGCTACCCGACCTTTTCACACCATATATAAACGCTTTTTTGAAGGATAAGGTTGAGGCGTCAGGATATCCGCGAGGGATTGATACCGAAGATGAAAAAACAGCTTATATTCAGCGTTACCGTGACCGTGAAGGTATACAGCTTGACAATTCCCAAATTGTAAAGAACCCTGGCAAGCGCTTTAGTGCAAAGTTGTGTCTAAACAGTCTTTGGGGAAAATTTGCACAGAATACTGGCAAAGGGAACGTTCATTTGGCACAAAGTTATAGTGAAGTCTGGGATTATGCCAACGCTCCCGATAAAGAGGTCATGGAGATTGTGAATGTAGTTAATAATTACATAATAAAGTACAACAATACCGAATTGGCCACAGATACCCCACAGTTTACAAACATACCTTTAGCCACCTTCACAACAGCCTACGCACGCATCAAACTTTGGTGCCTATTGCATTCTCTTGGGCTGAGGGTTTTGTACGCTGACACAGATAGCGTGATATTCACAGCGAGGGAAGGTGAATACATGCCCGCTATTGGGGAGTTCCTCGGAGAGCTAACTGACGAGATCAAGGATGAGTATGGAGACATCGCATACGTAGAATCGTTTGTGTCAACACGGCCAAAAACCTATGGGGAACGGGTGAGAGTGAGGGATGGTATGAAGTATATCGTGAAGGCTAAGGGTATCACGCTTAACCAGGCGAATCGGCGGGTCGTTAACTTTGATACGTTGAGGGAACTAGTGTACTTGGAAGATGAGGATGACCAGCTATCCCAACTGACTGTAGGTACCCACAATTTTCGGGCATAGAAGGTGGTGGTCGTGAAGGAACTTAGGGGAACAAAGGTGTGCCGTAACACCTATAGGAAACGTTACCAGGTGCCTGGTACCTATGATACCGTGCCCTTTGGATACAATAATCTTTGATATGTCTATTGTTAACTAATTTATTACACGTATTTGCAAATATATTTACCTTGAATATTTCGTTTATTAAATAAATCGTGTTTCAATTAGCGTTTCACTTTCTCCTTTGCGTGCGTGCGTGTGTGCGTGTGTGTGTGTACAGTAAAGAGCTAAGCCCCGCCTTCTGTTAGACCGGCAACGTGAGTCCTGCCGCTACTTGAGCATGCCTCTATCCCTGCGTGCTCAGTTGACCTCTGCATACCCTTGAGCTCAGACGTATATTCTCACACGTAGAAGAAAAATAGTAATGGATACCTTTAATATTGCGTGTTCAACATTTATGAAGTGGTATTCGGCAAAGTGCCAAGATGTGGTGGATACTGAAAAACTCCCTATTCTCCCCTCCTTTGCCACTTTTAAGGCTACATTGAGAGTGCGAGGGACCAAGATGTTCAAATACTCTACGGGTATTCTGGCGAGAGCATTGTAGGACTTCGTGGTACAGACGATGTATTGAAGTATGTTATAGACCTAACCATTATAAAGGCTCACATATACCGCGAAGTAGAAGAAGCAACAAGTTTAGAAGATAAGCAACGGTTATGGTTAGTGAGTCTTGTTGATGAGTGGTGTGACAAGCGATATTATGTCATGTTACACCGTAACATATTAATATATTATATATATTAATATATGTCATGATGAGGTTTGTAGTGAGGTTGGCTAATGGGCTGTGTGAGTTTTTAACAGACTTTAGAGATGAGTATCGCTTGTTAAACAAAAAGGACAAATATGAACATATGTTTCTCTCAAATAGTGCGCCAGATTGTATAGATGTTTAGTTTGTGGAAATGAACGTCTGGTGAGTGATAAAACATTAAGTCGATATTGTTTTATGTAGTGGAAAATTCTGTTTGTCCAGAAGCATAAGTGTTCGAACAAGCCTGTACAGGCTTTAGCAGTGTGACGCGCTCCCCCCAGCGAGCCGCCCACCCGTGTACCTCACAAAACACACGAGTTCGAACAAGTCCGTACACGTTTCATCAGCGTGACTCACTCCGCCCGTCGAGCCGATCCGTCCACCTGTTGCTCATAGTCATCTCAGAGCTTAAACCGAGTGGACGTGCGAATATGATGGAACTTCCTTCGAGAAGCATTCTCAACTCCTCGTACGATGTCTCCGTGACGAAGTCATTGCGCGTGTTCAGGCGTGAAACCGGCACCATTAACTATGTACTTGAAACGATTTTCAGGCAAGCAAGCAAACGTAGTGTTATTTATTTAAGTGTTGAGGAGATGAATAGAGTCTTCGTGATAGTTGAGAAGTGGGGAGAGGACCGTTATAAAATACCTGCAGGTGTAGGTACAAGAAGAGAGCAGATTAGTGACGCCCCCTCATATGCCGTTGTTTGCACGTTGTGTATAAATAACGACCAGCCATGCATTGATATACGACTGATGTGGAAGAACGCGTCTGATACCGTTCTTGTCCCTACGCGAAACCGTTTCATCCCCGACAGAATGTTTGAAATCGTCGGATTCCGCAAGCTGAAGCCTATATTAGACGTTCGTGTTACGGATATGATATATTTTGACACGGTTCTTGAATACGCATACACCGCTCTGCTCGACGGATTTATCGAATGTAGGAATGAACAAGGCGAGAATGGTCTAGAGCTGGATGCATATTTAAAAGGTTTAGATTCTTCGAAATATCCTGAACTTTGGTACAAAGCACTTGAGCGGTACAGGGCTGAGCTCACCTACACTGTTCACACTGAAGAGCTGTAACTCTATATAATGAATAGTTGTCGTTACGACTTGGAAGATTATTTCAATTACCGCTATGCAGAGTGAAGAAGAGTTCACGATTGAAAAGCTCGGGACGGTAAGAAAAAACTCTCGATTGGAAAGGCGTGTTTATAAACTCGTATTTATTAATGATGCTGTTCTTACCGATGACCCCTTTGTGCGTGCTTTTGATTGTATTCTAGAAATATTGAACGATATAAAAGCCATTTTTATATCGTTTTTATATCGTTCAATACTATTTTTATGCCTACTTTACATCCGATTGGCAAGTTATCTTTAAACACGGCTAGAATACAATCAAAAGCACGCAAAAAAGGTCATCGGTAAGAACAACATTAATAAATACAAGTTTATAAACACCCCTTTCCAATCGAGGATTTTTTCTTACCGTCCGAAGCTTTTCAATCGTGAACTCTTCTTCACTCTGCATAGCGGCAGAGTATAGGCATCCGTATCAGTTAAACGGTGAAGTGTTGCTCGGACGGTTTTACCACGTAGTGCAAAGTAATATCGATGTGAATGTAGACTCTATTACGTGTGAGTTTAGCGTTTTGCACCGTAGAACATAAAGGATGTATATTTATTTATTTAATTGTATATATATATTTCCTGTGCTAATATGCATGTAATTATACGTTTCGTATATTATTATTTTCAATATATTTAATTATTTAATATAACTGTATATATTTTTCCTGTACTAATATATTGATACTACAAAGTTTTGTATATTTTTGATTATATATTCCCCGTTCGTGATGCTATTATTATTTTTTGATCATATATATATTCCATTTTATATTTATTATATATTCATCGTCCGTATGCTATTATTACTTTTTATCATATATATTCCAATGTATATTTCTAGATATTTCCATTAATTCGCCTAAAGAAACAGAATGATGTAATGGTGTTTTATTTAATTCTTTTTGTTTGTACACGGTACTTAATTACAGTATATCAATTGCCGGATTTGTAAACCAGAATATATGCATTAATTATATAAATAGCGCTATCTGGCAACTCAGAATATATGCCTTAATTAAAGAAATAGTGCAAACTGGCAACTCATCTTCTAAGCAAACTGGCGGATTAAGCCACAATATAGGCTTTAATTAAATAAATACCGCAAACTGGCAACTCAGCCAGATACGCCAACTGGCTGATTAAGCCATACTATATGCTTTAATTAAATAAATATCAGAAACTGGTAACTCAGCCTTCTAAGCCAACTGGCTGATTAGGGGCCCTATAAGACAACGGCAGCTCGGCTGAAGTCTTAATATGCGCTTGGCTCCTGTCAAGGGAACACCTCTCCTCTCTCTTAGGTTAGGTATACCGCTTTGGGGGGGGTGAGGCCGTCCCACTTATCCCTAAAGAGGTCTCCCCGAGCGGGGTTCATTGCAACTTGGGGATAGCTCCACCTCCAAGTTGCATAACCCCTTGTTGCTCTTGCAACATTCCCCCCTCCCCCATTTAGGGGGTGTCTTGCAACAAAGGGGGTGGGGGTTGACACTATGGGTGCCTTGCAAC
The DNA here is from genome assembly GCA_023014485.1 of Bathynomus jamesi. Lineage (NCBI taxonomy): Eukaryota > Metazoa > Arthropoda > Malacostraca > Isopoda > Cirolanidae > Bathynomus > Bathynomus jamesi. The sequence continues at coordinate 118,617 of JAJOZX010003408.1, read as the reverse complement.
AAAGGGGGGTGGGGATTTGCAATTGCATTGCACTCTACCATTTTGCGGTCATACTACTGGCCTGTTATCATGAATATTTTATGAAACATGCAAGCTGTTGCCAGATATGCTCGACTCTTAACAATGTGAAGTACACCAGCTGCTTCCGAACGTTGTTTCTCACTAAACTCTTGAGATGTGGTGATTTCATTCAAGGTTTCACATATCGATGTGTATCTAGATATGAATACATCTAGAGAAAATTCACGAGCCGTACAGCGTACTGTGTTCAGTCTCTTCAATATTTTAACTTCCAAACCTGATTCCTTTTGTGTATCTTCAAAAAGTGAATGTATGCGATTAGATTGTGTAAACATAACATATAATGTATCCAGTGTTCCAAAAAGAGTAACAGCATCAACAGACGCTGACGAAACATCTGAAAGTACTAAATTGAGGATGTGTGCATTGTAGTGAACATATATAACTTGCTCACCGATATCGCATCTGATTAGCGCCTGTAATCTGCCATAGCACCCACTCATGTTCGCAGCACCATCATATGACTGGGCAACAAGAGTCTCATAATAGTCAACATTACGGTCAGAAAAGCAGACTTTACCAAACTCAGCAGCATTTCTGATGTAGTATTTGAAGCATGTTGTAGACACAGCAAATGCTCACAAACACCACCGTCCACAGCAACACGAACACAAATACTAACGTGTTCTTGATGTGATACATCAGATGTGTCAACAATGATGGACCATGCAACAGTTTTTTCATTTTCTTTACAATTTCGATCATTTCTTCTCCAATTATATCAATTATCTTCCTTTGAGTATTATTACTCAAAAAAGTTAGCTTGGAACCACGGCCCTGATTCTCAGTTTCCTGCTGTTGATGAAGAACCTTTTCTATCTACTCTCTCGTACTTGAATCATACACAGCAAGAAAATCAAGCAATTCCAAAAAATTTCCTCTGTTCTCACCTGAATCCAATGATTCTCTATGACCTCTGAATGCTAAAAATTGTATACCAAGGTAACGTATAGCGTTGACAACCCTATGCACAAACGTCCTTTTCTTTATAGCTGCAGCTTTTCTCCAATTTTCCTCAGACTCACTTTGCTTCAACAATGCAATGGAGATTGAACTCTGTCTCAGAAACATTAATCTGGCAACAACAGCCATTCTATGACTATTTGAAGTTTCATGTTTCCTTACTCCTTCCTATTGGTGCTTGGAATCAGAAAAACCAGCATTTGTAAATGAATTTCCTTGTTTAGACCGTTGATTTTCTCCTCGCAGACTGTTATCAGTAAAGAGTATACATGTGATACAAAAAAGCGCATCTTTTGTCTCAGAATAGGACAACCAATGGCCGAACTAGCTTGTTGGTGTTTTAAAAAACACCATGTGAACAATGACGTTTGCGACCACCAATGACATTTCCACCACGAATGACAGGGTCAGGGCTTGGGTTTGGTCCAAACCCAAGCCCTGACCCTGCCAACTCTCACCACGCGTTGGATGAGAGTGGCCGCTTTTTAGGCACGGGGACAGGGTATAGGTGTATCTCCCGTATGGTTTCCACACACTTTTTTCATAAATTTGTCAACTAATTTGGAAACTGTGTGATCAATTATCTTGTCAGATTTTTGAGTGAAATGACCATCTCAATTTTCCTGGAACTTGGGAGTCTTTAAACATCAAATGATGAGTGTTCTTTATAACTAAGGACCAAATATATAGTATTGATGAAAAAAACAAAACCACATTAAATTTAAATGTTTTAAACCCTTTATTTAAGTCATATGGATCATTAAACCACAAGAATCTTAGTTGATCTTTGTCATTTTTCAGATGAATTCTCAAAAAAGCATTGCTTATATCACTTTGAACTGCATAGTCATCTAATCTAAATCTTAGAAGGAGTTTTACAAGGTCTGAAATAAGATTAGGCCCCTCTATGAGACAGTCATTCAAGCTATGCTTTTTGCCATCTTTAACCCTTTACTGCCCAAAAGGACAAATTTCTAACCTTTAAAATACATGCATTCATAACTTAACCCAACAAAATATGTGGCCAGTAAAGGGTTAAGACTACAGTTATACACAACTCTAAGTTTTGTTGTGGGTGCATCCTTTCTATAGACTCCTGTGTGAGTAAGATAATTGCAGTTGTCTTTTTTAAAATGGTGATCTTTAACCTCCTCAATGAAGCCTCTTTCTAACTGGTCCTTGGAAACATCATCATCATACATTTTAATTCTATTGTCATTTTTAAACTTTTCATCAAATTATAGAGATGACCTTTAGCTACCTTTAGATTATCATTTAATTTTGGAATATTGATCTTCCAAGGTAGTTCAATTGAATAATGGCCATTTTCATACATGATGGTATTTTCAAAATTTTCAACCATTAATTGACTTTCATCCGTATGATCACCATCTTGCAACCCCACTGACTCTAATAGCCAGAGCTGTTGTACACCTTTATCTAATTCTTCAGTTGTTGATGATTTATTTAATATTTCAGTATTTATGTCATTATTTGAGTTGTGTAAGACCTTGTCATAATAGGGCAAGTTTGTTAGTCATATATTTTTATTTTTCATTGTTATTTTATATTTATCTATGTATCCCAGTGGAGCTATACCCCAGTGAGTATCTAGAGCCATCCCATCTCCTATTCTGACTATGCCCTTCTGAATTAAGTGAATATAATCGGCTCCAATTAACATTTGAACATTACCGTATCTATTGTATCATCATTTAAATTTCTATCTCGCTTTTAAGTTGTTGTATTACTTGTTTTAAATTTTGTATTTTAAATTTTTGTTGACCAACTTGTTTAATGACTACTGCTTCTATGTTTGTTGTTTTATTCTCTGTGGGTATATCAAGCTCTAAATTGACTGTACTATATTTTTCTTTCTGTTCATTTTCTTTGATAAATGATGTTATACACAATTCTTGTCCATTTTTATGAGTTTGTAGGCCTAATTGATTAACTAATTGGGTTAACCACATACAACAAACAGAATACAAAAATGAAATAGATTTTCTAACAATTGGTAAACAAATGAACAAAGTACCCTCTGTGGTAATAAACTTGAATCTTTACATTGACAAAGATGGCTTATTAAGATGTAAGGGTAGATTAAACAACTCCTATAAGATGGGTATATCAAGCTCTAATGTTGACCTAACCAGGCATTCAATTAGCCTAGCCGTACATTCAATTAGCCTAACAGGCTGATATTGGTTATTTCACCTAAATATCTTCTGATCTTTTCGTGTTAGGCACTCACTGTCACATTTCGGACAAGTTAAGGATGAGAGAATAACGCCGTAATTGATAAAAACATCCAATCCTTTGTCTTCATCTAGGGCACAGGACGACTCAGGTCAAAATCACACGAGTGGCACGTCATAATTCTATCACAAACACCACTAAACTGAATCCAATTTGAAAAATAGCCAGAACAAAACCCAACCAGCTAATTAAATCGCAGAGTAGTGAAAAATAGCCCAACCAGGAAAAATATTTTATGAAAAAAAAGTACATTATAGCCAAAACAGGAAATATATTTTATTAAAAAAAAGTACATTTCAACAAATTTGCACAACATAAGATATATATTTTCTTAGTCAGTTTTCAATGGCAATTCAATATATCGTACTGATTTAGCCGCGCGTGAGCGGGTTAAAAGACGAATATTAACAAAATTTAAAACTGTACAAAATTTCTAGTGATGAAAATTTCTTTAACGTACAACTTTCCTTCCTCAATGTTACACAAGAAAATGTGGCTTACCAATATAAACCTGGTACATATGTGGCCTGTTTCTATGAAGGTGACTGGTTTGTTGGAAACATAGTTTAAGTGTGTGATACTGAGAAGGATCTATTAGTAAATTTCATGAAAAAGAATCCTTTTAAATGGCCTGAACAAGAGGACGTTTGCTGGATTCCATTCCAACATGTTTTGTGTTCAATTGAACCACCTACAGTTGCTGAGAAAATGGGGAGACAGTACAAGTTATCAAATGATTGTTTATCTAAAATTGAGGAGTATTTAAAAAAAGCCTAAGTAACTACAGACCTGTATCAAGCTGAATAATAAATTGTCTATTTATGGCTGTGAGGCCATGGAGTGTTGAAGACAATCAGACTTAAAGCCTGAGTACAATAATAAATTCCTGAGTCAGTGTCTAAACATAAGAGTTATTAGCTGTATATAAGTTTACATACGAATTTACATAAAACAACACATAATAAAAAAGAATATGAACTTATAGCCATTAATTCACATGCTTAAAAACTCAGGAATTCATTATTGTATATAGCTAAGTACTGTACACTTGTATTAAGGGAAGTAATACGCTACTTAAATTTAAGGTTTTGTACTGAAAATGGTGGTTGCTGCTAGTTTATCTGTACTAACTGCATAATTTAAATTACTAGGAAGTGCTTAAAGAGCAGTAGAACACGGTTCTACATGATTTACTTAGGTAGACCAAAGTATTGAGCCTACAAGATTGTCCATCTGTTGTGTTAACTGCAAATGTAGTAATAATCTAGGTATATATTATGTCTTTTTTATGAGTAAAACTTATTTAGATAATTTAACATTTGTGAATTAACTTACCAAGTAATAAAATGGAAGTAAAATTACAATTCAAAGTTGTAAAAATAAATTAAAACTTAAAATTTTTGAAAAAATGCAGGATTTTTCACAAAGTACTTTTCTTTGAATAGCCAAAAGCGTACGCCTGACGTGGCAGAAGACTCACCCTGACTGATATAACATAATATTGGTATGGTTTTCGACTTTCTCAGAAATATGAGATATTAGCTGCGGTATTCTTTACTGAACTTCATTGCTAATAACTCTCAGTAGTCGAATGACGTCCCAAGTCGTACCTTTTCATTATAAATGGAGTAAAGCAATTAATTTTAGGAATGGTTTAATAGATTTTTTATAGTTTCCGGTTTTTATTTTTACTTACATGTTATTTGTAATTTTTCACAATTTTTTTTACCTAAAAATGGTACGCTTCGGTTTGCCACAAATGGATTCCTTTATTTGAACAAAACTCTCGCTCTCTTTCTATATATATATATATATATATTTGTTAGTACTCTCATGTTTGCCTACCTTATTTCTTTCGCTGATTAATATTTATTAATGAGCAAAACTCTCTCTATCTCTCTCTCTCTCTCTCTCTCTCTCTCTCTCTCTCTCTCTCTCTCTATATATATATATATATATATATATATATATGTATGAGAGATAATTGTTATTATTACTAAATTGAGGGTATTGGCGGTGGATTTGAGTAAGGTGTTTGATGTAGTAGACCATAATATTCTACTTAATAATTTGTATTGTTACGGTTTTAGAGGGGCAATCAGTGATTGAATTAAAAGTTATTTGCCCGATAGATATAATATGCATCAGTAAATAAGGCTTGCTCCACTAAAGCGCTTGCCAAACATGGTGTGCCACGGCGAAATTCAATTTATATATATATAAACACACACGCACACACACACACACACACATGGGGGAATGGGGCGGGGTAATATTTTTTGACGAATGTAGAGAGATTTATCAGGAGCGGTCTGGAAGAAACAGGTGTTCTTCGAAATGACCCAGATTGTCGGAAACCCTTTCCTCGTGTGTGTGTGTGTGTGTGTGTGTGTGTGTGTGTGTGTGTGTGTGGATTTGCGAACACGATCGAGTGTTTTGGTTTTAGTTCGGCGAAACGAGATACTACATCACGCTATATATATACCGATTTTCATTAAAATTCGCTGCTAGCCCCAAACGGAAAAGACCCGAAGGAAGACCTTTTGTGTAAGGGAATATACAAAACGTTTTCTAAAAATTGTTAAAATACAAAAGAGTAAGTTTACCAATGATGTAAATCAGAAAAAATATAATTAATTTCTTATAATATACGTTTAGGATCATTTCAATTAATATACGTTTGGTATTTTTCCTGATTTTCATAATATATACAGGCGTGTGTGTGTGTGTGTGTGTGTGTGTAGATTTGCGAATACGATCGATTGTTTTGATTTTATTTCGGCGAAACGAGATACTATGAGGGAGGGCGAACGT